>CM053773.1:147671665-147701632 GCA_028658325.1 Potorous gilbertii
GAATGCACCTTGTAACCTGGCCCCCTCCTACCACTCCCCTCCACAAGCCCTATTGTTCAGACATAGTCACTTTCCCACCCCTAGCCCCCAACCCATAGGTCTCTCCATCTCTCTCAGTTCCTCCATACCTCCCTCCTTCACCTTCAAGCCTGGAATTCTTTCCCCCCATACCTCCACCTCTTACAATACTTGCTTTCCTTCAAGCCCTTCTGCAGAAGGCTTCTCATGATCCTTCCAACTACTTCTCCTCTAAGGTTATCTTTCATCTACAAAGATATATACATATATGTATATCAAGAATGTAGTTGTGTACATGTTTACTCCCCCACTGAAATGTAAACTCTTTGAGGTCAGAGATTGCTTTTGCCTTTCTTTTCATCCCCAGCAGGCATTCAGCGCAGTGCCTGCAGCACAGTAAATGCTCAAAAAATTCATGCTGATTATTTTTGGCTTTTACATTCCTTCCCTTAACAAAGAAAAACAAAAACAACTAACATGATGACTGCATCTGATACCTAGACAATACTCTGTTGTAGTGGTCTGCAATCTCTCTACCAAAGAAGAGAAGTATGTTTCATTATCTGTTCTCCAAGACCATTACTGGTTATTTCTGTTACTCAGAGTTCCTTTTCCCTTAAATGATGTTTTCAATTACATGCCTCCAGTCATTGAGTATAGGGGCAGCTAGGCAACACAATGGATAGAGTCTGCAAGACTGATCTTTGTGAATTCAAATCTGGCCTCAGATGCTTACTAGCCATGTGATCCTGGGCAAGTCACTTTACCCTGTTTGCCTCCATTTCTTCATCTGTAAAATGAGTTAGAGAAGGAAATGGCAAATCACTCCTATACCTTTGCCTAGAAAACTCCAAAAGGGTCACAAAGAGTTGGATATGCCTGAAAATGACTATAAATGAGTTATCGTATATATTATTTTTCTGGGCCTGCTTTCTTCACTCTGCATCAGTTCATACAAATCTTACTAAGTTTCTCTTTCATTATCTTCTTTTGGAGGTAACACACTACAATGGGGAACACACTAGACTTGGAGTTGAAGACTAAAGTTCAAATGCTACTTTTTCTACTTATGACACATGTAACTTTCAGCAAGTCATTTAATGTCTCTGGGTCTTGGTTTCCTCATGTGTAAAATGAGCAGGTTGGAGTAGACATACTTGGAATCCCTGCCAACTCTAAATCTATAAATCATCATATTCATCATTTCTCACTACACAATAACATCCTATTATATCCATTTAACCAGTTTGTTCAGTTATTCCTAGTCAATGGACCTTCCTCTTGTATCTAACCTTTCCTACCACATAACGCTATTATGAATATTTGGTATATATTATGACTTCTCTTTTGTTTAAAACTTCCATTGGATATATAACCAGTATATAATATGACCAGAGTCATGAATGGTTTATCCCTTTTTTAGGCACAATTCTAAATGGATTCCCAGAATGAACAGACAAATGCCAAGTTCTATCGACAATGCTTTTGTACTTGACTTCCCACAATCCCTATAGTATTAATTGTTTGCTGGGTATAAAGTAAAATCTCAGATTCGTTTCAGTTTTCATTTCTCTTATCAATGGTGTTCTGAAGCATATGTTCCTATAGTTGTTAATAGTTTGCAATTCTTTTGAAAACTGTTTGCTCATGTTCTTTGATTTGTGAATTTTCTGAAGCATACATTTCTTCCACTATCTCTCAAATTCACCCTCCTAAAATATCATTTGAATTATGTCCCTGCTCAAAATCTACTGTTTCTTCTCTTTCATAGTCAAATTCCTTAAGGCAGTGGTTCACATTCCCAGCTTCCATTTCCTTACTTTCCACTCACTATTTCACCTCTTGAAAATCTAATCTCACCACTTGAACGAAATTCCTTTTTACTCATTTGTATTGCCTTCTACTGGTATACCTCGATTAGATGAAATAGTAAGTTTCTCCCATACTTCCTCCCTTCTTTCTTACCTGGTGTATTCATTTACCCTTAACTTCTCTTTCTTCTCTTAAGAGCATAAAAATATAACAAAACTACCTCCAGGTTCTCTGTCTTATCAAACTCTCTATATGTCCGCTGATGACACTAAGAGTCTTAAAGAAACACTTGTTTCTTCTCCCCATGTTAGAATGTAAAACATTTCATCCTCATGCAATCCCTTCTGGTTGTTCAAATGCATTTACTTTTTTTATATTTCTCTTAATCCTTGTGTTTACATTCCAAAGTTACTATGCAGATCTGCTCTTTTCATCAGAAATTCTTGAAAGTCCTTTATTTCATTAAAAAAAAAAATCTATTTTTTTCTGTTATAGGATTATACTGTTTTGCTGGATAAATTAATCTTAGTTGTAAACCTAGGTATTTTGCTTCTTGGAATGTCATATTTCATGCTCTCCCTTCTTTTATAAGAGTAGCCACCAAATCTTGTGTGATCCTGTGGGTCCATGGTACTTGAACTCCTTTCTGGCTACTTGTAATTTGTTTTTTCTTTGACCCAGAAGGACTATATTTTGGCTATAACCGTTACTGTGAGTTCTACCTGAACGTTTCTCAGGAAACGACTAGCAGGCCCTTTTTATTTTGACTTTTTACCCTCTAGGCAGTTTTCTATAATGATTTTATAAATGGAATATCCAAGCTCTTTTATTTTAGTCATGGATTTCAGTCTTGGAATTGAGATTTACAATGACTTTTATGTTTATTTTTTACTTCACCTGTTTACCAAGGCCATTGTCTTTGAAATATCTTACTTTTTCCATGTTTTCAGGTTTAAAAAAACAAACATTTTAGCAAAGATATACAGAGCTGAGAATATACTTCTTTCTATTCCAATTCGGTAATCAGCAAAGACCTACAAAATCTAACTTTTCTAAAATTATATTCAAGCATTTACATGATTTTTCATCATATTTCTTGTTGTCTCATAGTCATTAACTTCTATTTGGTTCATTCTAATTTTCAAGGAATTGTTATTTGTCTAAGGGTTATATCTCTTATACTAAGCTGCTAATTTGCCCATCAAATATTTCCTTTATAAAATCGTTTGAAAAACTACTTGTATCATTTCTTCCAGTAATTCTAATTGGTCTTGTAGCCAACAGATGTTTGTGTCTGGAGCGCCTCTGGTTCCATCATAGTTCTTTTTCAATGGAATATTTTTTTCCTTATTCATTCTTCTAACTTTACTTCCTGAATTGGGATTTTGTGTTAAGACCAAGCTCTGCACACTTATGGAGGGAATGCTGGAGCCAGATCTGGTCCTGATCTTTATCATCTGAGTTCCTACCACTTTTGCCCAGGTACTGAGTGCTATACTTTTTCAGGATCTGAGGGGAAGTCAGGTGAGGGAGTTGCCTACTTGGAGCACATTCTAAGTAGTCTGACCTAGGGAAAAATCTGACAACCATCCTCCTGGTCTGAGCTTCCTGGACTCCACCTCAGTTAAAGTTTGGAGACAATTTCAGGTTTGCCTTTGGTTGGAGCTCCAGTGGACGGCTCCTGGTCCTAGTTTCTCACCGATCAGTCAACAATAGGACACAGTCTGATTGGTTCAGAGTAAATGTAAATAGCAATTGTTTCTGTTTTGATTAGAAACCCTGCCAGGTCTTTCCCACCCAGATTGACTTGTTTTTTTTTTTTTTTTGATTAGGTGAAAGAGCCCATTTTTTGTCTCATTTCTTATCTAGCCTTAGTCACCGACTGGGTGTTGCCTCAGTCAAACTGAGACTTAAAAAGGGTTCCTGATCAATACCTTGCCACTGGACCCAGATAGCTGAGGAGGAAAACGTGAGGCTGGTGACCTTACACAGCCCTCTCTCTCTTAAATCTAATTCACTTGTAAGTCAAGATATCACCTTCCTGATGCAAGGTTCTTCTTCCAGGACAAAGGACAGAAAACAACAACTGACCACAGCACTTATCAGGTAGCTAGAAGTCTCTCTGTGTCTGAGCAACAGAACTTACCATGATCCCTGCTCTGCTTACTCACTTGAAGGCCCCCAGCCCTGGTGCACAGGCTGAATCTCAGATACTATTCTGGAGTCAGAGACAGGAGGCTCATCCCTGGTCCTCATTTCTTGCCTTCCTACAATCACAGGCCCCAGATTACATCCTGTTCCAGGGCTACCACAACAGAGCTGCCAGTTGGCTCCTATTTCTTCTATCTCTTCCATACACAGACACAAGCTCCAGTCCAGTTCCTGTGCTGCAAGATTCTTTACAGTCCTTCCTGGGTAGATATTCTCTCTAGGGCCTGCAGGCCGCTGGCTATCTCCTTGTGCTAACTCAACTGGAAAAATAAACCATTGTAATTTGTCCTTGAATTTCCCAATCACTACTTGGTCTGGGAATTGTGGGAGGGGGCTGGCCTGTCCTGTTTCTTTTTATTTTGCCATGTTTGCTGGTCTACTGCCAATTCATTCTTTACCCAGTAGCCACTGCAAAAACATAAATGTTCCCTACTAAAAATCTTCAATGGCTCCCTATTGCTTTTAGGATGAAAATCAAAACCTTCAGTCTAGCATATGAAGCCCTCTACATTATGACTTCTACTTATCTTTCCAAGCTTATTTTATATATTTCATATTCTCTCCATTCCCATCAAAATGATCTATTACTTATCCTGGCACATGACAACCCATGTCCTATACTTGTGCCTTTGCATAAATGATGCCCATTTCCGGGATGTATTCCCTCTTTATCTTCACTTTGTTGAATCCCTAGTTGACTTCAAAACACTGTTCAGGTGGCAGCTGCTAAACAAAGCCTTTAAGGATTACCTTGGTTGCTAGTGTTCTCTTCTCCAAATGTATTACTTTATATTTACAGACTCGCTGTACCCTGCACCTCCAGATATAAAGCATCCTGAAGGAAGAGACTGTTTTGTTTTCGTCTTTGTAGCCTTAGCACCTAATCATGGGGCTTTGCATACAGTAGCGCTTAATTTGTTGGATTGAATTCTAAATTCCGTAACACAGCATTATACTTACTCTTACATTAATTAATTGGCACCAAATTAATCTCTTATTATTCCCTTACACCAATCTACCAGTCAATTCAGAATAGTTTAGTCCCTATCACTAGAATACATCATATTCATTCCTCCTTCAGAACCTTTCCTCTCTTAGTTCCTCTTACCTGGAAAGTCCTCTTTCTTTCTCTCCATTTATCCAAATCCTAGCCATCTTTCACAGTACTGCTCAATTACCAGCAACCCCATAAGCTTTAGCTGAGTGATCTACAATTCTTGTCTATATCACTCAGCAAGCAATTAACCATCTCTTATTGGTTAGCAGAGGTTCATGTAGCATTGGCTTTTATTATAATTTAACTTTTCATGTATATCTACGTTTTCTCCACATCTGGATCATAAACTCCTAGAGGGATGTTGTATGTACCACAGCATAATCTACAGAGCTCGGCACATAGTATGTAATAAATATTTTCTAAATGAATGATTCAGAATCATTCAGTGATTCTTTTTGTCCACAACATTATTAGCTTCTCTTTCTCTCTCTCTCTCCCCTTCCTCCTCCTCTTCTCCCTCTGCTTCTCTCTTTGTCTCTCTGTCTCACACACACACACACACACACACACACACACACACACACACACACCTTCTTCATTCCTCTGTCATTATGAATACAAACTACCTTAACCTACCTGGTTAAAAAAAATTAGCAAAGCAAGTCAGAAAATTCATTTCAATGAACCGAAATGTTACAGTGCCCTCTCTGAAAAACACTGACACGTGCAGGCCTGGCAGTTACAAGCCCTCTTCTAAGTATGTCACCAGCACCGAACCTGTTATCCCCTTGTTCTCAGTCACAGTTGAGACCCTGAGGACCCTCTTTCATAACATTATTGGCTGTACTGGTGCAGCACTCTCACCTTATGTTAGCAGCAAGGTTAACTATTCTTGGTTTTTTTGCTGTTCAGTTGCTCTGACTCACTGTGGCCCTCTTTGGAATTGTTTTGGGAAAGATCTGTAAGTTTAGCATTTTCTTCTCTAGCTCATTTTGCAGATGACAAAACTAAGGCAAACAGGTTAAGTGACTTGCCTAGGGTCACCTGGCTAGCATCTGAAGCTGAATTTGAACTCAGGGCTTCCTGACTAGTCTCAG
Source organism: Potorous gilbertii (assembly GCA_028658325.1). Classification (NCBI taxonomy): domain Eukaryota; kingdom Metazoa; phylum Chordata; class Mammalia; order Diprotodontia; family Potoroidae; genus Potorous; species Potorous gilbertii. The sequence continues at coordinate 147,677,801 of CM053773.1, forward strand.
TGTTCCCCCCCTCAGCTTCCCTTAACTTCTCTAGGTCTCCTTAATTTCCCATGAAAATTATTTGTGACCCTTTTTTTTCTCTGTACCTCATTGGAGACGATATCTACTTTTACATAAAACATGGTATTATGATGAATATTAAAAAATCTGGAAAGATCTATAAAGTAATGTAATAAATAAAATATAAAACAATGAAAAGGAAAGATAGCAGAACAAAAACCAGAACAGAGTACAAACCGACTACAATTACATATGAGGGGAAATATATAAATATATACATATATTGTGGATGTCTGTTTCTTTCTGAAAATTTCCTTTGGTGGAGGGTTGGTGATGGAAACACATTCTGATAAAGGGTCCAGGATGGAGAACTTGTACTCAAAATACATTAAAGATGAACATCTCTAAGGGAGGTGATTTTTGCCTTTAATCTTGCTAAACAAAAATAGATAAAAGGGACCAACAGGTAACTGGTAAATCAGAGAGAAGGAACAGGCCTATAATTTCATTGGTAAAGGGACACTCTCTTCCTGCCCTCTCACCCCCAACTCACCACGCTCTCCCCCTCCCCAGGAATTTCTTCTGTTACTTACAGGTCAACACATATATTCTTGGTAACAGTTAATCTGAACAAGACTGGATAGTTTTTCATTAAATTCAAGCTCTCTAGAAGTCATCAATGTGATATGTCAGCCAATTAAGTTAATACAGTGTTAGGTTGCAATAAGAGAAGCGGCATCCAGCAAGAAGTAGATGACCGTCCCACTTACCATCCCCTGATCAAACAACACATGAAATATTGTATTCAGTTCTGGGTCCCATATTTTAGGAGGGACACTGATAAGCTGGAGAGCACCTAGAGAAGTAAACCAGGATGTTGAAGGAGTCCAATTTCATGCCACATGAGAACTGGCTAATAGAAGCAGAGATGTTTATCAAGAAAACAAAAAACTTAGGAGAAAAGGAGTTGTCTTCAGCTATTTGAAGGGCTGTCCTGGAGAAAAAGGATTAGTCTTTTTTGCTTAGGCTCAGCAGGGAGAAGTAAGAGCAATGGACAAATATTGCAGAGAAAAACTTCAACTTAAGATAAAGAAAAACTTCCTAACAGAAAAGGCTGCCTTGGAAAGTACTGAGTTCGCCCTCACTGAAGATATTAAAAAAAAAAAAGACTGGACAACCACTTGTCAGGTATGGCAAGTGGGGATTCTTTATCAGGGACTTGGTTAGACTAGGTGGCCTGTAAGGTTCCTTTCAATCCCAGGATTGTGGGATTCTGAAAGAGGGAACAGTGGAATTAACTTTAGCTAAATTCCTCAGTTTAGTTCTCATTCGGCTGAGTGGGAAGTTCTACAGAATAGGTAAGGAGCTGGCAGTGTAATGACCACAAAACACAAGTAGACAGTAGTGCCTCTAGAAATGCAAAAAGAATTTTTAAAAAATATATTTTTGGCAACACCTCCAAATCACACCTTCATGAAAAGTAAGTTACTTTGTAAAGTGTCTAATCTCTAGATGCTCTCTAAAATTCCTTACAATTTACAATCCTGTGATGCTAAGTTCTCTGAAAACAGGCATCCTTACCTTGTTTCTTTTACAGAGTACATCATGTTCTACAAATTTGACAGCTTTTATAGGGAATCTAGGAGGGCAACAGAAGGAAGGTTGTCTGTCTGCGAAAAGCCTAATAGTACTATTTACTCACAAACAGTAGAGACAAAAGGGGAGAAGGCACTGGACATCAGGAACTTCAAATGAAGGTATGTTTATTTTTACTTTCTGCATAAAATAGAAGCTAAATATTTTAACATTTTTTAAAAGTTTTTTTTAGTTTCAAAAAAGGGGTCTATTTTGTTTTATAGTTTCATTAGTCATAAATTCTCATGATCCTATATAAGGGTTAACTCAGATTGTTTTGTTTTGTAGACTTTACATATTAAATTAATTTAGAAGATAAAGACAGAAAAAGCATATTGAAAACTAGAAATGGTCACATTAGGAATGTGTATTTTACTTCCAGATAATTTAGGAATTTAGGAATGTATCATTTACTCCCAGATAATTTAAAATAGATGAAGACAGGAAGTTTGAACAGGGACATGTAAAGACATTTGGAACTAGTCTGCCCTACTCACTTTAGTAAGATTGAAGGCAAAAATCAGTCCCACCCCTTAAAAATGTTTGTCTTTAATGTGTTCTGAGTAGAAGTTCCTCATCCTTTATCAGAATGTGCTTCCATCACTAGCCCTCCACCAAAGGAGAAACAGAAATCCACAAACAGAAGAAATCAGATACAGAGGAAAGGACGCTGCCCTGGAAATCAGGAAGCCTGGATTTGTCCCTTCTCTGCTGATCACTGAGTGACCTTGGGTAAATCATTCAACTCCTCAGAAGCTGTCTCATGAGAAAAATGAGGAGGTTGAATGATATGACCCCTAACATATCTCTTTGTTCTTAGATCTCATATCCTGTGTCCTACAGTCATATTTGGAGGTGTTGACAATAAAACTTGCACAAGATATTGAGGGAAGTTTTGCTCTTCATGTTGTTATATAATGTCTAAAGACATATTTAAAATCTGGAAAAAATGGAGTAGATTCTGTCATGGGAGATAATGTCTCCTCAGAGGTTCTAATGTGCCTTTCTTTGGTCAGCCCCCTCTCAGTTCCAGCAGAGTACTTTGGCTCCACTGAAGTTAGTGGTGTAGAACCTACTGAGTTGTCCCAGATGGTCCTAGGGTTGGCAGGATTTGTCCAGAAACAAGCGCTTGGTTTTAATTTCTGTGTACTTTATGTTTCAATGTTGTGGGCTTTCAGCATAGTAATCACTACAAATGAAGGATTGGGAAGAAAGGAAGAGAGAGAAGGCTGGCAAGCCTCACATTAAATTCCTGGCTTACAACTAGAGCCTGTCACTTCATTTGCTCTTTTGATGTTGCCCAATTGGAGAAAGTCAGTTGGCTACAAAGAGTTTTAGGGGAGCCATTCAAGAATAAATGAAAGAAACCGAGAATTCTTTCTCCCATCATGCAAATTAGCCAATTACCACCAGATTATCTAATTCTTTTCCTTACTAGCCCCACACCTACATGCTATCAATTCTGAACCAAAATACAGATGTAGACATAAGTTAGCCTGGAATCTACAAGCATTTCAAGTGTGTATATACAAAAAGAATACACTTTAAAAACAAAGTGCGGAGAGTTCCTAATGCAACTATTAAAGATCATAGGATCACTAATTAAGAGCTAGAAGGGATCTTAGAGACCACTAAATCTAATTCCTTCATTTTGCAGATGAGGAAACTGAGTCACGGAGAGATTAAGTGACTTGTCCAGGGCTCCATAAGTAAATATCCTAGGCAAGGTCCAGATTGCTGGTTTAACACTAATATCTACTTGGAGAGAAAAAAACTCCCCCTCTGAGAGTTGTGAGAGATAATCCACTTTACCTGAGTATAAACTTTCAGTTCCGATTTTCCTGGTTGTTTCCCCAGCAGGTCAGCGCAATTGTCTCTTGGTAGCTGTGGGTTTCTACTAAGGGCTCCATCATTTACCTTAGTAACGAACAAGGACAAGTCCATTTTCCAAGGCCAAGTCCCATGAAGCATTAGATTTAGAAGTATCAAGCTTTATTGTGGTAACAGAGCCATTCTTCTTTCCTTTTTCTTCTTTCATTCCCCATTTATTTAAACCTTGTGCCCGATTAGCAGAACTTTGCATCTGATTTCATTGTGAAAGGCTGTAGCATTTTTGTGAGCTACTGAAAGGATAGAGATACTCTGTACTAACAGCAGCTCACATTCCTCTAGTGCTTGAAGATTTGTTTTGTCCTTACGATAACACTGTTACATAGTATCACACACACACACACACACACACACACACACACACACACACACATACACACTCTCTCTCTCTCTCTCTCTCTCTCTCTCTCTCTCTCTCTCTCCCCTGATTCTCAGTCTGTGAGTAGTTTGTTATACATTTCTGGGTTTTATACAGCTTTCTCCTTTCTCCCATCCTCCTTGTACTGTGTTTGTGAATAAGGTCAAGCTAGGCACATTTTTAATGGAGATAGAACTTGCCTTCACCAAAACATATTTGGGAGACTGTAATAAATAAGACCACTTGGAATATGTGTTTTGCCTAGACTTATAATATAATATGTTATCGCCTAGATTAATTTCAAAATGCATTAGATATCTTTTCTTTTTATATCTGCTTCATTTCTAAATATAAGCCTCACCTGTCTCCTATAGAGGAATCATTCCTTATGACAATTAAAAAGAAAGAAGGGAAAAAGCTGTTCAAGAAAACTAACTAGCACATCAACCACGCTAAAATATACCCACAGCCATTATCCTCTACCATAAGAGAAAGCATGGTTCAATTTTAAAAATGGATTTGGAATTAAAGAACCTGGGTTAAATCTAAGCTCTTGTCCCTGAATTACCTTGAGTAAGTCATGGAACCTCTCTGAGTCTCAGTTTCCTCATCTGTAAAAATGAACAGGTTGAGCTAGAAAGGTTTTACGGTCTCTTCCAGCTCTAAATCTTTTAAGTCCTGCGTTTCTATGACCTCTGCAGAGAGGGACAGACTTCCAACTTCTTCTGACCCAGTCCAGGTCTAATAATTCACCTCTGCCCCTGAAAGCATCAAACACATAGTAGGCACTCATTAAATACTTGGTGACTGATGTTAATAAGAAAGTGCTAGCTTTCCTCAGAGCACTTAGTATTGCCAATCAGTGGTGGTAATTGAGATAATTTCTGTAATTGACCCAGATATGACTATCAGTTAGGAAGCAATGTGGTACAAGTAAAAGTCGGGGTTTGGAGTCAGAGACCCTGAGTTCACATGGTGGGTCTGCTGTGTTCTACCTGTGTGGTCTTGGGCTAATCACGGAACCTCAGGTTCTTCATCTATAAAATGAAGGGTCTTGGCTAAATGATCTTTAAGGGCTTTTCCTGCTTCAATCCTGTCATTGTGACCCTATGTAACTGAGGGATGATGGTCTCATCAACAGCTAAAAGGAAACACATAGGAGGAGACAGTTTAGGGGAGAATATGATGAGTTTAGTTTTGAATAAGTTGTGTTTGAAGTTTCAACAAGACTGAAGTTTAAAGATTTGGTCTAGATATGTAGAAGTTTATGTCTACATAGAGATGATAATTGAATCTGCAAGTAAATGAGATCACTAAGAGAGGATATATAGAGAAAAAGGGCCTAGGAAAATTTCTCAGGGTACCTCAGAACTTGGGGCAGGGTTGAGGATAACAAAATTATGGAGAATAAAAGAATATCCAAACAGTCAGTTTGAATATCCAGATTGAGAAGAGAACAGTGTCATGGAAGGGAACAGAAGGTATCCAGGAGGAGGGGGCTGTCCCTATAACAGTAACTCCTATGTATACAACACTTTTAAGTTTCTAAAACTTCTTACAACAGCTCTGAGTGGTGGGGCAACTGTGAGCTCCCAGAGAACAGGGATAATTTTTATTTGTCGTTGCATCCCCAGCACTTAGCACACTAGCACATAATAAATATTTAATAAATGCTTGTTGCTACTGCTGTTGCCATTAAACTAAACTTCAGAGGAGTAAGTGACTTCCCCAAGGTCACAGCGACAATATGTCTCTGAGTCAAGACGTAAACTCTTTGCTGAATTCCATTAAATCACAATGCTCCTTGATGTTGAATGTTGAAGGCAAGGTCAAGGAAGATGAATTTTTTTTTAAAGGCCATTGAATCTAGCCCTTTAAAATGAGCATTGATGATGTTTGAGACACTTCTTTAAAACTAGTGAGATATATGTAATGGCAGTCATCTCGGGGAGGGGGAGTGGAGAGAAGAGGAAAAAAGACTTTACATGATAAATTTATTATATATTTTAAAAGAATGGTAAGTTGTATATAATAGATTTGCAGTTTCATGTGCAATCGTTGCTTTATTATTCTACTATGTCAATGAAATGCTTGTTTTATTTCATAAATTAAAAATAAAATAAAAATTTAAAGTAATATATTCCATTGTTCTAAACATTAAAAAACCCACAATGGTTTTAGAACAAGCCACTTTGCTAGGGTAGCATGATAAAGGAGGAAAAGCAAAAAGAAGACTATCTCTGGAGTCAGAAAACCTGAGTTCAAATCCCACCTCTAATGTTTGCTACATATACAACTTTGACCAAATAATTTAACTTCCTTGGGCCTCAGTTTCTCCATCTACAAAATAAATAGAATGTCACCACATGATCACTTAGATTCTTTTCATTTCTATATCAGTAGTCCTAGGATCCAGTCTCCTATGACCAACTTACTTTAAACGTCTCAAACACAACCTTCCTGAAACTATGCTATCTTTCCACAAAGAAGCCTTTCTTTTTTTCAGACTTACCCATTGCTGTCAAAAGTACCACCATCTTCCCTGTTACCAACCTTGCTGTCATCCTCAAATCCTCCCTCACAGCCCTTCATATATCCAATCTGTTCTCACGTCTTGTCATTTCTACCTTGATGTCTCTTCTGTGTTCTCTTCCTCCTATCACATTTCTCCTACTCTTGTGCAGGTCATCACCTCACACCCAGATTTTTGCATTATCCTCTTCCTCAAGTCTTTACCTACTTCAATCCATCTTCCACTCAGCTGCCAATGAGACTTTTCCAAATTGCAGGCCTGACCATGTAACTCCCCCACTTCCAATTTAATAAAACCCAGTGTTTCCCTATTACCTTTAGGATCAAATATAAAATTCTTTTTTGGTTTTTAAAGCCCTGAACAACCTCACCTCTTTCTACCATCTCAGTCTTCTTTTTTTTACCTTTTTAAAATTTTATTCTGAACTTAAGAAACAAAGTAAGTATCTCCATAACATAATAGAATAGAAAAAAAAGATTGTACATTTACATCCACTTCATTCTACCTACTTTATGGTCCAATGACAATGACCTTCTTGCTGTTCCTCTCACACAACACACTCTATCTCTCAGCTTTTTCACTGTCCCTCATATACAAAATTCTCTCCCTCCTCACCTTGGTTTCTTGCTTCCTGACTTCCTTCAAGTCTCAGTTTAACTATGACCTTGTATAAGAGATTCCTGATCCTCTTACAGATTTTATGCACAGTTGTTTGCCTGTTGTCTCCCTCATTGGAGTGTGAAGTCCATAAGGGGAGGGACTGTTTTATCTGTTTTTGTATCCCAATGTTTATAATTACTGACTGACTGACTGATCCTAATGTTTTGGTAGTGAGCAGATGGTGATGAAGTAGAAACAGTAAGTATAGATTACTCTTTCTAGAAGTTTATCAATGAAAGAAAGAGATGACACAGTGAGAGATCAGATGATAGCTTGAGGAGATAAAAGAGATCAAAAGAAGGGTTTTTAAAAATATAAAAGATGGTCCATATTCCTAGATATCATGGAAGGTGCAATTGTGTAGGGAGAAGGTAAAGATGAGAGATTAGGGTGAAACAGAAGGGTGATGAGAAAGATAAATGAGCCAGGTCCCCAAAGGAAACAGGAAGGGTTAGATTTCCAGAAACAACTGGAATCAAAGAGAAAATGAGAGAGAGGATAGGTGAAGATACAGTGCAATTTTGAAGTCTGAGGAAGAGAGATGAAGGAGTTGATGATAAATGACCTCAGTCTTTCCCAATAAAATAAGAAGGCAAAGAAAGAGATGGAGTCAGAGTCATGAGAGGAAAGATTCTGAACAGCTCTTGTGGGGAAGGCAATAGTCCACCAGACATTAAATAAAATTAAATAAATTAAATTAATTAAACCCAATTAAATAAAAATTGGGTTGGGAGCCCAAGTGAGATTTAAAAACATGAATTTTAGTGACATGGTTGCATTATTTCTATTATCTTGTGTTCAGTGACTTGAATGCAGAAATAGAAGGTGGGGGATGAGCCATGATTAAGAATTAGCATGATATGAACAGTGATAAAACAGAGGAGCCAAGGATCATAGAATACCCATGATGGCAAAATAAGCAGCAAAATGGTGACTGGGGTCTATAGCCTTAATGGGATATGAAGCATGGTCTAGATTATCTGGGCTAGGACTGGCTAGATATCATGAACTATGTGAGTTTGGGCTCAACCAGGGCAGGGGTGCTAACCTTTAATGCAATAAGTCCCCCGGGGCATGGTCTCTGGAAATCTTGTGACCTAGAGGATGCAGAAGCAGATTGGATGACAAGAGGATTTCCAGGTAGACAGCCGAAGGGATACTATGTGAGCTATGTGAGTCATTGTCCACTCAGAAAACCTCGCCAATCAGAAAAGTTCAGCTTTAGGTCCCAGTATAACAAACTACTTTCATTGTTAATAATGGCGAAGAGTGACCACCCTTGAATTCTAACATCAAAGAACTCAGTGTGCTGCCTGAGGAAGTAAAAAATGTCACTAAAGAAAACAAAAATGTGATCAGATCAAGAATTCACACAATAGATCTGTGTGGACATAACTTTGAGGGCATTGAAGGGCTGATGCTCAAAAGAGTTGAAAGACTGGAAAAAGAGGGGTGTGTGGCAGGGAGGAATCAGAGCTCTTATAACCAAAGAAAGCAAAAGTCATTTGAAAGAATATTACTATCACTCCATATGCCTACTTTTCCATCTCATTAAAATCTTCATGTGACTAAATCTACACATACATGGAGATTATCCTTGATAAAGGTAAAAAAGGTATTAAGAGAAAGCAGAGCAGGAATCAGGGAGATATATGCTTGTTAAAGATATCTGCCACTTCCATGGAGGATACCCAGTGCAGAGATCAAATGAAAAGAGAGATTCCCTATAAATAGTAAGATCCTTCAGATGTTTGTTTGTAGACTACATTGTGATGACTGAATCAATCCCAGGAAAATGACTGTTTATTTAGTTGTTTTCAGTCATGTCTGACTTTGTGACCCCACTTGGGGTTTTCTTGGCAAAGACACTACAGTGGTTTGCCATTTCCTTTTCCAGCTCATTTTATAGATGATCTCAGAACTAAGATCTGGTTTCAAGTCCTAACTCTGACATGCTGACTATGTGACCCTGGGAGTTCCCTTTACCAGTGACCAGTGAAATCACAAGCCTGATCTCTATCTTTAATATTCTAGTGACAATGTATGGTGGAAAGTTATAGAAAACCACAGTTACTAAAAAAACCAAAGCTGTAGGTCAGCTCTATGACAACAGAAAGGCTCACAGTAGGAAAAGGATGTAATATCACCCATGAAGAAGCGAACCAAAGTGGCATGAAGGCTACCATCAGAGAAATGGGTGACAGAAAAAAATGACTGCTCCATCACGTAGTGATAGCCTGGGGGTCCTATTGTTGTCAATGCAACATCCAAAACTCCAGGAGATAACCACCAGCACATTTTGATGTTCAGTTGTTTCAGTCATGTCTGACTCTTTGGGACCCAATTTGTCAGAGATACTGGAGTGGTTTGCCATTTCCTTCTCTGCTTCATTTTAGAAAGAAGCAAAATGAGGCAAACAGGGTTAACTGTCATGCAGCTAGTAAGCATCTGAGGCCAGGTTTGAACTCAGAAATGTGAATCTTCCTGTCTCTGGTCCCTGTGCTAGATCTACTGCACCTCCCAGATACCCCACCAGTCCATTAAGTAATGTATCTGTGGTAGGCCAGGATAAGAGTCTCAAGGTGAGGTACACAGAGGTGGCAATCTATACCTCTGTTGGAAGTACTTACATCTGTGAGATCACAGAGCTATTAAAAGTATTGAAGAAAAGGATGGTCTTAATCACAGAGATGAGAGGAGCAATGGATAAGAATTCACTAGCCATGAAGCAGAAGGAGAGCCAGGTAGCAATAAGCTTGTAGATTAACTCTGTCCCATAAGTCTATTTATGAAGTTGAAGTTACCTTTGCCTGGGAGATAGTGCCCTTGGATGGAGGTATCTTATTCGATGACAAAGAAAAAGAGATCCAAGTTATATTAGTCTCTACTTGAGGTAGCTAAGTTAGAGATCTGAACTTAAGAGTTGGGGGAATGTGACACATCAGCCACATACTAGCTGTATGATATAGGACAAGTCACTAAACCTCTCAGCTTCAATTTCCTCACCTGTAAAATGGGAATGATAATAGCATCCACTTTCCAGAATTGTTTTAAGGATCAAATGAGGTCCCAAACTAATAGAGCTTAAGACTACACAAAGACTTTTGGGCAACCTATATTATCTTAAGCCATTACATTTTATTACACCTATAGTGATCCACCTATTAAGCTATATAACCTAAAACTATTAAAGCTTAAGACAGTACCAAGACTTTTGGGACACATTATATATGTAAAGCAAATCTTAAAGGATTATAAAGGCTAGCTCTCATTATAATTATCAATAAAAGATACTTCTCATTTGAAGCCCCAAAACAGTAGAGACCCAAGCAAAGCAAGGTTTAAGATGGGGTAAAGGGGAAATAGTGACACAGTGGAGAAGATAATCAATAATGTCCTTTAGTGAAAGAGTCCTCTCTCAATGAGATCTTCTAGATCAAACCTCCAAAATCAAGCAAACAGAATAATCTTTTATTGCCTTTGATATGTGAGAGACATTTTATGGAGGAAAAAATCTATAGAATAATGGTGGAGAAGGAAACATCAAAGATCAATCCAAGGTTTAAATACTGAATGACTGGGACAATGGTAGTATCATTTCTTGAGAATGGGAATTGGACAGAGGGCAAAATGGTGAATTTCATCTCATTTGTGCTGGGTTTGAGATGATAGTCAACTGTCAAAGGAGCAGTATCTGGGAACCAGCAGGAGAAATGAGCTTGGAGCTCAGCAATGAGTTCCAGAATGAAAATACAGGGGTGGTAACTGAACTGTGAAAGGGGTTGAACTGTCTGGGGGAAAGTGTAAAAAAAAGAGGGAAGCAGAAAACTCAAGAGAGATCCTTAATGAATTTTAATGATAGTCAGTTAAGAAGTATTTATTAAGCACTTCCTGTCTGCTGGGGATACAACAAAAAGCAGAATCCAGTCCTGTCCTCAAGAAGCTTACATTCTATGGAGAAGATAACATGCAAACAGCTATGGACATATAAAAAAGAAGAAAAACAAATCAGTTCGTTTGAGAAGGTGGTTTGGAGCTGAGACCAGTCAGTAGATTCGGAGCACTTTAATGCTAGGTATCAAGTTTTGCTTTTGGTCACTAGACCTACTGCAATTGTTACCTAAACTTCTGGACTGAATCTAGAATTGACTAGCCTTCTTTGGAGTCCTCAAAACTAGAAATAATTCAAGACCTGCCCAATAGTGCACATAACCATTCTGCTTGCTAAATGTACATATCCACAGGACCAGCCTGTCTGTAGACGATTGCCAAGATTTGGGCAGCATCCTCACTAGATTTCTCCAGGCTGTATTGCCTCCAGTGCCATGACCTTGATATATTTCTCCCTACCTCATAGGTATTTGGCAAATATCAGGAAGATATCTCAAGATAGAAGGAAAAAATCAGAACTTAGCAGCAGTACAGTTAGAGCAGATGCAATGAAGAGTAAAATATGCTATTCCTATCTAGTATGCCATACTGTTTTAATTTACAGAATATATAATTATATAGCATTAAAATTCTAGTGCATCGGTCCTGTGGCAAAAACTGAAATGAGAACAGACAAATGTGTTCAATCTGCTTATATGACAATTACTATAATGGCAATAGGGATTGGTGTAAACTCCTAACTATTCTCATTATTCTAAGACTGCAGTCTTAGAGTCCTCTCATTCCATGCCCCACCATCCTGAAACTCTGGCTTATAGTCAGATTTACCTTATTCCGGGAACTTGGAGATGTAAGAAATCACTGAAGATCTTTCATCTCTTCAATAAAGCTAATTCTTGAGTGAAGGCTTTCCACAGACATATTAATCCACCTTCACACATGCAACTGATCATCCTGTGAATCTGATTTCAAAGCCATAGTATGGAATTTAAATTATTCTAGGGGAAATTCTGCTATACTTAGCAGAAAATGAAACCAAAGCCTACTCATCCTCTGGAGCGAACTTTCTGAATGTCTTTGGAAGAAGCCAGTTAATCTATCACTTTTTCATTTATTCTATAGTCCTATTATGTAATGGGAAATAACAGATATTTTGAACCCTGAATTTAGTCTTCCTTTAAAAAAAAACAGAAATGGCTCAAAATTTCTTCCATTATTTCATTTATCATTCAAAGAATAATTAATGAGTACCCAGAGGCCATCTCCCATCATCCCATCTTGTCACTGGACCACCATGGCTTTGGAAGTAAGAGTGAGGCTGGTGACTTTACACAGCCCTCTCTCACTTAAATCCAATTCACTTACAAATCATGACATCACCTTCCTAATGTAATGGTCCTCTTTCAGAATGCAGGAAAAGCAACAACCTGTGAGTAGTAGTAACTGCCCCACTGAGGACACAACTGGCCAATTTCAGTTGGGCAACACAGCTCTTTTTTCTTTCTTCCTTCCTTCCTTTCTTCTTTCTTTTCGTTCTTTTCTTTCTTTCTTTTTTCCTTTCTTCCTTTCCTCCCTCTCTCCTCTCCCTCTGTCCACATTAAGGAATCATACCCTTACTTACAGACACTCTGCCCAAAGGAATATAAATTTTGATCCCTGAGACGTTATAAGATATCTTGGAGTTTACAGGCTAGATTTCTTCTTTAGGGACCATGCCTTAAACCCAAGTTACTCTAGCTCTCACTGATGGGCCAAAAATAGATCCCAGCCCAAGCCTCACTGGGTCATTGTTTGGGCTCTGATGGCTCAGGGTGAGTGTAAACAGTAATTGTTTCTGTTTTGGCTAGAAACCCTGAGGGTCTTCTCCTCCCAGATAGATTTTTTTTTTTTAAACTAGGTAAAAGAGGACATTCTTTACCTCATTTCTTACTTAGCTTTCATCACTGAATGGGCATTGCTTCAGTTAAACTGAGACCTGGGAGAGACGTTAGCTTAAAAAGGCCAAGGTCTCCCACTACATCCAGAGCCATCTCCAGTCATTTTCATTAATATCTTGCCACTGGACTCAGATGGCTCTGGAGGAGAAAGGAAGGCTGATGACTTTGCACAATCCTCCCTCACTTAAATACAATTTACTTGCAAGTCATAGCATCACCTTCCTGATGTCATGGTCCTCTTTGAAAATGAAGGACAAACAACAAGTGCTTTATAGTCTAAGAGAGTTGCCTGAGGCACTATGAGAGTAAATGACTTCCTAATATACACATCAGAGAGTATGTATCAGAGGGGAATTGATCTAGGTCTTTCTGACTAAGGTTAGCTCTCTATCAGGGGCAGGTAGGTGGTTCAGTGGATAGAGCACCAGTGTAGGAGTCAGGAGGACCTGAGTTCAAATCTCATCTCAGACAGTTGACACTCACTAATTGTGTGACCTTGGGTAAGTCACTTAACCCCAACCGCCTCATCCTGGGTCATTTCCAGCCATCCTGATGAATATCTGGTCAATGGATTTAGATGGTTCTGGAGAAGTGAGGCTGGTGACCTGCAACTCCCTCACTCAAAACAAAGTCAAGTGCAAGTCATGACATTATTTCTCTGATGACATGGTTTTCTTCCACAACAAAAGATAAACACACTCTGCTCTCTATCCCCCTCATTAGGCTGGCTCTTCTAAGTTAGGGCCATTTTGCATGTCAAAATTCATATTTTCAAATGCAAATGGTAAGAAAATGTGCTTAATTGTTGTTTTTGATGTTTAAAGTTCATAATAAATTATGTATGTGTGAATCAATTGGTAAACATTTATTAAGCACCTACTATGTGTTACCAGGCTTTGTGTTAAGTGTATGTGTATATGAGACATACACAGAAAGAGAGACACAGAGAGAGAGAGAGAGAGAGAGCAAGAGCGAGAGCGAGAGTGAGAGAGAGCATATAATCAACTAGATTGATATATTGACAAGCACTGTGCTAAACTCTGATGCTACAAAGATTTTTTTTTTCATGGTCCTTGTTCTCAAGGAGTTAACATTCTAACAAAAGAGTACTCGATGTACAGAAAAGTGATATATTGAGTTGATGTAAAGTAATCTCAGAGGGAAGGCATCTGGAGGAAGGAAGAGGAAGACTTCCTGTAGAAGGATGGGATCTGAACAGAATTTTAGAAGAAACCAGGGAAGTGAAGAGGCCCAGAAAAGGAAGAGCATTACAGGTATGGAGCATAAACACTGCAAAGATACAGAGTCAGGAGATGTAAGCCAATGTAGCTGAATCATGGATGCACAGCATGGGAGTAAAGTGTAAGAAGGAAATGAGTATTTATGACATGTCTACACTGTGCTAAGCACTTTATAAATATTATCTCATTTGATCCTCACAATAGCCTTGGGAGGTAAGAGCTATTATTTTCCCCATTTCACAGATGAGGAAAGTAAATCAGGGAGAGGTGAAGTGACTTGCCCAGGAGTAGTCACACTGCTAGTAATTGTTTGAGGCTGCATTTGAACTCAAGTCTTTCTGATGCCAGGTCCACCTATCTATTGACTGTGCCATGTATATGCCTTTAAGAAGATTGGGAAAGTTGGAGGGGGTTAGGAAGGGCTTTAAATATCAGAGGAATTTGTATCTTAACTGACAGGGAATAGGGAGACATTGGAGTTTATTAAGTAGGAAAGTGACATGATCAGACTTGACCTTTAGGAAAAATCTGTCCCCTGAGGGGACAGGATTTGGAGAGGGGAGATACCTGAAGCAGGGGCACCAAATAGAAGCCTAATGCAATAGTCTGGGTGGGAGGTGATGAAAACCTATACATACCAGAGTGGTACCTGGGACACTGAGAGAAAGGGATAGATATGAGAGGGGTTGTAAAAGTCAAAATGATGTTTTAACAATAGATTCAATATGTGGGGAAAGGGAGAGTGAGGAACTGAGGATGACACATCAGTTGTAAAGCTAGGTGACTGGGAGAATGATGGCACTTTCCACAATAATAATAAGAAAATCAGGCAAAGATGTTGCCTCCACAGTCTGGAAAACCTAGGTTTAAGCCTTTGTTTGGATATTGTAATGCTAAGCAAAGTTAAAGATCTTCCCACACATTAATGGGCCTGACCACTAATGGAAACTTGATTAGGGGAAATTTTTTTTACTGGAAGGCCCACACCTTTTGTTAATTTCTAATGAGGTACTGGTTCTCAAGGGTTGTTGTGATGCCCTCTGGCTCTGAAAGGTATATATATTCTGAGGTGAGGTTTTATTTCAGGCTTAGTTTTTGGAAGAAGGTTTGTGTGCCAGATGAGACTATGGGAAGCCACTAAGGAGCCCACCGGCTTTGAAAGCCCAGATGTTGGTGCTTCCTTCTCTGGTAGCTATATTTGTGTATAATGGTCAGACAGCTGGATCTATCTATTGATCCGTAATGTATGTATTGCTTATGTTCTGACAGTTGGAAAGTCTATCTGTTGCTCTTTAATTCTTTGAAATTTAGGGTGCTGACTTTTTCCCCTGAACTAAGTGAATGGTATTTGCGCTTGAATAAAGTATTGTTGACCCCTCAAAAGTTGCTTTCCTTTTAGAAAAGTAAATCTAAGAATCTACAATAGCAGGCCCTCCTGTGTATGCCAGGTCCTTGCTGATGCTGGATTTGTTGCCCTGTGGGTAAATCACTTACTTCAGTGCTCAAGGCAATTCTCTGAGGCTAGGAAGTTGCAAAGAGGTACCAACCTGCAGTGGTCAAGGGCATTCCCGCCATCAACCAAATGACAAGTCCAGTTGCTAACATATGTATGGATGTATGTGTATACATCTCTATATATCTGTGTGTGTATACTCTGGACCTATGATTACATCAGCATAAGGAACTTTGATAAGTAAATTCATAGTTAGTGGAAATCAAAAACTGTTCTGTAAAACTTTCTCAGTCCTTCTGATTCCTAGAGTCTTCCCTCTGTACATCATCTCCAATTTATCCCATAGTCAGTTTGCTGCACATAGTTGTTTGCATGTTATTTCCCCTCACATAGACTATGAACTCCTTGAAGGAAGATTGTTTTTGTCTTTCTTTGTATCTCCAGCTGTAACAAGGCACAGTACCTAGCACATAGTAGAAGCTTAAAGGTTGGTTGGTTGAAGGTTGGTTGTTGTCCTTTGTTGTTGAAGAGGACTAAAATGACATCACTATGGTAAAGTGAAGTTTCAGTGTGTCCAATTGTGGCTGATCAGACCAGCACAAGCTCGGAATGCTCTACCACAGGTTGGGCACAGACAGTCCATGAGAATATTTGGGGTGGATACTCCAAATTTGTGAATCTTACGTTTACAATTGTGCTGTCTCAATTCTGCTTTGCTCGCAGAGCATAGCACCTTTTCTGATGTGGGCACACCATGCTGAGCAGTCCTGTGCCAGCGTCTCCCATGTTGCACAGTCAAACACAAAGTTCCTGAGAGAGATTGAGAGTGTCCTTGTTTCACTTCTTCTAACCACCATGTGATCACCTGCCCCATGTGAGTTCTCCATAAAATAGTCTTCATGGCAAGCATACATTTTGCATTAGAACAACGTGGCCAGCCCATCAGAGTTGCACTCTCTGAAGCATAGTTTGAATGCCTGGCAGTTCAACTTGAACAAGGACTTCAGTGTCTGGTACCTTATCCTTCCAGGTGATCCTCAGAATCTTCCTAAGATAGTTCAAATGGAAGCAATTCAGTTTCTGGCATGGTGCTAGTAGGCTGTCCATGTTTCACAGGCATACAACAATGAGGTCAGCACAGTAGCTCTGTAGACCTTCAGTTTGGTAGTTAGTCTAATACCTCTTCTCTACTAAACTTTTCTTCGGAGCCTCTAAACACTGAGCTAACTCTGGCAATGCGTGCATCAATGTCATTGTCAATGTGTTCATCCCTGGAAAGTACACTACCAAGGTAAGTGAATTTATCCACAGCATTCAAAACTTCTCCATTTGTTGTAACCTACGGTTTCATGTATGGTATGGATGGTGTGGTGGTGATTAATGGAGCACCTGTGTTTTCTTGGTGTTAATTATTAGGCCAAAATTAGCACAGGCAGCAGAGAATTGATCCATACTTTGATGCATCTGTAAACAGTAAATCATGCACCAACATTCCCTCTTAATAAATAATAAAGCTTAATAAATACTGACCATATGCATACATGCACATATGCAAATATGCTCACAAGTACAGCTCAGACAAAACAAAAATTATACTACAACAATACTTTCTTTAAGCCATTTCCCATTTTCATTTGTATATTGCTTCTTTCTGGCCTGGTACAGAATTCCTTGACAACAAGAATTAGTTTAAACTCTGGCTCCATAAGATTACCATGACTTCTCTACATCTCTTTGAAGGGAAATTAATACTCTGAGATTTATTCTGAAGCAGGATAATAAACAAAAGATTATTCGATCTGAGCAAGTCCTAGAAAGGTAGTGTTGGATGTAAAAATCTTGTTTTTTCTTTGTTGCTTGAACATCAAGAACCAGAAAGTGAACATGGAAATGCTTTCCTGATATGGGGACACAATGTCTCCAAATTGAGACTGGCCCCATACATGCATGATGTAGGGGATTAGAATGGAAAGCCTGGAAAGTTTCAATTTCACCCGTCTTCTTATTCTCAGGAGGCACTGAAAGCCACCTGTTCTTTTACATAATTCCAGGAAAGAAGTCACATTCATCCCGTGTCTTTAAAGGAGAACAGTATTCTTCTGAGTCCTTTATCAGTTCATTTAATAATAGCTGTTAAGGAATATATGACCCTATTCCCATAAGGTTACCTAAAGAATAACTGGCATATATTCATTAAGGTTTGCAAAGTTCATCTCATTTGAGATGAACAAGAGAGGAGTGCTCTTACAATTAACCTTCAGCTTTACAGAAAGATTATAGATTTTGAACTTAAAGAAATCTAAGAGGCCATCTAAGTTAACCCCTCATTTTATAGATGAGGAAACTAGGGCCCAACAGGTTGAATGACTCACCCAATGATGTATAAATTAGCAAGTGCTAGAGATGGAATTAGAGCCCAGCTCCTCTGACTCCAGAGTCAGTGAAAGAACACTGTACAACACTGTCTCCTATAGAGAAACTCTCTAAGTGTTTCTCTTGCAGTAAATTAAACAAATAGTTAATTCAAGAGAATCTGTTTCCATTTCCATTCCTTGTGAACACAAGTGTCATTGTTCTGCTCTGTTGGGGTCCCATGCTTTTACTAGATTAAATAAGTGGCTTGACTTAAACTCTACCTTGAAAAAAATTCATATTTTATATACAAATCTCAAAGAAATGGTATTGAAATCTTGTTTAAAAAATGTCCATTTCTCATTAGTCTTTCACTTTTCTGTTCATGACAAAACATAATGTTTATATACTATACAGATTTGTTGTTGTTCAGTCATTTTTCAGTTGTGTCCAATTCTTTGTTGACCCCTTTGGGGATTTTCTTGGCAGAGATACCAGAGTGGTTTGCCATTTCCTTCTCCAGTTCATTTTAAACATGAGACTATACAGATTTAGGATTTCACATTTCTGGCTTTCCATCAGTACATGCCAGTCTCTGAAGCCTGGTCTACTACCAGACTTAATGGCACCATTTTAAAGGCACTTATATTGTCATTTTAAGTGAGCTAGAAAACTGTGTTGTATTCAATTCAACAAGGGTCTATTAAGCACCTACTATGTGTAAATCATTGGGGGAAGGGAGGAGATAGAAAGAGAGACCAACAAAGATAGGCCCTGCTTTAAGAAAATCCAAAAAAAGAAAATAAATGGATATTGCAATATTCATATTGCAAAAGTATTCACTACAGAATTCCTTTAAATATCAAATAGCTATGGCAGGAAAGCTGGTGTTTTAAGAAGCTTTCTAGGAACAATGTTCGTGGTAAAGTGAGGCACCCTGGTTTAGAGGACAGCAAGGATTCTGTATAGCTGGTAGGGTCAGTTTCATTGCACCTTACCAAGGAAGGGCAGCTTAAAATGTGTACTTGGAGCACACTTTCAGCTGCTACATATTACTATTAATTCCTATGATCTCAACTAAATCTTGTCTGCTAATATTTTATTTTAAGATTCTGTGAGAAGGGATAAACTCCTCTTTTTAAAGTGGGTTTAAGAAATGAAAGAAAAATCCTCAAAACAATACAGACAAAGAAGGGTACCCCTATGGCACAAAATGAGTTATTTAAAAATATATGCTAGCAGCTTCTATACGGATACACACTGATACATAGACATATTTATTTCCTGTCCCCAGCTCCTCCTCTGCCTTTTCCCAGAAATAGACCACCCGAGTGTCATAATTTGTTAAGAGTTATCCAGAATTTAACATGTAAAGTAATAAAGCTAAAAGGGATGTTCCCATTTAATGATTTTTAAAAAGATATTAATTAGTTCCACATGTTTTTTCCCAACTTCAAGTCATGGTCTGAATAGCTGTTGAACCACTTGTGATTGAATGAGAGGTTTTCTTGCTTTCTTTTCAAGAAAGTCAATTCTCTGCAGCTGTTCCCTGTTCTCAACACTCAAGGACTCAGTGGGGATTTTTCAGAATTGGTGTGATCAGGACAACCTGAAGCAGGACCATCTAACTGAGCGTAGGGCCGCAACTTTTGCCTGACATTCCACACACACACACACACTATGACGATGAAGATGATGATGATAGTTAACGTTTATATAGCACTTACTATGGGCCAGGCACTGTGCTAAGTGCTTTAGAATTATCTCATTTGACCATCACATCAACCCTGAGAAGAGGTGATACTATTATCCCCATTTTACAGATGAGGAAACTGAGGCAGGGAGAGGTTAAGTGACTTGCCTAGGATAGTCCCATGCCTAGCAATCACCTGAGGCTGAGGATTTAAACTCAAATCTTCCTGACTCTAGGCCCACTGCTCTATCCATTGGAGCAACAGGTTGACACTTACCATGCAGATTTGATTCCACCCCATTTGTAGTTGTCTCCATTCCACACACTTGCTTTGTATCCATTTGTCTATGTTTTGTTTTTACTTAACTGCATTTGTGGTCTCCTCCCAGGAGAAGGTAAACTCCTTCAGGGCAGGGGCTATCATTTTTATCTTTTTATTCCCACATGTCTACCATATAGTGGATGCATAATAAATGCTTTCTTGTTTCTCAGACAAGACAGATACAGAGAGTCACTAAAGCCTTTCTGGCTGGTAAAACTTAACAAAATTTAAGCTACATTAGCTAAGTGCCCAGATCTATCTATCTATCGACAGATAGATACATACATACACACATATACATACACATACACACACATAGATACGTGTGTTTGTGTGTGTGTGTGTGTGTGTGTGTGTGTGTGTGTGTGTGTGTACTACAGAGAAGCAAGAAAATAGGAAAATACCCAGAGATTTACTAAGAAGCCCAGTTACTGGATGGGTACATTGGAGAAATCTTAGATCCCTTTCTGACCAAAATGTATTGAAGAGATGGCCGGATTAGAATCCTTTATGAACCAATTCTAGTCATCCAAATGGAGAAAGTCAATTTGTCAGGGTCAAGTCCTTTCTCTATGCACCCTTGTGATAGGTCTTCATTACAAACAAGGGAGGTATGTATGACTGGAATCATTAGAGTAGGTGATTTAACTTATGAAAACTGAATTACAATAACCCAGAATTTGTACAATTCAATCTAACGTCATCATGTATATATTATCTTTTGCCAATGCCAACATGTATTATATTCTCTTCTTTAGTTCTCCTTAGAATTATGTTTAAACTAAGTGTCCACCGCACCCCTCCAACTCCTAAAACATTTCTCAGCCTCTAGTGAGTTATATTTACAACAAATCACTAACCATTTCAGTTTAAAGTGGAAATATTGCATTCATTTAAGGACTTTGCAGACTGTAATTTTGGAATAGAAAATGAGATGAAATTTCATTATTAATAAGTGAAGATTTCAAAGCAATAATAAAATAAATTTTCAAAGATCATTTGCAATTTGTGGTAACAAATGTTTTTTCCTCTACCACACCCCCTCAAAGGAAGCATGTGTCAACGGATTCTTAATCGGTTAATTTAGACTTTTTTCATATATATTTGGTAATGACAAGTATACAGAAATTTGTTACAATGAATCAGCAAGAAACATCACTACTCTATCTCGCCAAACAAAAGCCACTAAAAAGTTGAATAATTTCTTATTCACCATTCACATTCACAACTTTTTTTGGCCTTTAAAAAATATATGTTTAAGCAAGATACATATATGTTTGCTATACTGTGTAAGAGCCCATATCTGTTCTGGGAGAGTGGTTTAAATGGCAGTGTGGGGGGAAAGTCCTGCAAAAAAGCAGATAAGATAATGAGTAGCACCCTGTTCTTTCGTTAGTTGTTCTTTTGTGGCCCTTAGGTAACCAGCAAGTCTTAAGAGGTAGGCATTTTGGAGATAGTCTCAACCCCCACCCCTACCCCAGTCAATTCTTCTCCTGACTTTCAATCAATAAACATTTATTAAGTGCCTACTATGTGACGGATATTGTGCTAAGTGCTTTCTCTGCATGGCTAACTGCCCACCTGTGATTAGAAAAAAAGAACTTAGTGGTCCCATTCCCCACCTCCTCCAATCTTAATTTCTTTGTTGACCAATCAATCAATCAACAAGTATTTATTAAATTCCTACAGTGTGTCTGCACTGTGTTCGGCACAGAAGATACTAAGATAAAAAAATTAAAATCCTTGTCCTGAATCCTAGAGGATCTTACATTCCATAGGGGGAGATAATGCATATATTAGAATATAAAATGGGCATTTAAATATATACAAGATAAATGCAAGGTATGAGAGGGGGCACTAACACTTGGTGGAACATGAAAGGACTCATGTAGAAGATGGCACTTGAACTGAGCTTTAAAAGAAATCAAAGCTGAGAAATTTTAGTCCTTGGAAACAGATGCCTGAGGGGAACAAGAACAGTGAACAAACCAAGAACCACATTTAGCAGTTGTTGCACATGGCTTCTGTTCTAACAGATAGGTGTTAAAGGGAGACTTTTGATGACGCTGGTGGCGGTGGTGATGGTAATGGTGATGATGACGTAACCAGTGCTAATAACATTGTCAGACTTTCCAGACTCTTCTGGAAGAATATCATCATCTAGATCCCTAAATTAAATATGCTGTTTAGCCGTGTGATATACTAATTTTCACATGGTCTATCCTAATTCCTTTTAGATATTTAAGCTCCAAATCATTCACATTGAGAGACCATTTTACTTTGCCATGCAGTCAATTGTCAACTTACAGCAATCTCTCCCTAAGTGTATGTAGCACACAGTCCACATCTGTTTGCACCCTCTACCTGTGCCATCAATCTTAACACATATTACACTGTCCATATCAACAGATACTGATAAATACTTTTAAATATTTATATTGCAGTAAGATAGTGCTTTTTCAAACTTTACTCCACTTAACCCCTTACTGTGGTAGAAATGAGGCTTAGAGAGGGAAGGAAATATTGTTCTAACTTGATTCATATTTCTTTCCCAATGTCAGCCAACCAACCCAGAAACTGACCATTTTTATTCCTTTATTTTTTCAAAAGAACAATTTTGTAAGGAAAAATCTATCTAGTTATTCAGAAAAAAGAGTACTTGATCTAAAAGTCAAAGAAATTAATAGATCGTACCTTAGGACTTAAACTTTAAAATAAGAACTAAGAATAAGAAACTAAATTGAACATTACAACAACTTAGGAGTTTCCTAAGCAAATTAGAAATTAGATTCTAAACATTCAAGTTCAAAACTAAATATAAAAAGGCATGTATTTTGCAGCAAGCAGAAAATAGATAAAATTGAACACCTGCTGAGATGCACTTAGGCAGCTTTTAAAAGTACTGTTTATAATATCCTGAAAGTCTTGGTATAATTTTAAATGATTAAAGCTTGAAAGCTAATAAACATTTATTAAGCATCTACTTTGCACCATACATTGTAAAGTAAGTAAATGTAAGTAAAGCCTGCTCTCAAGGAGCTCACAATCTAATGGGGGGGGGGAATTACCTGAAAATAACGATGTACAAATAAGCTATAAACAGAATAAACTGGAGATAATGTACAGAGGGAAGGCACTAGAACTAAGGTTGACTGATAAAGTCTTCTTATGGAGATGGTGTGATTTTAGCCAGCATTTAAATGCACAGAGGGACGCCAGGAGGCAGGAGATGAGGAGGGAGAGAATTCTAGATAAGGGGGACAGGCAGTGAACATGCCTAGATTCTGGATAAGGAGTCTTCTTGTAGGAACAACAAGGAGACCACTCTCATTGATCTAAGTGTATCTGGAGGATATAAAGTAAAAGAAGACTAGAAAGTGCATGGAGCCAGAAGGTCTTTGCCCTCCAAATTGCACTAAACTTTTGAGACAGTATACTAAAATTACTCTGTCATTTGCTAAATGTGTTTCCTTGGATGAGTCACTTAACCTCGGTTTCCTCAGCTGGAAAATGATGAGTGGACCAGATGATCTTTAAAGTCTCTTTCAGCTCTATATGATGTTTCTTTAGATCAAGGAGAACGAACTTATTGTCTTAATCAACAAGTATTTATTAAGAGCCACTATGTGCCAAGCGCTGTGCTATCCACTGGACAGACAAAAACAAAACATAAAACAAATTCTGATCTGGAGGAAGAATTACACAAAACCATGATGGAATCGAAATGTGCAAATTACTTTTTAGCTCTAAAGTCAAATCAAAACTTTTCTTTAAAAAAATCAATTAGCTCTAATGCTGACTTCCAGTATCCTTGGCTCACTTCTGCAAACAAGGTCAACTGTAAGGCACTGAGTTCCTTGAAATACT
>CM053773.1:147709122-147777843 GCA_028658325.1 Potorous gilbertii
AGTATCTTTCCACAAAACCACAAATGGCATCACAAAGAGTCAGATACAACTGAAATACCTGAAAAACAATAATGTTTTCTCATCTTCAAAATGGGGATAACAATACCTGTAGAATCTATCCCATAGAATTGTTATAAGAATCAAATGTTATAAAGATCATTGTGTATACAGCATTCAACTACCTGGTGGTGTCACTGCTACTAACTTGATCCTATTTACCCGTAAAAACCATAAGAATTATTTACCTACCAAATAAAACTATGGAAAAGTATCAAGTTCTCTATGGTCCCAGAAAACTGGTGACTTCAGTCCCCTAATTCTGTCTATTTCTGTGTGGTAATCCTTGCTCCATTAGTCTAAGGGGTGTAATCAGTTTGGATTTATCCAATCAGAATAGCTCTTGGGCTCCATCTCACTGGGAAAACAAGGTCCCTCTCCCTGAGTCAGTTACATTTCAATCATGGATCAATGGATTCAGTGATCAGACAAGAACGATTGTTGTCTTTATTCATAGGTATGACATCAACAAATGTGATAGCAATTTATAATAGAATGCCAACTGCATAATACGTCTTGCTAGATGTAGACAATCCTTTAAACAGTATATTGGTATGCTCCAACCCAAAAGTTTTAGGAAAGACACAGTTCAGTTATTTATCCTTCACTGGACATTCCTATAACCACTGTGGGGGCAAACAAAACCATTTAAGCAATAATACACACTCTTCCACACTGTTTTACCCACAGGCTCCAGGAGTGTCAGACTCAAGCCAGTTGAAGTACTCAGGAACTCAGGTGATTTGGATGCTCTTTGTGGTGCAAAGAAGAAATTTTTAGAAGAGCCATCACAATCTTGTTTCAGTTGTAGCACAGAAAGAAGCCCCTCCAGAGATGAGGGAATGGTTTCCTTGCTATTTCCTTACCTTGTTGATCTCTGTCCTGGGCTATGGTTTTCTGACCTGCACTGGCAGCACAGTGGATAGAGTCAGGAAGACATGAATTCAAATTCAACCTTAGACAGTGGCTGTGTGACTTTGGGCAAGTCACTTTACCTTTGTTTGTGTCAGTTTCCTCAACTATAAAATGAAGCTATATAATAGCATTTACCTTCTAGAGATATTGTGAGAATCAAATGAGAGTGTTCAGTCATTTCAATATTGTCTGACTCCATAACCCCATTTGGGGTTTTTTTGGCAGAGTTGCTGGAGTGGTTTGCCATTTTCTTCTCCAGCTCATTTTACACATGATGAAACTGAGGCAAACGGGGTTAAGTGAATTGCCCAGTTCACATAGCTAGAAAGTGTCTGAAATTTGAAATGAGGAAGATGAGTCATCCTGACTCCAGGCCTTTTACTCTGCCATTTAGCTGCCTTTTAATATTTTTTGAAAATATCTTAGCACAGTACCAGACACAGGTGCTAGAAGATTTCTTCCTCTGAAAATTGCCTATTTATATTCTTTCACCATTTGCTTACTGAGGAATGATATTTTATTTTAATTTAACTTAATTTTTTATATATTAGGAATGAGATTTTTATCAGAGAAACTTGCAGTAAAGATTTTTCCCTCCAGTTTTCTGTCTTGTAATTTTAGCTGCATTACTTTTGTTTGTGAAAAACATTTTAGTTTCATATAATCAAAATTATCCATTTTTATCTCCTATGAACCCTTTCATCTTTTGTTTGGTCAAGAACTCTTGTCTTAGCCATAGATCTGATGTATAATTTTTTCCAAGTTATACTAATTAGCTTTTGATACTACCCTTAACCTCTAAATCATGAACCCATTTTGAGTTTGTGAGTTTGAGTATATGTTGAGTCAATCTGATCAAGGCCTTTGATACTGTCAGTCATGAGAGCTTATGGAAAATTATGTCAAAATTTGATTCCCCAGAGAAGTTCATCAATATTATATATCAATTTCCTGATGACTTGCTTGTCTAAGTTCTGGATAATAGACAATGCTCTATTCCCAGTCACCAATGGAGTGAAGCTAAGACTGTGTTCTTATAAAAGTGAATGCTGAAAACTATCTTTACATGTATTCAGAAAAAATAAAATACTATTATGTGAAATTTTTTAAAAAAAGATTCTAGTTTTATATGTTAATTCAATGTTTTTAACTTTAAATTTTGTTCATCACTCCATTATATTTCAGGATTTCTATTTTGGTGCGCAATTAGGGATTTTTATTTTTTTTCCCAGTTTGCTTAATTTCATGCTCAGTTCAACTGTGCTTTCTCTCCTTTATTGATGTATTTAGAGAGATAAATTTCCCCCTAATTTCTACTTTTGTTGCATCTGAGAAATTTTCTCTAGTAGTAACTAGCATTTAATTAGTGCTTTAAGATTTGTGAGTCACTTCACACGTCTGTCACATTTAACTCTTGAAACTATTGTCTGAGGTGGTATTACCCTCATTTTACAAATGAGGAAATTGGGGCTGAGAGAGATTAAGTGACTTACCCAGAGTCACAAAGTTAATTAAGTGTCTGAGATGGAATTTGAACTCAGATCTTGCTGATCCAATAAGCTATCCACTAAAACATCTAGCTTCTCACAAGGTTGGAAAAAGTGAAAAACTATATTGTCTCCTCCCTCAGCGTTGTCTTCGAGTGAAGGCTGGATGACTAAACATTGGAATGTTTAGAAGAAATTCCTGTTCAGGTATGAGTTGAATTACGTAGTCTCTGAGATCCTTTCCAGCTTTGAGTTTCTATGGTTTTGTGTTATTCTTCAAAGGTGCTTACAGTCTAGTAAGAAGGATTTGTTATGAACATAAATAAGTGTAAGACAAGGTAGAATGTGACACGGACAATAAAGATATCTAGACCAAGTGACCTAAGAAGACTTGAGAAAGATGGGCTCATCTGTAAGGGAAGGCTTCCTGGAAAAGTGGGAGCTGAAACCAGACCTTGAAGAAAGAAAAAAATTCTAGGTGGTAGAAATGAAGAGGGAATACACTCCAGGCATAGGGAACAGGCAGCACAAATTCCTTGTCTGGTAGCCTACACCCTTTGGGACAAGATTCTCCCAATCTTTAAGGGGATTGTCAGACCCCCAACCTCCAGCTGAATGCCTGTTAGCCACTTGATGCCAAATTTCCTTGAACAATGATTTAATGCCTTCTGGGACCTCCATTCATTGCTAAATGCCAGACTCTGCTGGTGTACACCACCAACCCATTAGGACCTCCATCTGTTGCCTCAGCCAGGCTCCCTGGATGCCAACTGTCTGCCTGTCTGGACTTTTTTGGACTGCCTTCTGCTAGGATCTGATTGCATTTGGATTAAAACAAATTTTAAAAATCCACCATGTAGTAAATAGAGTAAGCAAGAGATTTGAAATCAGCAGAGCCTCTGGGTATGATTCCTACCTCCAACACTTATTAGCTGGATGTCTATAGACAAATTATTTGACATAATCTGATCCTCAATTTCTTCATCTGGTCAGTTCTTCAAGAAACCATTGTGGTTCAATGGGAATCGTTTATGACTTGCTCATTAAGTAGAAGAATCTTAGAAGCTAAAACTTTCTCTTGGTCACTGAGCTAGTACATATCAGAAGAACCCAAGTCTTCATGTCTCAAAATCCAGTAATCTTTGAAGGGCTGATGGGAGACCATTTGCTGTGGCCTGTCACTATTCAGAAAAAGTTATTAATCAAAATCTACTGGACAATCTTGGGTCACTAGGGAGAAGATGGGAAGAAAATAAGCTAGGATCCAAGTGGATGTGATTTGCAACAACAACTCACATTTCTGTAGAATGCTTTTCTCGTAGCAACCCTGGGTGGTAGGTAGCATAAGAATTATTATTCCTAATGAGGAAGTTGAGCCTCATAGAGATTAAATGGTTTACCAAGGTCACACAGCGGAGTGTTGGGGGCCATTTTTAAATTCAAGTCTCCTAATTTCAAATCCAGTACTTTTCCAAGAAAATTACACTGAGGTGCCTGTCATGGGAAGAGTGGGGAATTAGAGTCATTAATTGGCAGATGGGAAATACAGAAGGAATTTAGGACCTGTGGGTGGTAAACTCATCAGCGTTGCTCTATTTTCCAGGCTTTCCCTTTCTCACCCTCACTGACAGCACAACTTCCCAGCCTCACCGTGAATACCTACTACCACATGATTTTCCCAACTTAGTACCACTGCAGAGTTCGTACATAGTAATGTATGTAAAGTACCTTGCAAACCTTAAAATGCTATATAAATGTCAGCTACAATTATTTTGTTATTTTCACCCTCCCTTATGGGGTGGGATGGGAGAACTGATGGAGACTTGAGCGAGGAACTTGTCTGTTGAAACATTTGAACTAAGTTGAGAACAGAGAGGTTTCCCAGCAGGCTCCTCTGTAACATCTTTAAGCCCCTATCCCTCCTAGTCAAGATAAGCAGTTTCCTTATGTCCCCACTGGGAGTCCCAGTATCGCCTAGACCACATTCAAACAACTAGCATTTATTATGTGCTATGTTTGAGGTACTGTGCTAAAGTACTAGGAATGTAAAGAAAGGCAAAAAAATAATCCTCAATGTCAAGGAACTCACAGTCTAGTGGGAGAGGCTATGCGCAAAAAACTTCTTACAAACAAGATATAGAAAGGTTAAATTAGGGATAGTTCAAAGGGAAGGCACTAAAATGAGAATTAAGCCACACACACGAACTGATCATCAGACCATGGGTAGTCAGGGTGTGAGTCTTCTCAACTGGGTTGAGCGCTGGATTATTTTCATCATTATTTAGCAGGAGCAAATGAAATAAGAATGTACTTACTTTCAAGCAGGGAATTCTAATCAAAAGGTAATTTTTGCAGAACTAATTAATTTTTATTTTTATTCTCTTTTCTCTGCCAAGGATAATGACCCTTGGACTGGGAAGGACCAAACAAACATGGTTAATAGAGAGTTGAAACCTGAGATAAGCAAAATTGAAGAGAGCGTTTAGCTGTCTTCATTGCATTCAAATCAAGCCACCATGCCAAGATGAAGGAAATCTTAGGGACTGAAAGTATTTACAGATATGATTGTTGATCTTCCATCTATGATTTTAGAAATAGTAAAGGGAAGGGGAGAGAATGATAATATTTTTACAAGGGTAAAACTATCCCAGTTTTAAAAAAAAAGCAAAAAGGTTAGAGTCTTCAAACTATAGATTGGTGAATTTAACTTGGATTCTTGGAAACAAAATTCTAAAGCATATTATTAAAGGGAGAGATTATGGACTTTTAGAAGTGGAAATCACCGGGAGTTAGCATGACTGATTTGAATTGATCATACTAGATTAGTATATGTTCTTTTTTTTTACAAGATTATAAGACTCATATGTCTATAATCTGAAACCAGCCTAGTCATAGTGTAATCAAGTTTTAAGTCATAGCATTATAAAAGAAACAATAAGATGCTATTGTTATCTGCGTTAATGGATGGAGGAAAATACATCAATAAAAATATGAAAACTTGCATTGAAATAAGAAATACTAGACCAGTAGACCTAGTAAACACAATTATTATATTTATTATATTATTATATAGTAATTTTTATTATCAGAAACATGATATAGCTAGATTTTGCCAAAACATTACACAAAATCTATTCTGCTATCCTGGTATTCAAGATGAACAGATGTGGGCTAGAGATAATTTGGTTCAGTGAATTTAGAAGTGGTCAAATAACCAGATGTAAAGAGTGGTCATTGAAATATCAATACAAATTAACATGTCTCTAATAGATTGTTCCAGGGATCCATCCTCCCTTGCTTCATGTAGTGAGCATTTTTACAAGTGCTGGATAGTTGACATATTTGTCAAACTTATAGATGATATAGAACTTGGAAGTATAGTTAATGCATTAGATAAGAGTCTAAATTCAAAGGGATCTAGAATCTCTCTTTAAAAAAAAAAAAAGACCTGGGAGGTTTAGTGGACCAAAAGCTCAATTTGAGTCAATAGTTTGATAAATAACCAAAAAAAGTTAATGTATAATATCTCAAATGAGGGAGGGGATGGTCCTACTATACTCAGTTCTGGTTGGACTCTGTCTGCAGCACTGTTTTCAGTTTGGGACTCTACATTTTCAAAGGGTCATTAGGAAGCTATAACAGGTACCTTGATAGTAAGGAAAGTCATGCTACAAGAGGAACTATTAAAGGAGCTGGGATGTTTAATCATGAGAAGGGATACCTTTGAGAGGATGAGAAAGCTGTCTGAACTATTTGAAGAGATATCATGTTAAATGGAGATTAAATTCATTCTTGGTCCCAGAGAAGGGAAAAAAATAGAGCAATGGATTGAAGTTGCAAAGAATTAGATATTAGCCTGATAAATGGAAAAATCTTCTGAACAATCAGATCTTTCCAAAGTGAAAATGGCTGATTTCTTTGCCATAAGATGTATTCTAGTGGACTCTTGCCTAGTTAGATAAAAACATCATTGATATTGTAGGGGGATTCCTTTTCAGGTAAAGGTTGACCTAAATGTAACCATAGATCCCTTCAAATTCTGAATTATTGTTGGTGTTCATCCTTTGTTTTCAAAGAGGACCAAGGACAGGATATCTTGATTTGCACATCTGTTGCATTTAAGTGAGGCAGAGCTGTTCACTCTCTCTTCCAAAGTCATAAAAGTCCAGTGGCAAGACAAAAGTAAGGACAACTGATGACAGCCTGGAGTATATCTTCCATGTTTGACCAAGCACTAAGCACTCCACAATGCCTGCTTCCATCACCTTCATGGCTGTTGGAACAAATTCTGCCAGGGGAGGTCTTTACATGTCTGGGGAAGAGATCCTCTAACTAACTGATGGATTTGAAGCCTGTCAGTTATCCTCAACTTAGTATAGCTGTCTACCAAGATGGTTTTATTCATGGCTCCATGAAGCTGCACATGGTACAGCTTCATGGAGCCACAGATGAAAATTAGGGGACACCAAAAGTGAATGAACAGCCCTGAAAAGGGCTTGGCAAATCCTCACACAAGAAGTGCTAATCCCCCCGAACATCCCATACACTGAATGGTAACCATGTGTAGAATCCAATTCATTGTTGTAAAATCCTGGGTTTTTTTATTTTAAAAAAATGTTCACATTCAAAATAAAATAAAACTAGGGCCCCAGAAAGGAAGATATAAGGCTAGGTCAACTTCCTCTGAAGATCGACATTAAAGAATTTTCCTAAAATCTACATCTTCAGAATAACTAATGAGCAACTTGTGAGTATTTTTCCAGGAACAAAGTCCCTGACACGGAAATGATTAGACAATTGAGGCAGAAGGATCGTTCCTTAAAATGAAAAAGGAATGTGATGGATCTTGTGGTTCACCAGCACCCATGCTAGGAAAGGAAAAAGAGAGAGTGCAAAACTTATAGATCCAGTTGAGATTATCGGAGCATGTTCTTTACAATTGAAGGAAATTTCAGCAGTACAGGATGCTGGTTCTCAGGTTTCGAGGTGGTTGTCCCTCTATTTGAGTTCTCTGAGTGATCTCCTTTAGTATGTATTAGGAATTGTAAGAGATGCTGGAACCACAAAAATAAAATCCCTAAAAGTTCTTTCCCACAAGGAATTTACATCCTAATGGGAGGACAAAACAGTTGAACAGATAGGTGGATTATCTTAAAATGTCCTCCTTTTCCTTAAAAAAAAAAACAAAACTTAAAACCTTATAAAACATTTAAGAAGACAAGGGAATTTGAAAAGGATAGAGTATGAAATATGAAGGCGTCCCATAGGTCATCACCAGTCATTTT
This sequence comes from Potorous gilbertii, assembly GCA_028658325.1. Lineage (NCBI taxonomy): Eukaryota > Metazoa > Chordata > Mammalia > Diprotodontia > Potoroidae > Potorous > Potorous gilbertii. Next base: position 147,716,867 of record CM053773.1, read on the forward strand.
GACTTTTGCTTGCCACTGGACTTAGCTGACTGTAGGGAGAGAGTGAGGCTGATGACTTTGTCTGGCTATCTTACTTAAATCTAATTCATATGCAAGTCAAGACATCATCCTTGTAATATCATTGGTCCTTTTCTTTGAGAACAGCAATAAAGAATATAGAAATAATGACAGGGAGGGATGAGGCAGGAGTATACTTGGAAGATGATTTGCATGAAGGTGAGACAGAAGTGAGACAGTCTGGGGAATAACTAGCTGGTCCTTTCAGTTTGGTTGGGAAATAAGAGAGAAGGAGAAATGTGAAATAAGTCTGGAAATGTTAGCGGAAGATATTGTGGAGGGCCTAGAATTGGGGGGAGAGGGGAGGAACCTGCAGCCTCAAGGCCACATGTGGCCCTCTAGTTCCTGAAGTGTGGCCCTTTGACTGAATCAAGCAAGTGAAACATATTTGTTCTCTGAAGTTTGGATAAAGTCAAGAGGCCGCACTTGAGGACCTATAGGGCTGTGTGTGGCCTCAAGGTCGCATGTTCCCCAATCCTGGGCTAGAATATCAGACAGAGAAGTTTCTTTTACTCTAGAGACAAAAAGTCAGTTAGAGTGAACTTGTCACATTTCAGATCCTGGATAACAAAGGAACTTCGACCTCGATAAACCAATAACAGGTAAGCCAATAGCTCCCTCAAGGGTTTCTTAGCAGGCTCATTCAGAGTCAGACACCAGGGGGCTCTCGGTAGTCAGAAATGATATGAATTGTTCCTGGCATGGCCTTCTGGTCTGAATATCTCTGCTTGTTCTGAAAGAAGTCCTGTTGCTGATGGTAAGGACTTTCGTCCCACTGGAACAGCTCCAGCACCAGCCCCAATTCCAGCTCCAAGAGCGGTAGTCATTTTGGACTCATCTCCAAAATGTAAATAAGTCAAATGTTCATTTAACCAACTACATTCAACTCTTTGTTGGGCAACAAAGTTGCTCAAGTTTTCAGTTTCCAGAAAGTCCCAAGCTTATGACAAAGACCAGGTATATGGAGACAGAGCAAAAGAGAGGGAGAGGGTGTCTTTGTAGGTCTGTATCCCTACAGCTCTGTAATTACTTGATTTAGAGATCTGTTATGACTACTCAGTAATAGTTAGCAGATTTCTCCCAGGGGTCAGGGAAGTCCAGAAACAGAGCAACAGTTTATATTGCCTAAAGATGCCAGCTCTACCCCTAACTCACTGGCCTTCAGGAAGTCATTCAACCTTTTTCGCTCTCAATTTCTTCATCTATAAAATTAAGGGATTTGACTAGAATCCCCTTAACAAAAAGATTTATTCTGTGAAGTTTGGATTCAGTCAAAGGGCTACACTTGAGGACCCAGAAGGCCATATAAGGTCTTGAGGTCTCAGGTTCCCCACCCTTGGACTAGATGATCTTCCATATCTAATATCCCAGGATTTATTTCTGATAATCATGAAGTGTATCAGAGACAGAAAGAAGGGACTTCAAAATTCTCGATTGCAAACCATACCTGTGCAGTAGAACCTTTCTAAAATATCCCAAATGTCTCCATTTGAAGATCTCTAGTGTTGAGGAATTCATAACCTTGTAAGAAAGCAGCCTAGCATAATGGATGAGTTGCTTTGCCTGAATATAGGAAAACCTGGATTCAAATCCTAGGTCCAACACTTTATTAGTTGTGTGATAGTGGGCAAGTCAGTGTCTTTAATATCTGGTTTACTTTTCTGCAAAATAAGGAGAATAATATGGACATTATTATGTATGTTACTTCTAAGGGTTGTTGTGATGTTTAAATGAAGTCACATAGAATGAAAAGGGTTTTGCAAACCTTGAAGTGTTTTATTAATGCCTGATATTATTATGATAGACTTTACTTCCCGTAGAAAATCATGTTTGACTGCCTTCTAAATGTTCCTTCAGTGTTATTATTGGTTGATCAGGCCAACAGAAGGACCTCACTGAGGTTTGTTTCATTTGTTTGGTTTATTGTCGTTCAGTCATTGTATCCAACTCTTCATGACCCTATTTGGTGTTTTCTTGGCAAAGATATTGGAGAGGTTTGCTATTTATTTCTCCCACCCATTTTACAAATAAGGAAACTGAGGCAAATAGAGTTAAGTGCCTTGCCCAAGATCCCACAGCTAGCAAGTATCTGAGGTCAGACTTGAACTCAGGATGATGAGTCTTCCTAACTATAGGTCTGACTCTCTAGCCACTAGCTGCCTAGTACAATTGGTAGCAATCAATGTATAAACATTTTTTAAGTACCTACGATGTGTCAGGCATGGTGCTAAGTACTGGGAATACTGAAAGGGACAAAATATAGTCCTTGCCTTCAAGGAGTTTATAATCTAACTAGGAAGACCATATACAAACAAATATATACAAAGCAAGCTATATATGGGATATGTAGGATATAATTAACAGAGGGAAGGCATTGGAATTAAGAGAGGTTAGCAAAAATTTCCTGTAAAAAATAAGATTTTAGTTGGGTTTTAAAGTAGTAAGATTTTGACTCAGTCCTTGCTGCCTCCAAGACCAGCACTCTATCCATTATGTCATAGAATTAATATGAAATGGATAAAATGTCATCAAAAGGTAGTGCATCAAAATGGTTAGAGAGTGGTTCTTAGAGTCACAAAGACTTGGTTTCAAGTCCTGCTCCTGAAGTGCTGCCTGCCTGATCCTGGGCAAATCACTTAACGCCTCAGTAGTCTAAGAAGTTTTCTAATTGTATAAATTGAAGATATGTCCATACGTTTCCTAAGTCTCCTTATAAAATTGCTGGTCCAATTGCTATCTCTTACTTGTGCTTACTTACCATATGCAACTCTGCTTGGTTTCAACTCCATAGAACAAGACTCCGCTCCCAGGATAAGCAGATCACTGGAAATCTCATCGTATGCTGCTAACTCAACCTTGGATACTCAGCACCAATCCAACTCTATCAGCCTTCCCTCCCCTCTGATTGGAGGGCTGGAGGGTGGAGCCCTAAACTCCTCCCAAAGCCTTCCTTTATACAGGACAAAAATTGGACTTGAAGTCGGCTTTCCTCCACTTTCCACCTATAGCTCTGTCTGGTTTCAACCCCGTGGAGCAAGATAAGATGCCTTTGTGTTGTCTTCCGCCATTAGAATATAAACTCCTTGAGGGCAGTGAGGTGGTACAGTAGATAAGAAGTGCCGTCAGGAAGACCTAAATTCAAATTTGGATTCAGACACTACTAGCTGTGGGACCCTGGGCAAGTCACTTACTTCTGTTTGCCTCAGTTTCCTCATCTGTAAGATGGGGATAAAACACTCAACTCTAATGCTCATTGTGAGATATTTCAGGGGTTAGCACAGGACCTGTCACATAGTAAGTTTTATACAAACGTTACCTGTTACTATCATTATTTGTAGCCCACTGTGCAGCAATAGCATGATCTCTGGCACATAGTATAATAAATGCTTATTGAATTGAAGCAGTTCATTCCACTTTGTCATAGACATAATTCATAGGATCATAGATTTAGAGATGGGAGGGACCCAGAGCCTTTTAATCTAACCTCTCAATCTTATAGATAAAGATCTAAGGCACAGAGGTTACGTATCTTGCTCATGGTCAACAACTTGTGTCTGAGGTAAGATTTGAACCTAAGTATATAAATTGAAGAGATGGCTATACGTTTCCTAGGTTTCCTTATGAAATTGCTGGTGCAATCCCTCTTTCTGGGATTCTTAATGCAATTCCTAAACTTGTAGCCCATTCAGTAAACCAAGCATTTTTAAAAAAATTTTTAATGACAAAATTGACCTTTCTGAAAACTTCCGTGCATTGTTCCTAGCTGTCTTCCTGGAACAACAAAAACAAGTCTAATTCCTGTCTCCTATTTAGAAGTTTCAAATGCTTGGAGACATGTTTCATATATACCATAGATCTCTTCTTCTTTAGGGTAGTAATTCTCTTCAGTATCTTCAACTAGTCTTTGTATGGCATCCATTCAAGTGTTGCTAATCATCCTAGGGCCCCTTCTGTGAACTCGTACCAATCTGTCAATGTCTTTCCCAAAATTTACTGCCTAAAAATAAAGAGAGTATTGCATATGTGGTCAGAGCAGGAAGCAGATTACCAGATAGGATCATCACCTCCCACGCTCTGGACAGCATCTTGGATAGCGTCACACTTGATTTATATTGAGATTATTGTCTACTGAAATCCTTCTGTCTTTTTCATGTGAGTATTGTTTAACCAAATTTGCCCAATACTTTGCCAATGTAGTTCATTTTAAACCCAAATACATGGCATTGCATTTACTCCTATTAAATTTAATTTTATTAGATTTGGTCCATAATTCTAGTCTGTCAGAGATCATTTAGAGTTCCACTTCTGTCAACCAATGTATTAACTCACTCTCTCAACTTCACATTATTTACAAATCTAATAAGCATTCTGTTTATGCCTCAGTGCAAGTTACTGGTAACATACTATTGAACATAAGAGGGCTGAGGACAGAGACCTGGGGTATTGCATCTAAGATCTTGCTTCAGATTGACATCGATCCGTTGATTCTCACTTAGAGGGTCCAGTTATTCAATGATGCTTGAGTGTCTTTAACAGAACTAATCATTCAACACATCTTTAAATCTCTACAAGAATACCTTGAGAGATTTTTATATGCCTTATTAAAATCTAATATCTATGGCATTCCACTGACCTATCAATCTTATTCTGTCTAAAAAGGAAATAAAGGCAAACTGAAATGATTTGTTCTTAATAAACCATGCTTTGTTGACCTGTAGTGTTGATCAGTTACTTTTCTAAGATAAACTTTAATAACATTCTATAATTTTACCAAGGATCACATTCAAGTTTGTTAGCTTGTAAATCAATCAGTTACTCAACAAATATTTATTAAACCTACATTTTGAAATACTACTTACTTAAGCAATTTATAGTTTGATGAATCTGTTTTCTTCTACCTTGTGCATTTAGTCTTCTCTATCTTTACATCTCTGCTCATACTTCTCCATGATTTTTTTTTAAGATCAATAGTTTCTCAGCAAATTGTTTCAATTCCCAGAGAACTACAGCTCATCCAAGAACTGTAGTTCATCCAAGCTTAGTAACTTTAACTCATTGAGGTCAGCTGGAAGCTCTTTTACTGTCTTCTCACTTGTAAAGAATGAGAAAAGCACTTATTAACTCTTTATTAAGTACCAAACACTGTGCTGAATTGAAGATATAAACACAAAAGCAGACAGTCCTTGCCCTCAGAGAACTTACGTTCTTTCTTAAAATAAATATTGTTGTATTTTTTGTTACCGTTAATTTCTCCCAGTATCGCTCTCTTCACTCAATTACAATAGTTGTCCCATATAACAAATAGTATTTTTAAAAATTTAATTAATTTTTCAGTTTTCAACAATCACTTCCATAAGTTTCAAATTTCCCCCTACCTTTACCCTCCCTCCCTGAGATGGCATGCAATCTTATATGGGTTCTACACATACATTCTTATCAAATATATCTTCACATTAGTCATGTTGCATAGAATTAGAGTGAGTGGAAGAAACCATGAGAAAAATCAAAACAAAACAAAACATAACCAAAGAGAAAACAGTCTGTTTCCTTCTGCATTCCGATTCCTCAGTTCTTTCTCTGGATGTGGATGGCATTTTACCTCAAGTCCTTTGGGAATGTTTTAGGTTCTCGCATTGCTGTGAAGGGTTTAGTTTATCAGAGACAGTCCTCACACGCTGTGCCTGTTACTGTGTTTAATGTTCTCCTGGTTCTGCTCATTTCACTCAGCATCAGTTCATATAAAGTCCACCTGTTCATCATTTCTTATAACACAATAGTATTACACGTAGTATTTTTAAAGAAAAAAAATTATGAGTATATCTGATCAATATTTTTTAAAAGCCTGAAGATAGGTGTAATGTACAACACTGTGAACTATGGACCTCCTACCTCTTCAAAGGGATAGTGTGGAGGTATCTTCTTGTACCTCTTCCTTTGAGCCATGCTTGTTCTTTACCATTTTGAAAAATGGACATTTGATTTTTCCACGATTGTCCTTTGTATTTACATTATTGTCATTGGAGGGTTTATAGTGTAATGGGGGAAACAATGTACAAAGGGAAGTGGTGGTGGTCAGTGAGGGGAGGCAAAGTGGGGTAAACTCATAGAAATTACATACTATTGTTATATTATTATTTCAATTTTACAGACGAGGAAACTGAGGTAGACAGAGGTTAAGTGATTTCTCCAGGTTCACACTCCTAGTAATTATCTAAGACTGGATTTGAACTCAAGTTGTAATGTCTCTAGGCTTAGCCTCATAGTTTTCTATCCACTATCCCCGCTAGCTGCCTCAAGCTCATGGGGAAGAAGGTGGTAGGTGGAGAACAGTCCCCACCTGGTACAAAAGAGAACATGGTAGTTAATATCAGCTGGGGAACAAATTATAAGAGGAACAGAGTATAATGCATGTAGTAGACAGAACCAGGAGTTCTAATTGGAGTTACAAAGAGGTTATTTAGGCTTAAGGTCAGGAAAAAAAAAAGACTTTTGCTAATACTTTTGTTGCTGAGTCGTTTTTAGTCTCATCCAACTCTTTGTGACCCCATTTGGAGTTTCTTGGCAAAGACACTGGAGTAGTTTGCCATTTCTTTCTCCAGCTCATTTTACAGATGAGGAACTAAGGCAGTCATGCTTAAGTGACTTGCCCAGGGTTACATAGCTAATAAGTGTCAGAAGTCCAATTTGAACTCAGGAAGAAGAGTCTATCTGACTCCAGGCCTGGTGCTCTATCTACCGCACCACCTAGCTGCCCTTTTTAATACTTAGATCTATCTAGAAGTAGAACAAATGACCTGGGGAAGGAGGGAGTTCCTCCTCAGAGAAGATTTTCAAAGACAGACTGGATAACTCCTTGTGTGATGGGTAGGTGGACAGGGCAGGGATTCCTTCTGGGTATGAGTTGGACTAGATAAGTACGGAGGGCCCAAATAACTCTAAAAGTCTGTGACTGTGTTTGATCTCCCCCTTCCCTGTGTGCTGTAGTATGTCAGGGCATTCACAGATGTCTGTATTGGTCAAAGTTCATGGTGCCTAATGTTTCAATGCCCACACAAAGCCATATGCCACTGGGGTGGGGTGGGGTGGGAGAAGCAAGTAATGACACACTCAGATCCAGCCTAGCACTGCCTACCTGAATTCTAATAACTGAACTTGTTTCTGGTTTTCTGTCCTCAGAGAAGTATCCATTGGGTGTGCTAATAGCACAAATTATCAAAAGTAACAGAGACCAGGTCTAAGCATGCCATGGAGTACTGCTTCCCTTCAGCATGATGTGATTATATCATGTCTAAGGGCCTTTGGAACCATGACTTCCTTATCTTAAAAGGTCTTTTGCTTGGGGAGGTTCTGAAATGAGCAGCTGTGGCTACTCCGTGGAGACCCATAAAAATGTTGCCCATATGGATAAAAAAGGAGTGTATTTGAATGAAGTGAGATCTCAAGCAGAAGGTGTGTGGGGACTCAGGCAGAAGGTGCGTGGGTGTGGATGAAATATGCTATAAATAAGTATCTTGCTTAACTTAGCATGAGAGAGAGGGGTGCACCCAGGAGTTATGTCAAAATTAAATCATAATTGAAATGTTATAGAGGAGCTCAGTTCTCTATAGAAAGAGTTGTCCATGACTAAAGTGGAAACATGTTTTACATGATTGTACATATATAACCTATATCCAATTGTTTACCATCTTAGAGAGGGAGAGGGGAGGGAGGGAGAAAAATTTGAAACTCAATATCATAAAAATGAATGTTGAAAATTCTTTTACATGTTATTGAAAAAAATAAAATGTTATTTACATTAAATAAAAAAGAGTTATAAATCCATTAAAAATATTTATTAAAAATCTGTTGTGTACCAGACCCTGAACTAGGGCACTGTGGAGAAAGTAAAGATGTCCCTGCTCTCATGAAACTTATACTCTAATTGTTGAGACAAATCTAGCCATGTTGTACTCCCTACTCAATAAACTTCAGCCTAACCCTGTGACCTCCAGCATCAAATAGAAAGGCTTTTTTTGCCAGGTAAAATTCTTCCCAATCTGGCTCCTTCCTTCTTTTCCAGGCTTACATTATTCCCTCCAGTCATACTGGCCTCCATGCTTTTTCTCAAACACCAAGGAAGTGTGGACATAATATTGAATTTGTAGTCAGTAAGACTTGAGCTCAAATTTTACCTCAGTCACATTCTGTATAACCCTAAGTCATTTAATTTCTCAGTGTCTCAGATGCATCATCTTTAAAACTTTGAGCAACTAAGTAATTTTGACTATTAAAAGTACCCAGTTTAACCACAAAGGATCTATGAAGAACCTCTCTTCCAGAGAAAGAACTGATAAATGGATACATAGAATAATTTTACATCCATCCATCTATCTATCGATCGATCTATCTATCATCATCATCATCATCATCATCATCTATCTATCATCTACCTACCTATTTATCTATCATTTATCTATCTATCTATCTAACTACATATCTCTCTACCTATCTATATTTGTTTCTAATGGTAGCCATCTCTAGGGTGGAGGTGGGGGAGGGGTGGAGGGAAAGAAAAAAAGGAAAAAAATAAAATTATATGATAACTTTATTGTATTTTTGGAGGGAATAGCAAGTAGTATATGGTAGATTTGCAGTTTTAAGTACAATCTTTTTTTTATTGGACTGTGGTATGGAAATGCTTGTTTTGTTTCATGAATTGAAAATAAATTAAAAATAAATTGGGGGTGGATCTTGACAGTTTCTAAGGTCCCTTCTAGCTTCAAATCTATGATTTTATAATCCTATGGTCCCTCATCTGTATACCATTGCAATCTGTATACTATTCTGGAATGTTATACCCCCTGAATCTAGACCTTGAAAAATGGGTAGAGAATTAGTAGGTGGAAAGAAATAAGAAGGGTCTTTCAAAGAGCAGGGAACAGTAGGAGCAAAGGTATGAAACAGGTAAGCACATGGTAGGTTTACTGGTCCAAGAAGAGACTATTTTTACTAGAAAGGGAGGTTCTACAGAAAAATATTGGGAGAAAAGGTTTAGTAGGGTAAGGGCTTAATCATAATATGTACCTTAGTCCAATTTCCTCATTTTACAGATGAGGAAACTGAGTCCTAGAGATCTTAATTGACTTGCCCAAGGCCAAGATTTACACTCAGGTCTTCTTACTGGAGTTTGGACTTTGTGTTGTAGGCAATGAGAAGCCACTTGAGAGTTTGAGGAGATAAATAACATGAAAAAAAACCAAACAAAAAGAAAACAAACCTAGCCACCTTCAAATTTGTGTTTTAAGATCACAGAATCATCTAGTTCAACCTCCTCATTTTACAGATGAAGTAACTGAGACCCATAAAATTTAAGAGACTTAATAGAGTAAGTCATATAGCAAGTATGTGGCAGAATTAGATGTTTAATTCAGGTCCTGTATCTCCAAGTCTGGTGCTTTTTAAGCTGTACCACACTGCTCCCCATAAAGTTTGGACTTTGGTACATCATTTTCTTGAAACAAAGTTCACCTGAAACATCAAATAAAGCAAGCATAGCTATAGAAATAGATTTAAAATATTTTTTCAGCACAGGCTGTAAAGGAATGGGATGTCTTGTGAATATTGGCTAGCTCACTGGTGATGGGCTACGTTAATTCTTTTTTATGTTTTTATTCGACCTCAGGTTAGTCACAAAAAACAAATATCAGGAGATTCTATTGGTTTCCCCTTTCCTCCTCTGCATTAAAAGGAGTATACAGACCCAGCACTCTGTGGTCTATCAGTGTCTATTCTCAATGGGGTTATGACATTGGTTATAACAATGGGCTGACTTTTTTTTCCATCCAGGATGCAAAAAAGGAGGGCTTAATCGATCTTAGCACTCTGGTATTGAAAAGCATTAGCATCCAAGTGATGGGGACTAAGAAGAAAGGACCCAGAATCTGAAGACCTAAATCCAGATTGATGACACAGATTAACTAAAAGAGCTGTGTGTCCTTAGGTCTGAAAATTGGATAGATCTAGTAAGCATGAAAAAGCATGAACGGGTCTCATTCTTTCCTAGTTAGGGGAATACCTGCTCCAATAGGATCATGGATCCATTTAAATATCAGAGTATTAAGAAGTATTTAATTAGACACAGATAAGTTTACTCTGGAAAACACAGTATCAGATATTTATATTTGCATATATATGTATATGTGTGTACATGCATATATATGTATGTATTATGTGTGTTTATATCAGATACTCAGAGTATTTCGGCATTCTCAAAGGCATATTTAAATGCAAATGTTATAATTTTTTTCCACCCTTGTAAATAGATCAAAATTCATTTTGGCTTAGGTATGTGGAAGGGAAGTTTAGAGATAATAGATTCTTGGGATAAGGGTATCTAGATGGTGACAGAGCTCTATATAGGGCCAGGGTGTAGGAGAAGACATTGAGATCAAGGCTGATCAAGATATTAACAAGCTAAGGAGACTAGACTTGAGGTGGACTTGTCTTCACACTCAGGAGGGCCATTCTTCCAGTGGACTGTCAACTCCATAAGGGCAGGTGTCATTCTGGTTTTTGCCTTTTTACCTCCGGCAACTAGTAATGTTGCTGGCACATAGTAGATGCTTAACAAATGTCTGTGAAATTAAATTGAACAATAAATTTATTAAACTGGCTTTGGAATCAGAGGTTTTCGGTTCAAATGCTGACTCTGCTATTTGCTATCTCTGTGATCTTAAGCAAGTCACTTAACCACTCTGGGTCTCAGTTCCTTCATCTGTGTAATGGAGATGTTGGCCTAAACTGGGCTGTGCTAGAGTCAGCTCTAAGATTATTGAATTTTCATTTGAACCTCAGAAATCAGCTATCACTACAAATCAGGACTTTATTTCTTGGGGTTTTTAATTGTTTAGCTTTAAGAAGGTGTTAATAATGCAGATACATTTAGAAGAGTGTGCATGCATTTCCCTCCAGCACATTCAAGGACTAAATGTTCTCTTAAGTTTCCCTCTACCTTGAAAGTTTATTCTATTACTCTAAGTGCTTACTATGCACCAAACACAGGACTCCACTGCTCTCAAAGAAAGAAATGGAAGTCTCTGCCCTTAAGAAATAAAATATGAAAAGATAAATCAGTAAAAATATAATACATAAAATAAATATAAAGTAATTGAGGAGGGGGCATAGCTCTAACACTTCATCAGGAATAAGGAAAAGCCTCCTATATGAAGTGGTCCTTGACCCTGAAATGGATTGGTCATGTCTGAGTCCCAAAGACTTTCTCACCTAAGCTCCAACTTGAGTTAAATGTAAAGAGAACATTCAAAAGCAGGGTGAGGATGTTCAGCGACAATGAGACAGAGCTACAAATAGTGATTGACTCTACAAAATGACCAGATTGGTTGGGGCTAACCTGGGGTCAGGTTACATGTATTCTCTATGCAGAAAGCACTGCACATTAGTCCCCCTCCTTTCATGTCAAGCTATGATTCCATATTCACACACCTGAAGATCTTGAGATCCCAAAGTGATAGCTTTCTCCACTTCCCCTCATCCATTCCTCTTCCACTAGCATTGAGGAACCAGAAAATGGAGATTTTCTTCATCTTTTCCATGCATACCAGGGATTTCAAAGGACTTAATTCTTTTAATGGTCAATAAAGACTGACTTTATATAGGTTTAAAGCACTATAATTGGCAAATCTAGTCCTCAGGTTATTTTCCTGATTCATTCACCAGTGTATCTATGTCAAAAATCTAGTGGAAGCTGAGGACTGGGTCGAGGAAAGTTTCTAGCTTCTAATGGTACTTTGCTTGCTTCTTCATTTACCTATAAATGGTTTCTCCCTAGATGATATGGCCCCCACAAAACAATGTTTTGTACTCAAACTCTTTACCTGGCATCCAAACCTCTCTATTCCCTCAATGAGGATCCAAGTGACCTTATTCAGTTGAATCTACTCTGTGTGGCAGACAGATTGAAGTACTTCTCATTCTCCACTCTTATCATGTCCTCTCCATTCTTTATGCCTTTGCTCAAATTTGACTAAGATAGAGATAGCTACAGATATAGATATAGGTATATATCTATGTATACACACACACATATACATTTATGTCTATATGTGAGCTCACAAATACATACTCATGTACAATATGCACATATATACCTATACATACACAAGTACATATTCACATACATATCCACATGCACATATATGTGTGTATATCTATATCTGTATGCATATAGATATTAATAGATGGATAGGGATAAGGATAGAGGACAGATAGAGATGATAGAGAGATATGTAGATAGATATGGGTATATAAATATAGATATGGAATGGAGTTCCTATACTATGAAGTCCTTCACTTTCTCCCTCATTCTTTCTCTTCTCCCTTTAATCTCTCCCCCTCCTTTCCTATGTTTTTCCTCTCCTCTCTCCCTTACATTCTCCCCTTTCTGTTCTTCCCAATCTCCTAGTTCACAGTATAGGTGAAGGTGTTCCCTCGCCCTTTCAATTTCCCATTGTACTTTGCCCAACCCTTTCCATTGATTTATCTTTCTTTCCCTGGTTAGTTATGGATAATGCTCCACTCCTCTCACTAAGTCTCTAAGTCTGACTCTAAGACACTAAGTCGAGGCCCCAGGGAATGACTATCCTGGGGCACAGCTCTGTGTGGGTCTGTAACCCTAAAACTATACTTCAGAAGCTGGGAACAGTATGTTTACCTTGTCTCAGCTCAAAGCAAAAACATTTCCGAAAGCTTCTCTCCCATAAATGTAGGGCTCCCTCTCCTAGGAATATAGTGACTGACAGTGGGAAGGATAGACACACATTGTAGAAGGTTATTTCAAATTAAGAGACAAATAGGTAGAGAACACATGTGACCAAAGCACATTGGAGGAGGGGAAATTCATATCTCCTATGAGGCAAAGCTATTGATATACTCCTTGGTCTTGAAATACTGGACGCTGCCCCACTGGGCGCTGTCAGCTAAAGCTCCAGTGGATGTGACTTCACTGCTTAGCTTTCGTCACCACAATCTCCAAAGTCAGGTTCAGCTGACAGGCTGGCCTAGGGTCCCGCCATGAACTTTTGAAAAAAAAACAGAGAGCATACCCTCATACCAGAGGTAATCTCATCTCCTAGTGGTGCCTTCTCCTAATCCATTCAGGATCGTAGTATCAGGTACCAGACTCTCCGTTCTTCGCAATGACTACCCACTATAGATGGACTCCACTGTCCAGAGAGACTCCATTTTTCTGCTTTGCTTTTAAACTCTCAGTCTCTTCCTCTGCCTTCTCCATTTGAATGGACAGGGGGAAAAATACAACAGAATCAACCTATTATCTCTTCCAATCATCAGCTTTTTTCTACCCTATCCATATATAAGTAAATGCTCCAAGTATATCATCATTTTCTATTTGTAAATAGGCTACTAACAGCCTCGACAGTATGAAAAGGGCTTTGTCCCTTGACATAAATACATGCCATGTTCCTTGGACCAGATTGTAAGCTACTTGGGAGCACAATCTGTATTTTATTTGTCTTTGCTACCTTTCCCTACCCACTGTGCTTGGAAATTTAGCAAACATTTATTAAATTGTATTGAAACCCTACAGCATGTTCCAAAAGTCCCTTGTAATATCATATAGTTGATTTCTCATTTCTAAGATGGCTCATAGGGAGCTAACTGCCCTGCATAATGTTATTTCCCCTAGTAGCAGAAACAATTAACAGTGTTAGGCAGGATACGCCTGGATCGTACAACTCGATTATTACACAGTTCACTAGATAGTCGATGACTCAGAAACAACTCAGACATATGGTTGCTCCTGCCTTGAAACTCCTACTGCCAGACACCATAGGAAGCAGCTGTATACAGTCTTGGAACTGTTAGAGAATCTGTAGGTTAGGGGAGAGAGGGAGGGAGGAATCTGGGAAAAAGAGAAAAACTTAGAGAAGTTCACCCCAAGGGCACACTCCCATGCAGGACTAGCCTTCCTACTGGGTAATCTCTGCGCTAAAATAACTTCCCCTACATTGTCTGAGTTTTTTTCCTTTCATTTTGTGTCACTGTCTGCAATCATAACAATGGGAAACTGAAAATAAGTTCTATTTTTAAAAAATCCAAATACATCTGGGGAAATAAAGGGCTATTGAGTCATTTGTACATAAATATGAATTGAGAGGGGAGTGGAATAATCATTTTTAAGTGCCTACTATGGGCAAGGCATCCTCCTAAATACTATAAATACCTCATTTGATCCTCACCACAATTTTAGGAGATAGATGCTATCACTATCCTCATTTTACAGTTGAGGAAACTGAGGCAGAAAGTGGTGAAGTGATTTGCCCACAGGTACACAGTTAGTAAGATTTCAACTCAGTTCTTCCCGACTCCAGCCCCAAGGCTCTATCCATTGGGCCACCTAACTGCCTGATTGAATCAGTTCAGTTTAAATTTCTTTTCTCCTAATAACCTGAGATTATCTGTACTCAGTTAATGAGAGTCTTGAGGGGAAGGAGAGGTTAGGTAATTTTAGAATATTGGTCTTTGTAGGACACTCTGCTTGAGAGTATGAGGGTATTGGATACCTGAGGGCCTGATGAAGTAGCATAAGGTTCATAAAGGAGGTGGAAGGCTGCTAGAGAAAATCTGGCTTATTTTTTACTCTTCCTCCCCCCTTTTTGTCTCTAAACTTTTTCTGCTTTCTCCTGTGCTGTATATCTCTCTAATTCCAGAACCCTGACACCAAGCTACTATTCTCAGGACCACAGTTCAGCTGCATAGGCTTTTGTGGGATTTCCTAGAAATCTTCCCTCCCACACCCTATTTCCCAAACACTCCTTATCAAAACTGAGAGTTTTAGACAGTTTCCTGGGGGCTAAGTGTGTAAGGTTAGGTTATTTGTTACACAATCGGTACATATCAGAAAAAACACTTGGACCCTGATCTCTCTGACTCCAAGGTTGGCTTCTAATCACTGAGACCCCCTTCCTCTCTCCAAAAGACCTGTCTATCTCTTATATCATTGTTTCTTTAGGAAAATTTATTTGAAGCTTCCAGTATCTAGTTGACACATGAAATTTTGCAACACATTACATCTGAGAGTTGGGGAATGCCTCTATTATGCAGATACAGGACAAATCTTGTCTCTTGAAACATTATGTAGATAGAACCTGGGCATTTTTCTTCCATCACCTATGTTATTTAGATAATTCCCCAAATCTAAAACTCATAAAAATCCCAAATCTATACATCGACAAGGAGTCATTGGAAATGGAATTTCATTGACCTCGCAAGATCATAGATTCAGGGCTGGAAGGGTCCTTGGGGGTTATCTAGACCACTACTAACCCCTATTTCACAGATGAAGAAATTAAGGCCCAGAAATTCCAAATGATTCATCCAAGTTCCTTCAGGTGGCAAAATACAATTACTGATTCCAAATCCAACACTCTTTTAATATCAACAATGACAACACAAACAAAATATTTTGGTTCAGTTAAAAAAGTATTCTTCTAGGAATCAGAAGATTTGGGCATTTAGCTCCAGATTTGTAACTTCAGGCAAGTAACAATTCTCTGAACCTTACTTTCCTCAGCTAGAAAATGGGAATAAAACCACCTAACACCTTGAAGGATTACTGGGAGACCTCAAAGTGATAAAATAAGAAAATACCACATGAATATTTTATTATAATTATAGAAGACTTTTAAAAAGCAGAGGGAAATCTTTTTTAAACTTTAATTTTAAAAATGTAAAACTCTTCTTGATAACTTGTATTTATATCACCTTCAGTTCCAAATAAGTCCTGATATCTCCTCTCCTCAGTTCCATTTCTTGTAACAAAGAATGACAGAAGATAGAAAAACAGGTTAGCAAAACTAACCAATACATCTACAGAGTTTGACAGTTTATATAGTGATTCACATCCATAGTTCCAACCTCTGCAAAGAAGGGAAGAGGGTTCATTTTCTTTTCTCTTCTTTGGGATCAAACTTGGGAAAGAAGGGAACAACAACAGGGAAGAATTTGAACAAGGAAAATGTGTCTTTTAAGAGGTTAGAGGTAAATATCCTACCCATTGTCTCATAAGCACTAAAATCATTGCTTTAATTAAATTAATTTATTTAGTCTTCCCAAATTACAGTCAAAAGGGATCCAATACATTCATTTGACAAAAATTTGTTAAGTACTTGTAAGTAAGTAAAATATTGTGCTTAGTGCTATGAAGGATGTAAAGATGAATAAAGCATGTGGAGCTGCTTTCATGAAGTTTATAGCTCACTGTAGAAGTTAAGGCATGTACACATATAATTATGACACAAAACAGAGACCAGTAAGTGCCACAGGGAAGGAACGAATAAAGGATCATGAGGACTTCCAAAGAGGAAATGACCCTCCACCCTGCTAGAGGTAGGGATGGGAATTGAAGATACATTTAAGGAAGATTTGGCATTATTTATTAAACTTATACTATGTATGTGTTTTTTTTAAAAAAAAGGTTCTAGGTCCTTGATTTCATTGATATAAGGAACCATTTGATTAGGAAACTCCTTCTACTAATACTGATGGGGACTTTCTCTGTAATGCATAGTATTAGAGAGTTGCTGAGCATAAGGGATTGAGCAATTTGCCCAAGGTTGCACAGCCACTTTATGTCAGAAGTAGGACCTGAATCCAGATCTTCCTGGCTTTAAGGCATCTGTCTAGATGGCAAGTAACCTTTCTAATATTGGGGATAGGAATATAAAAATAAATCAGTTCTTACCCTCAAGGAACTTAATAAACTAGAGTAACAGGAGGAGTAGTTTTAGAGAGGCAACTAGGTTAACACATTGGATAGGACGCTGGATCTGGAATCAGAAAGACTCATTTTCCCGAGTTTGAATCTGGCCTCAGACGCTTACTGTGTGACTCTGGGCAAGTCACTGAACCCTGTTTTCTCAATTTCCTCATACAGAGAAGGAAATGGCTAACTGCTCCGGTATCTTTGCTAAGAGAACCCCATATTGAGTGATGAAGAGTTGTACAGGACAAAACAACAATAATTTTAATGGAGAAGACTAATTGGGATGATAGGTGGAGGTACCATGCGAACTGAGCCTTGAGAAGGGCTAGACAATTTGAAGTAGGCTGGTTAGGCAGAGATGAGGGCAGAGGCCAAGCAGAAGGAATCCAAAGGGAGGAAATCCACGTGTAGGAAACTGACATGTTCAAGAGACAGTTGGGTCCAGCCCGGGGGCTCGGGTTGGGACATCAGGCTAGGAAATTAGGTAGGACCCCAATTGCTTTCTGTGGAATCCCTTCACTTGTGCTGCTGAACACTAAAGAAAAGGAGAGAGAATTCTGACTCTTTAAGCTTTGACTTGGCTGCCTCCGAAGGGCTGGGCTTCCAGCCACATTCCTTCTGCTCAGCCCAGTGGCAAGAAGGGTGATGTGAGCCTGGGACTCGAAGGAAGTGCAGCTCGGCAGCCCGATTGCTCTGTGGTTGCAGAACCCTTTCTCAAATAAACCTCGTGTCCCCTGTAAGGGCAGGAACCTGTTTCGAAACTCCTCCACATTCCATTGGGGATCCACATCCTCCCCAGATGCTGGACCAAGAGTATCTCCGAAGAGACCCCAGATGGGACAGGGGAGGAACTTGAGGCAGTTCAGCCTTGTTCAGATTTAACCATAGCAAGGACTCTGAAGAGCAGGCGGAGCCAGGGCCTAGACCAGCGAGAGAACCCTTTGGCTCTTCATTGTAACCGGGTGAGAAGGGGCTTTTTCCCATGAGCCCAAGTGTGTCATACATCACCCCCCTGTCCTCTAACGGTGGGATTAAAATGAGAGCTGTTGCTCCTCCCTCGTTTTTGAAGAGGACCTATGACCTCATGGGGTGATGTCTTGATTTACCCATGATTTAAGTGAGGCAGAATTGCTGGCAAAGTCATCAGCCTCCTTCTCTCTTTTCCAGAGTCATGGAAACAAAAGCAGATTGACTTGCCTGGGGACATACATTTAGTATCTGAAGCAGGATTTGAATTCAGATCTTTCTGACTCCAGCTCAGGTACTCCATGGAGGAATGACATCTAGCTAGCTGCCCAAATGCCACCTCTACAATATCTCGACTCGCATCTATGCCCTTTTCTCACTCATACAGCCACCATTCTGCTTCAGGTCTTCCTCAGGGCTGGTCCACCTCTATCATTGACTGGTACTCCTTGTTACAAGTCTTTACTCTTCTCCAATTCATCCTCCAGACAGCTGCCAAAGTGGTATTCCTTAAATACGCTTTTGACCATGTCCCTCCCTATTGCTTCTAGGAGAAAATACAGGCTCCTCATTTAAATTCTTTCACAGTCTGTCTTCAACACAGCTTTTAGACTTAGTGTACATTACTCTCTTTCCTGAATTCTTCATCCCAGCTAAACCAGCACACTCATTATTCCTCAGAGATGATGCTTTATTCTCCTCTCTATTCCTTTACACAATCTATCCCCCATCCCTGGAATTCTCTTCCCCTTCACCTCCACCTCTTATTTTCAAAAAACTAAAACAAAACTAAGAGGCAGGGGGGAGGAGATTCAAAAATGAAATAGTCCTTGACCTCCAGGAGCTATTTTCCATCAAGGGAGACAGTGTGTGTGTGTGTGTGTGTGGGTATGTGTGCGTGCGCGCATGTGTGTATGTGTGTATGTGTCGGGGGAGGTGTGTGGGGGGGTGATACAAGCCTTTGATTGTATCTTCATGATAATTAAGGTAAACACAGAAACCCTACAACTCTGCTTGAAACAGTTAATCAAGCAAATCTGTAAACTAAATGAAAATAAGTCCTTCATCAATTCAAGAGGAGTGAAATACTTGGGTCTTTGGGTTGTAGCTGATGATGTCACAAGAGCTAGGTGGTGCTGTAGACAGAGAACCCTGCCTGGAATCAGGGGCACTTATCTTCCTGAATTCAAATCTGGCCTCAGATGCTTACTAGTCACTTCACCCTGCTTGCCTCAGTTTCCTCATCTGTAAAATGAGCCAGAGAAGAAAATGGCAAACCACTCCAATATCTTTGCCAAGAAAACCCCAAATGAGTCACAAAGAGTGGGGCATTGCTCAACAACAAAGATGATGTCACACAGAAAATATTTTATGATTGACTGAAAGAATCAGATGCTGCTGTAGGACTATGTATCATATAGTAAGGGAGTTTGGAAGTACACAGAATAGTAAACAATCAAGCTTTGGGATCTTCCAGGCTTAGGAGTGTCTTGAGAAGATAGACCAGGAGTGGTGGCCTTGAGGTCCTCAAGTGTGGCCCTTTGAATCCACACTTCATAGAACAAATCCCCTTAATAAATGGATTTGTCCTGTAAAACTTGGCTCAGTCAAAACGCCACACTCAAAGTCTGATAGATGCTTTTGTCTGTAACACAGGGCAATAGGGAGAGAAGGAGTGAGCCCAGAGGGAGTGACACACTTCTTTCCTACCACTGACTGTGCTGTTGGAAAGACTGGACCAGTAGGATACAGCATAGAGACACTCACTAAAGACAAACATGGAGAGACACAGACATAAACAGATGCCGAGAGATAGTCATCCAAGAAAGGAAGAAGCATTAAGACATGTGACCTTTTGAACCATAAAAACAACCCACTAGAGTTGGACTCAAGATTTCCAACAATCAGGAGTTTGGGGGTTTACCTTTAGCCACATGTGTTCTCTAGATGTGTACCTCACTCCATCTTACTAAGTTCAAAACCACTCTTGCCTTGGACTGTATGCATATTTGTGGGAGACTGTATTCCAGGGTTTTGAGTAAGAAATGTTTGCATCAACCTTAGTGAGCATCCTCTTATAAAAGCTAATTTAGGCTACTGGATGATAATCAATAGGAAGCCAAGTAGTGGTGGCTCATGTGTACTAGAAACAGCAGCTTTCAGAGTTATCCTTGAAGGGCAGAAGTAGCAGCTGCCTTCTGGGAACCTGACTTGTCAATGTAAGTGGGATTAGGGATGTAGCCCCAGAAGGGGTACTACAAAAATACTTTTATAAAATAAATACAAGATAATTGTGTGAAGGAGAGAAGAAAGAGACAATATGGTGAAATGGATAGAGAGTTGGCACCGGAACAAGTAAGACCCGATTTCAGGTCCAGTGTCTGACACAGACTGGCTATATGACCATGAGCAAGTCCCTTAATTTCTTGGCTCTATAGACAACTGTCTTAAGACTATAAGTTGCAGAAAAGGTACAGATGTACATTGGTAGAGATGGTTCACTCCATTTGAAGTTCCCTACATCAATGCCTTGTTTCTGTCCCAGTCCTTGTGGAGAAGGTACTAGTAGCTTGGGGGCAGTAAAAGGCTTCAAATTATATGTTGGCAATGAGCCAAGCTTTGAAGGAAACTAGAAATTCTAAGAGGCCAAGGGGAGTATGTTGTAAACAGATAGGAGAGGCAGGACAAAGTCACTGAGACTCCAAGTGTTATATCTGAGAAACAAGAAGGCCAATTTGGCTGGACCACGGAGTTGGTAAAAGGGAATAATATAAGCTAAATAAATCTGAAAAGGTAGATTGAGGTAAGACTACAAAGTGCTTTAAAAATCAAACAGGATTTTTTGTCTTTGATCCAAAACTGAATTTGTTTTCTTTCCCTCTTCCTAAGTTACTTATCACTTTTGAAGGTGTCACCATTCTCTCAGGCTCTCATTCTTGGTGTTATCCTGAACTCCTCCCTCTCTCTCACCCTCCCCCATCCAATCTGTTGCCAAGACCTGTCAATGGTACCTTTGTAACATCTCTTACATATATATATCCTCTTTCCTCTGACACTGCCACCACCCTGGTACAGGCCCTCATCATCTCACAACTAGACTACCATAATAGCCTATGGACTGGTCTCCCCACTCAGATATCAAAGTGGTTTTCCTAAAGTGCAAATTTGACCACATCATTCCCCTATTCAATCAATTCCACAACAGCAGGGACTCCCTTTTGCCTCCAAGAAAAAATATAAAACCCCCTGTTTGACTTCTAAAGCCTTTCATAACCTGACTCCTTACTTTTCTAGTCTTACACTTTATGCCCCAATATGTATCATGCAGTCCAGTGATACCAGTCTCCTTGCTGTTCCTCAGACTAGATTCTCAATTTTCCAACTCTGGAAATTTCCACTTGTCCTATTCTCCTCGCACACTGTGATTGTTACTGTGTACATTTTGCTCCTTTCACTCAGCATCATTTCCTATAAATCTTTCCAGGCCTCTCTGAAGTCTTCCTGTTCACCATTTCTTATAGCTCAATAGTATTCCATTACATTCATATACCACAACTTGTTCAGCTATTCCCCAATTGACAGGCATCCCCTTGCTTTCCAGTTCTTGGCCACCACAGAGAGCTGCTGTAAATATTTTTGTACATGTGGGACCCTTTCCCATTTTTATGATCTCTTTGGGATTCAGTCCTAGAAGTGATATTGTTGGGTTGAAAGGTATGCACATTTTTGTAGCCCTTTTGGGCATAGTTCCAAATTGCTTTCCAGAATGGTTGGATCAGTTCATAGCTCTACCAACAATGAATAAGTGTTCCAACTCTCCTACATCTCCAACATTTATCATCTTCCTGTTTTGTCACATTAGCGAAGTCTGATAGGTATGATGTAGTACCTGAGAGTTGTTTTGATTTGCATCTCTCTAATCAATAGTGATTTAAGAGCATTTTTTCATATGACTACAGATAGCTTTAATTTCTTCCTTTGAAAACTTCCTGTTCATATCCTTTGATCTTTTATTAATTGGGGAATGACTTGTATTCTTGTAAATTTGACTCTATTCCCTATATAAAATGAGGGCTTTATAACAAATACTAGTTGCAAAAATTATTTCCCAGTTTTCTGCCTCCCTCCTTATCTTGGTTGCATTGGGTTTGTGCAAAAATTTTTCAATTGAATGTAATCAAAATTACCATTTTGCACATAATATTTTCCATTTCTTTTTTGGTCATAAATTTCCCTGTTCTCCATAAATCTGACAAATACACTATTCCTTGCTCCCCTAATTTGTTTATAGTATCAGCCTTTATATCTAGATCATGTACCCATTTGGACTTCATTCTTGTGTACAATGTCAGGCATTGTTTTTTACCATGCTGTGACCCAGTTTTCCTAGCAGTTTTTGTGAAACAGTGAGTTCTTATCCCAGAAGCAAGGGTCCTGGGGTTTATCAAACAGTAGATTGCTATATTCATTGACGACTGTGTCTTGAGTACCTAACATATTCCACTGGTCTACCCCTCTATTTCTTAGCCAGTACCAAGTGGTTTTGATGATTGCTGCTTTATCATACAATTTGAGATCTGGTAAGGCTAGGTCACCTTCCCTAGCATTTCTTTTCACTTGTTACCTTGATGTTCTGGACTTTTGTTCTTCCAGATGAATTTTGATACTATTTTTTCTATCTCTAGAAAACAATTATCTGGTAGTTTGATTGGTATGGCACTGAATAAGTAAATTAATTTTGGCAGAATTATCATTTTTATTATATTAGCTCATCCTACCCACGAACAACTAATGATTTTCCAATTACTTAGATCTGACTTTATTTGTGTGAAAAGTGTTTTGTAATTGTATTCATGTAGTCCTTGGGTTTGTTTTGGCAGGTAGACTCCCAGATATTTTATAGTGTCTACCAATGCTTTAAGTGGAATTTCTTTTTCTATCTCTTGTTGTTGGGCTTTGTAATATATAGAAATGTAATGTATAGAAATATATATAGAAATGCAGATGATTTATGTGGGGTTATTTTGTTACCTGCAACTTTGTCAAAGTTGTTTATTAACTCAAGTAATTTTTTACTTGATTCTCTAGGATTCTCTAAATATCTCATCATATAATCTGCAAAGAGTGATAATTTAGTTTCTTCTTTGCCTATTCTAATTCCTTCATTTTCTTTTATTACTAAAGCTAACATTTCTAGTATTATATTAAATAACAATGGTGACAGTGGACATCCTTGTTTCACCCCTGATCCTATTGGAAATGCATATAATGCTTGCTGATGGTCTCAGGTAGATGCTGCTTATTATTTTAAGGAAGGCTCTATTTATCGCTATGCTGTACAGTTCGTCTCTACATTCCTATTTTCAATAGGAATGGGTGTTGTATTCGTCAAAAACTTTTTATGCATCTATTGAGATAATCATATTGTTTCTGTTAATTTTGTAGTTAATATGATGAATAATGCTGATATTTTTCCTAACACTGAACCAGCCCCACATTCCTGGTATAAATCCTACCCGATCATAATGTATTATTCTCATGATAAGTTGCTGTATTCTTTTTGCTAATATCTTATTTAAAATTTTTTCATCTCTACTCATTAGAGAAACTATTCTATAATTTTCTTTCTCTGTTTGGCTCTTCCTGGTTTAGGTATCAGAACCATATTTACATCATAAAAAGAGTTTGGTAGGACTCCACCAATTTTCCTAGATAGTTTATATAGTATTGGAATTAACTGTTCTTTAAATACTTGATAGAATCCACTTGTAAATCTATCTGGCCCTGGAGATTTTTTCTTAGGGAGTTCATTGATAGCTTGTTCAATATGAGATGGGGTTATTTAAATACTTAACTTCCTCTTCTGTTAATCTGGGAAATTTATATATTTTTTAAAATATTCATCCATCTCTCTTAGATTGTCAAATTTATGGGCATACAGTTCAGCAAAGTAACTTCTAATTATTGTTTTAATTTCTTCCTCATTGGAGATGAGTTCTCACTTTTCACTTTTGATACTGATAATTTGTTTTTCTTCTTCTTTTTTTAATCAAATTGACCAAAGGTTTATCAATTTTATTGACTTTTTCATAAAACCAACTCAATTTTACTTATTAGTTCAATGGTTTTCTTAATTTCAATTTTATTAATCTCTCCTTTGGTTTTCAGTGTTTCTAATTTGGTATTACTTGGGGATTTTCAGTTTGTCCTTTTATGAGCTTTTTCAGCTGCATGCCCAATGTATTGATCTCCTCTTTCTCTATTTTATTCATGTAGGCATTTAATGATACACAACTTCCCCTAAGAACGGCTTTTTGCAACATCCTGTAAGCTTTGGTAGCTTGTCCTATTACTGTCATTCTCTTGAGTGAATTTATTGATTGTTTCTCTGATTTAACCCACTCCTTCTTTAGGATTAGATTGTTTAGTTTCCAGTTAATTTTTGGCCTATCTTTCCATGACCTTTCACATATAATTTTTATTGCATTATGAACTGAGAAGGATGCACTGACTATCTCTGCCTTTCTGCACTGGATTGTGAGGTTTCTATGCTCTAGTACCCTATCAATTTTTGTATATGTGCTATATGCTGTTGAAAAAAAGCTATATTCCTTTCTATCCCCTTTCAATTTTCTCCAGAAATCTATCATATCTACCTTATCCAGAATTCTATTCACCTCCTTAACGTCTTTCTTGTTTTGACGTTAGGTTTATCAAATTCAGAGAGGGGGAAGTTGAGGTCCCCCACTAGTACAGTTTTGCTGCCTGTTTCTTCCTGTAACTCCCTTAACTTTTCCTCTAAGAATTTTGATGCTATACCACTTGGTGCATATATGTTTAGTAATGATATTGCTTCATTGTCTTTGGTGCCTTCTCTTTATCTATTTTGATTAGATCTATTTCTGCTTCTGCCTGTCTGAGATTAAGATTGCTACCCCTGCTTTTTTTTTACATCAGCTGAAACATAATTGAAACACAATATATTCTGCTCCAACATTTTACCTTTATCCTGTATGTATCTCCCTGTTTCAACTGTGTTTCTTATAAACAACATATTGCTCGATTATGGTTTTTAATCCATTCTTCTCCCTGCCTCCATTTTATGGGAGAGTTTATTCCATTCACATTCACAGTTACGATTACTATCTGTGTCATTCTCTCCATCATATTTCCCCCTGTTTATGCTTTTAGTTCTCCCTTGTCCCTTCGTCACCACAATAGAGTTTTAATTTTTGATCACCACCTCTTTCAGTCTTCCCACTCTTCTATCAACCCTCCTCCCTTTTATTCCCCCTTTCCCTTACTATTTCTTTCCTCCGTTATAATCTCCCCTCCCTTTTCTTTCCTCTTCCCCCTCCTACTGCCTTAAGGGCAGGTTAGATTTCTATACTTAACTGAGTTTGTTGTTCCCTCCTTGTACCAAATCAGATGAGAGCAAATCTCAAATAGTGCTCATCTCCATCCCTTCTTTTCCTCTGCTATAATGTTTTTGTGCCTCTTTCTGTGGTGCAATTTATCTTTTTCTTCCTCCTCCTTTTCACATCTCCCATTACAATCCCTTTGTGCCCTTAAATCACATTTTTTTCATCACATCAGTTAATTTATACCCACTCCCTCTATTTATGTATATCTCTTTAAAATATCATGATGAATGTACAATTCTCAAGATTAACAGGTATCATCCTCCCTTATAGGCATGTAAACAGTTTGCCCATATTGAATAACAACCCTTTTTCCCTCCTGTTTACCTTTTTATGCCTTTCTTGAGACTTGCGTTTGAAGATCAAATTTTCTATTGAGCTTTGGCCTTTTCATCAGGTAGGTCTGTAAATTCCTTATCTCTTTGAATGTCCACCTTTTTTCCTGAAATATTATGCTCAATTTTGCTGGTTTTGGTGATAGTTGAAGTTCAAGCTCCTTTGCCTTACAGAATATCATATTTCAATCCCTCTAATCATTTCATGTAGAAGCTGCAAGGTTCTGTGTGATCCTGATTGTAGTTCCTCAATACTTGAATTGTTTCTTTCTGGCTGCTTGCAGTATTTTCTCCTTAATTTGACAGTTCTGGAATTTGGCAACAATATTCCTTGGTGTTTTCGGTTTGGAATTTCTTTCAAGAGGTGGATTCTTTCAATGACTATTTTGCCCTCTGGATCTAGGACTCCAGGGCAGTTCTTCTTGATGATTTCTTGGAAGATATTGTCTAGGCTCTTTTGTTCATCATGGCTTTCCAGTAGACCAATAATTCTTAGATTTTTCTCTCCTTTATCTGTTTTCCTGGTCAGTTGTTTTTCCAATGAGATATTTTACACTTTCTTCTATTTTTTCATTCTTTAGATTCTGTTTGACTGACTCTTGATGTCTCAGTCATTAGCTTCTACTTGCTCAATTCTAATTTTTAATAGATTGTTTTCTTCAGTTAACTTTTGCACCTCCTTTTCCATCTGTCCAATTATTCTATTTGAGGAGTTATTTTATTCCATTAGGTTTTGCATCTCTTTATCCATTTGCCCAATTTTCTTGTACATACTTCCATGAATTATTTTTTCATATTTTTAAAATCATTGGTCAATTGTTCTTCTACCTCTCTAATTTGGCTTTTAAAATCCTTCTTGAGCTCTTCCAAGAAGCCTCTTTAGACTTGAGACAAGTTCATGTTCTCTTCTGAGATTTCAGATGGGAATACAGTCTCAATGCTGACTTCTTCTGTAATTGTGTTTTGGATTTTTTCCCATAGTAAGATTCTATGGTCTTTTCTGGTTTGCTTCTTGCTCTTGATGATTGCATTTTTCTTGGTTTTTAAAGTGGATCTCTGCTTCCAGGGCACAGGGAATTCTGTCACATGGTTCTGGTGCCAAGAACTTGAGGTTTTGTGTGTTGTGGTCTCTGGTTCTCTCACATAGAAGCTAGAATGCTGCAGATTAGCTGGTGCTCAGCTGGCTGGTGTGCCAAGGCAGAAACCAGTTGAAGTCTTTCTGAGTTTCCCTCGAGTCACCCTGGTGCTCACTGAATGAAGTGTAGGGGAGAGGTCTCCTTTCCTGAGCTAGAACAGAGGCAGGCTCAGCATTTGGTGAACCCTAGTCTGTACCGGTGTCTTCCCTATTCCCCTGGTTGTGCTAAGGTATGTCTGGGGTCTTGGTGTTGGTGCTTATGGGCTCCACCTGCCTTGGGCTCAGGATCTCCTCCTGGTTTGCTGAGGTGGGGCTATCTGAGACATCTCTGGTCCTGTACTGGTCCCCTTCAGCTACAGCAAGAGGGACCCCCCCCTTTTGTGATTTTTCTAGCCTCACATGCTAATAGACTGTTTACCCCTTCAGCTGATTGCACTATTCCAAGATTTTCCTGGGGAAATATTCTCTGTGTTTTTCAAGGTCAACAAGGGGAGGGGGAGAGCACTTACAGATCATTCCACCATCTTGGCTCCTAGAAGTTACAACAATCTACTTTAATCAAGCACATATATCATTCACCAATAGAGAAAAATGCAAGAAGAGAAATTAAGACCAAAAGACAGGTTTCCAATTCTCTGACCATTGCATATGTACATAGTTACCAGCAAGGGAAGCACCAACATCTGAGTTTTCAAAGTCATGGGGCTGCTTAGTGGCTTCCCAGACTCTCATCTAGCTCACAAACATTCTTCCAAAAACTAAGTAAAAACTTAAGTTTTTCCAAAGTAAAACTTCCCCTCAGAGTATATATACTCTTTTCAGAGCCAGAGGGCAGGACCTCTTGTGACCTAGTGCCTCATTAGCAATCAGCAAAAGATGTGGGCCTTTGTAAGAAATGAGCCCTCTAATCAAGCCTCCCTCAATAGCCCCATCTGAGACCTATCAATGGGTGAGGAAGATTTTTAACTCCCATTACACAAGTCCCAGACAATATCCTTCCTTCTGCAAGAGGACTTTCCTGGTTTCCCCTTAGTTCTAGGGCCATATTTTTGTTGAGTCTCTCTCACTTATTATATGCATTATATATGTATGTGTACGTGTGTGTGTGTGTGTGTATTATACATATATATATATAAATCTGGCTGGATATATATGTATGTATGTATGTATGTAGATGGATAGAGACACACACACATATATATCGCACACACATATCTTGCAAAGGCTTTAAAGATGGCATTGGTGGGTCCAACATGATATCTATCTATCTATCTATAGATATATATGTGTGTGTGTGTGTGTGTATACATGTATATGTAGATATAGGTATAATGTATGTGTATATATCTATATAGATATAGATATCTATCTATCTATCTATCTATCTATCTATCTATATATATATATATTCATCTTATAATGTATTTGGACATAAAATGTTTGAATGTTGCTTCCCTATCAGACTGGGAGCTTCTTGAGAGAAGGGACTATTTTTCACTTTTCTTTATATCTCCAGGGTTTAGCTCAGTGCCCAGCACATAGCAGGGATTTAACAAAATGCTCACTGACTACCTGACTAATCCTAGAGGTAACAGTGAGCCACTAGAATTTATTGAACAGCAGAGTGATGTGGTTAGATCAGTGCTTTAGGCAAATCAATTGTCCTGTCCTGTCCTCTCCCAAAACCTTAAACCTACTGTACTATAAAACTGGGACTCCAGTGGGCCACTGCCTAAGGCCTCCTCTAGACCTTCCTAGCTTTAGAGTGATTATCAGTAATAACTGTTGCTGTTTCCCACTCAGCCTGATGTCTTTCTTTTCCATGACCTCATTAAAGGAGCCATGCCCTAGCTACTTCTTAAACAGTCCTAGTCGATAAATGGGTGTTGCTGCACCCTAAGTGAGTACCTGCAAAGACCTTGGCCTAAAGGGCCCAAGGTCTCCCAGTGCATCCTGGGTCATCTCCAGTCATCCTGATCTGGTCACTGGATTCAGATGGCTCTGGAGGAGAAGTGAGGCTGGTGACCTGCACAGCCCTCCCTCACTCAAAACAAAGTCAAGTGCAAGTCATTTCATTATTTCTCTGATGGCATGGTCTTCTTCGGCAACAAAGGATGAACACAATTATCTGTTGGTTAGAGCAATTTGACTGGACCATGGAGTTTGTACAGGGGAATAATGTAAGTGACATAAATTGGAAAAGGTAGACTGAGGTAAGGCTACAAAGTGCTTTAAATATCAAACAAGATTTTGTCTTTGATCCAAAACTGAATTTATTTTCTTTCCCTCTTTCTAACTTCCTTATTGCTCTTGAAGATACCACTCAGGCAGGTCGCATATTGACTTGTTGTTCAGTTGTTTCAGTCATGCCCAACGCTTCATGACCCCATTTCAGGTTTTCTTGGCAAAATACTGGAGTGATCTGCCACTTCTTTCTGCAGCTCATTTTACAGATGAGGAAACTGAGGCAAACAGTGAAGTGACTTGCCCAAATTCACACAGCTAGTAAGTGTCTGAGATTAGATTTGAACTCAGGAAAATGAGTCTTCCTGACTCCAGGCCTGGGCACTCTATTCACTATGCCTCCTAACTGCCCTCACATATTAACTTAGAAAATCACAAATTAACATTATCTGTGTTATAGTTTTGTTCATTTTGCTAAATATTTCCTAATTATATTTTAATTTGGTTCTGGCTGCACCAGACTAGGAGGCAGTTAGGTGACCCAGCGCATAGAGTACTGCGCCTGGAGTCAGAAAGACCTGAGTTCAAATCGTCACTTACTACTATGTGACCCTGGGCAAGTCACTTGACCTCTCTTTGTGTTAGAGAAGGAAAAAGCAAACTGCTCCAGTCCCCTTACCAAGAAAACTCCATGGTTCACAGAGTCAGACTGAACAAGAGCAAGCATTGGAATCAGATATCTCTGGGTTAGAGAACAGATTGGATTATCAATTTTATTGATACTTTCATCAACACAAAGGAGATCTTTCAGGACTGTTTCCTTCTGTATTCCTCAAATTTCACTGCACCCATGGCCATTTATTTAGTTGATAAATAAAGCTGGACCTGGCAAGGAGCATAGCCTAAATTAGGGAGTGAAAAACCAGCAGTCTTGAGTCCTAGGCTCAGTTTTGCATCTCTGAGCATGTCTTATCACCTCCTCTTCATTGGCTCAGGAAAGGAAAATCTACTCAATCCATGGACAAGCTGTGTAAATTAACTACCACGGCAGTCATTTCTGCTTATCTAGAACTAGGAAAAGGAGGCTCACTTCTTTCTCTAGGGAAACTTCATTGATTTTGTAATACTATATGCCAATCATTCAGCACCTGGGCATAAGCAGTGAGTGTCTGACTAGGCAAAAGGCAGGGCAGGCTCTTTATCAGTACGTGACTATGTAATGGTAATTGTGAGAAAGGTCTTTCCCCACACATTAATGGGACTGACCATTAAGGGAAGTTTGATTAGGGGAGATTTATTTTGTAGGAAGGCCCACATCTTTTGTTAATTTCTAATGAGGCACTCGTTCTCAAGGGTTGTGATGTCCTCTGGCTCTGAAAATGTGTATAAAAAAGAATAAATAAATCAGGTGAGATTTTGTTTTGGAGCTTAGTTTTTGGATGAAGGTTTGTGTGCCAGATAAGACTCTGGGCAGTTGCTAAGGAGCCCCACCTGGCTTTGAAAACTCAGATGTTAGTGCTTCTCTCTCTGGTAACTATGTAGGTATGGTCAGACAGTTAGATCTGTCTGTTGATCTGTGATGTATGTATTGCTTATGGTCAGAGAGTTGGAAGTCCTGTCTGTTGGTCTTTATATCCTCTCTTTGTTCAGGGTGTTGTTGGTTTTTTCCCCTGAACTAAGTGAATGATATATGTTCTTGATTAAAGTGATTGTTGACCCCTCAGAAGTTGCTTTCCTTTTAGAAAAGCAGATCCAAGAACCTGTACAGCAAGGGATTTGATTAGAATTATCACAAACTTCCCAGCTGAGCAGTAGAGTAAATGTTACAGTTAGTTCATAGGCCTATTGAATGTCTACGCTTGATATCTGACATACATTTGGCAGCTGTGCAGTATTTTATTTTTAAAATTTTGACAGATTTATAAAGTGTACTCTAAGTTTCGCAAGGTGTTTCACATACATTATTTCATT
Organism: Potorous gilbertii; assembly: GCA_028658325.1. Taxonomy (NCBI): domain Eukaryota; kingdom Metazoa; phylum Chordata; class Mammalia; order Diprotodontia; family Potoroidae; genus Potorous; species Potorous gilbertii. The sequence goes on from CM053773.1 coordinate 147,747,716, forward strand.
TGAAACTTAAAATCCCTCGAGGTAGGTGCTACCATCATCATTTTTCAAATGAGGAAACTGAGGCTGAGAGAGGTTGAATTAATTACCCAGATTCACATATGTAACAAGTATAAGATTTGAAGCCTGATTTTTCTGGCTCAAAGTTCATGACCTTAACCACTATACATTTCTACCTTTCAATTTCCTTTTCAGAGACTGTGAAGTTTTTTGGGTAGCACTCCTAATCTGGCTTCCTGACTTCTCACTTTTAAGATACATGTCAGGACAGCTCCTCACCTGGGACACTCCTTTGCAGTCATTTGTGAAAGTGATATTACTTTTTAATTTTTGTAAAAGTAATTGATTAGTGCTGACTCTCTCTCCACTTCCACACTTCTCATAATAACCCAGGACTTCTGTTTGTCAAATGCCTACTTGAGGTTTAAGGTTTAACCTCTGGCTAGGAAACAGTGAAACTAACAACCTCACAAGAAAGATCAGACCTTCCCAGCTTAACCTCAATAGCATCATCTTCAAACCAAATACTCACCTAGCAAAATGCAAGACCTTTCCTTACATTTCCTTAGAAAGATTACCTAACATCTAACAGCAAAATATGTGGACAGCTAGGTGGCAAAGTGGATAGAGTGCTGGGCTTGGAGTCAAGATGACTCACCTTCTTGAGATCACATCTGGCCTCAGACACTTATTAGCTATGTGACCCTCAACAAGTCATGAATAAACGTTTATCATACTGTTTGCCTCAGTTTCCTGATAGGTAAAATGAGCTGGAGAAGGAAATGGTAAACCATTTTACTATCTTTGCCAAGAAAACCTCAAGTGGGGGTCACAAAGAGTCAGCTTCAACTGAAAACAATGACAAAAAGTATCTAATGAATTTAGGAACTGAAAGACCGAACAAAAACAGCTCTTGAGGGCAAGGAGAGTTTCATTTTTGTCTTTATTCCTCCAGCACTTCATATAAGTTCTTAATAATCCCAGTTACTCAATAAATGAGTATTAGAATTCAACTGAATTTAAATAGTCATATACTTCATCTAGTATATTAAATACTATTATATATAAAAACTCATCCCACATGGGAGGACAGGCCTATCTTTGATGATAACTGAGTTTCTTAGAAGAGGAAGAAGTTTTGACTTTTTTTAGCCAAGGTTATTTATATCTTCAGTGTCGTCTGATGACATCCCCACACTGTTCCTTGCTGGTGAGATATCTTTGCTGGGTCCATTGCTCTATTGGACTCAGGGAGTCCAATACATAGCCATGGTCTCTCCCATCTCTAGCTTTGGGCTCAGCTGAAATCCTGGCGTAAATGCTGATAAATTTTTTATTTTTCTGGGAAAAAAAAGAAATGGAATCCATACCCTAAGACCAGCAGGAGTCTTGGCTCAGGTGCCAAGCAGGCTCTTGGCCTGCCATCTCTTGAGTGAGATCCCAGCTCCAGACTCTTGGATTGTTTCTCTGAGTCAACTGGACGCTACAGCTGGCTCCTTGCTCCACTAAATAGCTATCATGTGCTTTTGCTTGGAGACATCCATTGCCAATGGGTGGAGGAGGGAAGAGAGAGAAATCCCCTCCTTCCCCATTGCTATACTCAAGAGGAACAGAGAAAAGCAAACACTTTCTTCTAAGCAAACTTAGAATTGTTTGGGTTTTGATGGCTCCAAGTGAGTGTAAATAACAATTGTTTCTGTTCTGGCCAGAAACCTGGAATATCTGCCCCTTCCCAGATTGATTTTTTTTTTGAGTAGGTAAAAAGTGTCCGTCTCATACACACACACGCACACACACACACACACACACACACACACACAAACATATACTGATACCTGGAAAAGACCTTCGCTTAAGAAAGGCAAGGTCTCCTCTCCCACTGTATCCTGGGCTATCTCTACTCATCCTGATCTGCATCTTGCTACTGACTCAGATGACCTTGGAGGAGAGAGTAAGGCTGATGACTTTGCACAGCCCTGCCTCACTTTAATCCAGTTCACTTACAAGTGAAGACAAGGGAAGACCTTCCTGATGTCATTGGCTTTTTTAAGAAAAGGAGGATAAACAACTTATAACGGTGCTTGCCTACTTTTTGTCTCAGAGGCAAAGGGCAAGATCCTCCTTACAATATCCCAGGTGTCACTTTCATCTAGAGACCAATGTCCTATAATTCCATTAGATTTATTTAAGGACCTTCACACTTTGAGGATTGTTTAGGTAACTCCTTTACAACTATGCTATTGTGTTATTTGAGGAAACTCCCAAATATCTCCTTTACATATATATTTATATTATATAGATTATGTTTAATTTCAATATTCATATTATTCTCTTTCCCACACGTCTTCCTCCAAGAGAATGTAAACTCTCTCAGGAGCAGGACTCGTGTTATTCTTTGCATCTTCACCACCATGCATAATGCTTGACACATAGTAGGTGCTAAACGAATGTATGTTGTTATTGCAGGGGTTGATCTAGGTCAGCAGTTCTCAAAGTGAGATTCTAGGACCCCGAGAATCCTTGAGACTCTTTCATCAGGGCTAAAATTATTTTTAAAGTAATATTAAGATGTTATTGTCCTATTAAAACACTCCTCCCTTTTCCAATGACATTTCTGTATTAGACTGGATTTTCTTGACATACTTCAATCAGGAAGTCAGACAATGAAAGTACATATTAAGTGCCTACTATGTGCCAGGCACTGTTCTAAACACTGGAGATACAAAGAAAGGAAAAAAGACAGTCCATGCTTTCAAGGAGCTCGCAGACGAAAGGCGGAGACAACATAGCTATGTACAAACAAGACATAGACAGAATAAATCGGGGCTAATCAATAGAAAGAAGGCAATAGAATACAAGTGGGATTAGGAAAGAGGCAGGAAAGAAGGTGGAGTTTTAGCTGGGACTTGAAGGAAGTCAAGGAAGGCAGAAGGTGGGGATGAGGAGGGAAAGCATTCCAGACATGAGACAAGGAACAGCAAGGAGACCGAAGAACACTGGACAGTTGGGGATGGGGTACGGGTTATAAACACCAAACATAGACTTTTTTATTTGATTCTGGAGGTGATAGGGAACCACCAAAGATGTTGTGTGTTGGGGGGAAGAGTGTGTTTGTGTGTGTGTGTGTATGTGAGACATGATCAGACCTGTGCTTTAGAAAGATCACTTTGACAATATATCAACAAACAATTCAGAAACATGTAAAAATATAAGCTGTCTTCTATTGAAATCTGAGTCCAGTTTACCTTTTCTACTATTCCATTTCTCTGTATTTTGTGTTCTGGCCAAAGCAAACTACTCTGGACCCACCTCTCCTCTTTTCATCCTCCTTTGCCCCATCTCTTTGTCTTTGCTCATGCCAACTACTGTGCCTGAAATGAACTCCTTACCCAGATTTATCTGATGAAGTCCTTGTTTTCCATCAAGGTTCACCTCTGGTACCATCATGGAACCAATATCACTAGATGAAACCAGTCTTGCTGTTGTTCAGTCCTATCTGACCCATTTGGGGTTTTCTTGGCAAAGATACTGGAGTTTTTGGTCATTTCCTTCTCCAGCTCATTTTTACAAATGAGGAAACTGAGGCAAACAGTGGGTTTTGATGACTTGTCCAGGGTCACATAGCTGGTAAGGGTCTGAGGCTAGATTTGAACTCAGGAAGATGAGTCTTCCTGACTCCAGGCCTTGACTCTATCCACTAGTTGCCCTGAAAGCAATCTCTCCCTCCCCAAATCTTACCTCCAAGTGCTTGGACCTCCTCTTTTTTCTGCATTCATATCACTCTACCCTCTATCAGCTGACTGTGCCCATGGTATCTTCCCAATTGCATTGTAGGTCCCTTGATAACAGGCCCTATAAATTCATGTACCTTCAAGACTTAGCACAGTACCTTAAATCCAGGAACTCAGTTAAGGTTGAGTTGTTGTAGCTGGGGTTGCCAGCAGAGGAGCATCTCAGGCAGGTTCTGAGTTAGAAAGGCCTCAAGTAAAGCCTGGTATCTGAGAACCAGCCTAGCTAAGTTAGTTTATGAGCTTCTCAAAGGCAGAAACTCATTTGCCTCTTTTTGTATTCACAGCACTTAGCCTCGTGGAACATAGTAGGGGCTTAATAAATATTTAATGACTAGATTAAGTTCAGGTAGGCTCATCACTGGAAGACTGATCACTGAGGCATTGTGGGATAGTTAAAAAGGTACCAATCACAAAGTCATGAGGCTTAGGTTTGAAGCCTAGTTCTAACACTTACCAGTGGTGAGATCCTGGGAAGGTCACATTCTGTTTGAGTCTCACTTTCCTTATCTATAAAATGGGGATATAAAAGTTGCTGGATTTACTTCAGAAAGCCATGAAAAAAGTATGTCAATCCATATGTACTTATGAAGTGCTTACTATGAGTTGAGCACTTAGAAGCTGGGGATACAAAGACGAGAATGAAAAGAATCCCCTACCTCAAGGAGTTAACACCATAACTGGGGGAGATACACCTGAGGGTTTACATAATGTGAAAGGAATAAGGGCTAGATTTGTAATTTTATTGGCATGAGGAACTACTAGATGAAGAAATTCTCTCTACCAATGCTTATCAGTCTTCTCTGAAACTTAGAATCCTAGAGAATTACTTAGGACACTAAGAAGCTAAAAGACTTACTCCAGGGTCACATGGTCGCTGAAGAGTGTCCCCAAAATCTTAGGGCAGTTTTCAGTTAAACTACCTGGAGACTTTTGGGTCACAATGTATATGTTAGATTTACAATAGTCCTAAGATTTTTGGGACATTGTGTTACACTTGAGACTTTAACAGCTTAAAATAGCACTAAAACTTTTGGGATATAATGTGTATTATATATTACACTTTCATATTTTAAAACAGCACTAAGACTTTTTTGGGACACCATAATGTATTCATAGCTTAAACTAGCCCTGACACTTGGAAATTCCAATATATATTATCAGTGGGGCTTGAACCCAGAACTTCCTGATTCTGAAGCTAGTTTTTAACCAACTTTGTGATTTGTATGTTATAATATCTTTTCAGAAGAGGTTTTGATGCATTAATGAACAAAAGTTAGGAGATCCCCAACAAAAAAACGCATTGTATTAAGTGCCTATGAGTAGATCTTCTCCATTTAGCTTCTTTATTTTAAGCACTGAAAAGTCTTGGATTGTTACCAATCCCTTCCTATCCTGAAAAAAAGTGCTTACGTCAATGGGCTTAGTCAGGATTCCTGAGTGTATTCCAGCTTTCAAGACTGTCTTAGGTGAAGGATGTGCTCAAATTCTAAAATGAAAACACCAGCAGACTCTCCTTAGTTTTTGATTCAGGCAAGATCAACTCAAGAAAAAGAGGTGTGTGAGGGAGTAACAGTTATTGGAAGCTCTCAGGTTTTACATGAGGATAGAGGTTTCCAAAGCTTTTGAACAGAGTCCACTTGCTCCAGAGAGCCACGTTCTTTTGGCCCAGTGAACTGTGAATAATCTTCACTTTGGGCAGTTAGAGAGGTCAAGTGGAATGGGGTGGGGAATCAGTCCCAGAATCTCCAAGTTGGAAGGACTCTACCTCAACAACTACTGAATTGAGGATTTACCCCCCAGAGTGAATCCCATATGCAATGTTCACTGAGCCTTTGCTTGAAGACCTTCAGTGAGGGAGGGACCTACTTCTCATGCCCACACCATATTACTTCTGGATAATTCTACTTTCAGTCCAATCCAATCTAATCTACATGTGTCAGGCATTGTGCTAAGTGATGGGGATGCAATTAATAAACAGAAAGATGCTTCCTGCCCTCATGGATCTTATAGTGTAATGGAGTATGAAGAGAGGCAACACACAAAAAGAGGCAGGAAAGCAGAAGGAGGCATGAGACCAAGGGACACTTGGTAAGGGACATCCTGTTCTATGGTGTCAAAGCTGGGCAGAGTGGCAGATGCACTGTGGAGCAAGTTGAAAACTGGTTTCTGCCCTCTATAAAGGAAGGCATTAGGAGGAGTTTGGTAGTTCTCCAATCAGAGGGGAGGAGGCTGAAGGAGGTGGTACCAGTCAAGGCTTGGCAGCCTGGTGATGAGCTTAACCTGGGAGCAGCATCTGTGGAAGTTCATCTTTATTTCTAAATTAACCTCTTTGTAACTCTCCCAGCTCCTCCCCCTTTCCCCACCTCCTCAGTTGCTCCTGGTTCTGACTACTGGGGCCAAACAAAAGAAATTTAATGATATCCGGATTTGTGATCTCACTGATATGGAGAACTCTCAGTGAGGAAATTCCCTCTACCAGTATACATTGGCAACTGTTGCCCAACATAAGTCTTAAATAGTTGCCTGGGGCACTGACAAGTTGTGACATGCTGAATGTGTACGCATTAGGGGCACGATTTGAACCTGGATTTTCAAGGTTCAAAGAACTCTTCATCCATAATATTGTCTTCTTCTGCCATTTCATTATTGTTCCATCAGTTCAGTCACATCTGACTCTCCCTGATCCCGTATGGAATTTTTTTGGCAAAAATACTGGAGTAGTTTACCTTTTCTAGCTCATTTGACAGATGAGAAAAGTGAAGCAGACAGGGTTAAAGTGACAGAGTCACATAGGTAGTGAGTGTATCAAGCTGGATTATGAACTCGGTGAAGGAGTCTTCCTGATTCCAAGCCCAGTGCTCTATCCATTGTACCACCTAGCTCCCACCTTATATTTATGCACATGCTCCTGAGTCTTTTCCTCTTCAAGCTAAATACACCCAGTTCCTTTAATCAATGCTTTTATGGCATAAACATGAGGCCTTTTATCATTCTGGAACAGATGGAGGGGGAACAGAAACCTTTCATTTCTCCACTGCTTTTTAGAAACTCTTTCTAGTAGATAGAAATTTATAAATATACCTACTTAAACTGCTTTCAGTAGAGCTGGTCCAACTGATTTTGTTTCCTCTAAAAGGATAGGTTTCTCTCACTTCCATGGATACCATGAACACAGCTTCCCAACCCCTCACCTTAGACTTAGAGAAAGGTGTGGAGATCCCAGGAGTGTTCTGCAAATCTACTGGAGGTCATCCCAACTCTTCTGTTCAGGAATCCCTTCCTCAGCATCGCATGCTATGTGGTAGCAGCAACACAGAAATCAGGCCCTGACTATCTGTAGCATTGAGTAGGTCATTTAATAATTGAACAAATAAAAACCCTACTTTGATGCCTTACCAGGTGTGAAAGTGAGTTGGGTCATCCAGATCTCAAAGGGTATGCTAGTTTCCACCTGCAGTCCTAGCATGTTCTGCAACACTGGAAAAACTTTGTGCATGTGTCCAGTAACAAACTGCTATCCAAAGGTTCATATAACCAAGAATAGGGAGGCGTCTCATCAGAAGGTAGATGGTGATTTTATTTTTAATTTTTTTTAGCCATGGCAACACGGCATGGTGCTTGGTACCTATCAATTTCGCAATAAATGCTTGCTAATTAGGAATATTATAGAAGGTATTCTTCATTCAGGTTGGAGTAGAATATCTCTGAGATTGCTTCCAAATCTGAGATTCTGAGCTCCTGGGCTCAGAACTGAATAAGACAAAGAGATCTGTTTGGATCATATGTGGATTGCTCAGTACCTTTTGTGATGTCAAGCAACTTGTTGCAGAAACTCATTTTTTAATATATTCAGCCTTCCTCTAGTCATCCTATATGTCTGTAAACCACCAAATATTATAACTTCAGGAGAATCAAAATTTCAGATGACTCAAAGGAAAAAATACGTGTTGGGTGTGAGCAGGCTGCAACATGGCATTTCAATGATGTAAAAAGTGGCACAAAAGACATCACTGATAGAATGGATGACTGGAAATGCAGTCAGGCTAGTCCCATAGTAAGAATGAAAGACAACAGCTTGAGTCCTATGTTGATAGCTAAGAAATTGTAAAAGATTTAGAGGAAGGCCTTCGGGGGGTGAATGGAGATCTTCTATGAAGGATTCACAGTGAGATGTATAAAAATTACATGTGATAAAAAAGCATGGAGGTCATAGGACAGTGGGTTCAGAGGACCAAAAAGTTGAGCCTGGAAGGAAACATGAAGGTCATCAAGTCCCTAGGTGGTACAGTAGATAAAATACAGAGCCTGAAGTCAAGAAGATCTTAGTTCAAATCCTAACTCAGATACATCCAAGCTATGTAACCCCAGGCAAGTCATTTTACCTCTGCCTACCTCAGTTTCCTCATCTGTAAAATGGGGATAAGCATAGTAACTATATCCTAGGAGTGTTGTGAGGATCAATGAGATGATTACTGTAAAGGGCTTAGCGTGGTTCTGGCCACATAGTAAAAGTTATATAAATGTTAGTGCTTATTATTATTTTACAAATGAGGAAACTGGCACTAAGTTTTATTTCTGACATTCAGAAGATCACAGAGGTAGTAAATGGTGCTCTGATTCCAAATTTAGTGCTCTTTCTATTATGCCAATAGCATTGATCCTACGCTACTCTGTACAAGTAATGGTCATCTTGTCTCTAGTGCATGTAGAGGTCATAATTATCCTTCAAGTCACCCAGATTTGCAATCTTAGTGCCATCCCCAATTCTTACCTATCCATATCTAATCAGGCATCCAAGTTTTGTTTTGTTTTGTTTTTGTTTTTCTTTTTGGTTCACATGTACACTGTAAGTTAAATCTATCCCCTTCTCTTCACTTACAAAGCTAGCTCCTGAGATCAGGCCCTCATTACCTCTCACCTGTGCAAAAGCTTCTCAACAGCTTCTCCATCACAAGTCTCTTCCCACTCCAATCCATTGTCCACATGGCTGCCAAAGTGATATTCCTAAACTATGGGACCTACTATGTCACTTCCTTGGAAAAGAGAGACCGGTGGCTGCCAGATATCTCTAAAATACAAATTCCTCTGTTGGACTTTTGAAACCACTGTCTACCTAAGTTAAGTCTCCCTTCCCAAGTTTATTGCCCATTATATATCTAAGCAGCTACTGGGTCTAGAGTTGGGAAGACCTGAATTCAAATTCAGCCTCAGACATTAGCTGTGTAACCCAGACTAAACCATTTAACCTTGTCTGCCTCAGGTTCCACAACTGTACAATGGTGATATTAACAGTACCTGCTTCCTAGGGTTGTTGTGAGATCAGATGAGATAACCATTTGTAAAAGCACTTACCATTCTGTCTGACATATTTTGTCAGTTTTTTCTAACTCTTTGTAACCCCATTCAGGATTTCTTGGCAAAGATACTGGAGTAGTTTCCCATTTCCTTCCCAAGTTCACTTTACAAATAAGAAAACTGAGGCAGAGTTAAATGACTTTGTCCAGGGTCACACAGTTAATAAGTATCTCAGGCTGGATTTGAACTCAGGTCTTTCCCACCCCAGTCCTAGCATTCTATTCACTGAACCACTGAGCTACCCTGGCATATAGTAGGTGCTTAATAAACACTTGCTCCTTTCCCTTCCCTGCTCTGTTTTTGTCCTGTGTCCCAAATAACCTTCTTGTCATTCCCTCCACATGACATTTCATCTCCTGTTTCTGTCATTGTGTAAGTCTCCCCCTTTTCCTGGATCATCCTCCACCCTCACCTCTGCCTTTTAGAATCCTTAGTATCATATAAAACTGAGATGAAGTGCCAGCTCCTACACAAGACCTGTTTTGATTCCTGCAGTTGCTAGTACCCACTTTCTACCTCTAATTACTTTGTATTTATTTTGTATATACGTACTCTGTACATATTTTTATTATTTTATTTTATTTATTTTGCCCCTTTTGGGGCAAAAAGAACCACGTCTTTCTACAGTATTGTTTCTTTGCAGAGGTAGAACCACATTTAGAATCAAAGATCAAAAGGTGAGGAAAAAATATCTCCTCCCTTTTATGTTAGTTTCCTATATGTGACTCATTCTCAGGATCTGATCCATCATTTATTTGTTTGTTTATTTGTCTGCTTGTTTACCTGTTTATCTGCATCTATTCATTCATTTGTTTACTTCTTTGTTTGCTTATGTATGTATGTATTTATGTGTACCTGTTGTTTCCTCTTATAAAATGTAAGTTCTATGAGGTCCTGATTCATTTTTATCTATCTCCTCAGTGCCTGGCATGGTGCCTGGAACACAATAGGCACTTAATAATAAAGGCTTATTGGTGGATAAATGAATGACCTTTGAGTTCTATTAAATTTCCTTAATGAGAACAACTCTAATTTTTAAAAAATCTTTTACTTTAAAGTATAGCATTTAAACACTACTGTCACTTAAAAACAAATCATGTGAAAATATTAGGACTTTGGCTTTATTCTATTAATAACTGAACTTCCCTTGAAACACAATGCCCACTCACTACCAAACATTAGATCTGATATGTGGGGTGTTGTTTTAATTGCTATTCACCAAGAAGTCATTATGACAGATTATTAATAAGGAAATGATACAAGGGAGAGGGGAGGAGGAAGGGAAGTGAGAAGCGCTGATGAATTATTCAAATCAGATTTTGAATTCATTGCAACCTACTGCTGATTTTCTGTGCTTGTGTTTCTGGACTTTCAGTCTTTCAGGAGATGTGGAGTTAGAAGACAAGTATTAAGAAAGACAGAGATTTGAAAATTGTGCCTAGAGCCCATGCATTAATCCTCCCCGTGACATTTTTTAATGATGCCAACACATCGGGCATAGTTGGCAAGGCATATTTCATTTCCCTTGTGCTCTCTAGAGGTTTTGTCCCCCCACTGTTCCTAGAGTGAGCCCTTTGTTTCACACATGCATCTCATACTTTTTCCTGACAAAGCTTGAAAATGATGATTCTTGCTTTGCTGAGTCTCAGCAGTTAGACTTTTAGAGGAGGTAATTGAAGACCTGGTCTTTGCCCTGGGGGAGTATGTTTTTAGAAAAAAAAAATAGTGCAGCATCAAAATTTCTAAAGACAAAACAAATTCCCCTGGCTGAATGAGTGCCTCCCTTTTGACTATGGAACCTTAGGTATTGCAACATGAGTTGGGGGAGGGATTCCCACACTGAAGAAAACAGATCCATCCAAGTGTTCTATCAGCTGGCCTGTAAAAAGTGCTAGAAATGAAATTATGGAAAATAGCTTTCCTTTATGCAGTTGATGATTTTTGTGTGTGTGTGTGTGGGGGGGGAATTGGGCACAAAATATGAGGTAGCTAGATATTGCCAGAGTGATGGACCTGGAATCATTAAGACCCAAGTTCAAATTCAGCCTCAGATACTTACTGTCAGCAAGTCACTTAGCCTCTCTCTGTTTCTACATCTATAAAATTGGAATAAAAATAGTACTTACTTCCCAGGGTTGTTGTAAGAAATCAAATGAGGCTATCTGTAAAGCACTTAAATAAATGCTGTCATCATATTATCAGTTATCATCGTATGTACGTAAGTATAGCTTCTTTGAGTCTCAGTTTTCTCATTTTAAAATCAAATGGTTGGTGATCTATAAAGTCATGTCTAAATCCTTTGATTTCTTACCCTCATCTCTTCTAATTTCTGTTTATGGAGGTAAGCTGGGTGTGAACAAATGTCTTAGGTGTATTAAATTATTTAGGACTCAGTCTTTAAGCAAGAGAATATATGTATATATATATAAAATTGGAAGCTGAATGGTTACTAGAGAAGCAAATGTTTCTTTTTTTCAGGATGTGTTATCCTGCTGCTTAAAGTTAAAGTGAAAAAGAAGAGGTATGATTTGATTGTCTCCTGAAATGAAGGTAGCAGTCTATCTTCATCAAACTCTGTCACACCCTAAGTGTAATTTTTTTAAAAGTGTTTTTCTTTTTACTCCATTTTGAAGCAGCCCAGGTTGAAAAAATGCCAGAAAGCACCAACTTAGTGGTCTGGCTTATTCCAACACTACTATACGTCAGGTCTCCTCTGAATTCTGTTCTCTTTACTATGCTAAGTACTGAACCTAAGGAACCTCACTGTTTACAGTTTCATTATTCAAGGACTACCAAGAGTTCCAGTGAGAGGTTTTTAGTTTCTTTCTCCCCTGCTGGGGCAAAAATAACTACATCTCTCTACAGTTTGTTTCTTTACAGAGGTAGAATCACATTTAGAAGTAAATTATCAAAGGAGGAAAAAAACTGTCTCTTCCCTTTTATGTTAGCTTCCTAAACGTGATCCATCCTCAAGATCTGAAAACCAGGAACAGTTGACTTCTTTTTCATTCTGCTTGGATGGATCTGAGACCAGCAAGCAAAACAGGCAACCGCATCTAACTTCAGAGGACAGGTGTTATGACTTGAGCTTTTATGAATCAAGACAAATTTCAGGCCTTTTAGGTTTCACTTGGAGTCTCCCTTAATAGGTAAGAAAAACAATGGAATGACTGGACTTAAAGAGTAAAACCCCAAAACAAATGCCATACAAAGTGAGCAGTTGAGTATCCCAGTGGATAGCGTGCCAAACTTGGAGTCAAGAAGACTTATTTTTCTGAGTTCAAATATGGCCTCAGACACTTACTGGCTGTGTGACCTTGGACAAGTCACTCTATCATGTTTGCCTTGGTTTTCTCATCTATAACATAAGCTGGAGAAGATAATGTCAAACCACTCCAGTATCTCCCAAGAAAACCCCACATGAGGTCATGGGGAGAGTTAGACATGACTGAAAGGACTGACTGAAAACATTCATAGCTGCATTCTTTGTGGTATTAAGAAAGCAGGGACAAAAGAGGGGTCCATTTCTCTTTAAAGAATAGATTATGGACAGAAACGAGGAAGTCATGCAGTACAAAAAATGCAAAGGAAAATTAGAGTAAGATCTCTTTCATCTGCCATATTAGCTATTCCTTCCAGCTTTGTGCCATCTGCAAATTTAATGAGTCTACCACTTATGTCTTAATCCAAATCACTGACAAAAATGTGGATGAGTACAGGGCCAAGGACAGATCCCCGAGGCCCTTCAGAATGTAAGAGCCCTGGTAACTCATGCCAACGTCTTCATAGCTCACACCTTTATTTTTCTTGGTATATTCACCTCACACACAGCAGAAGGAACATAGCCTGTTCTTCAACTTTCTTGGTCACAGAAAGTCCATTTGTAGCCGCAGTACAGGGGTGGAGGGTTTTTTTCCCCCCACATTCCTTGCATCTGTCTCCAGAGGCTCTAGAGAAGGCAACCACAAGCATGCCTACACAGCCATAACTGAATTAACATGTCTTCTGGGCACACAGCTCTTTTATAAAGAAATGATGGTGTCTAAAAACAAACAAATACCAAGAAAAAACACCACCTTCATAAATCACTGCACAGTGTGGGATTGGCAGTGTTCTCTATGGGCGAAGAGTAGACCAATTGCTGTTTGCAACTTTATTTGAAGAATTATGTTGAAAACACTGCTGGGAACCTGCTAAGATATGAGTGAAATCTCAGTTAGGTGGTACAATGGCTAGATTGCTGGGCCTGGAGTCAGTCAGACCTCACTGTGTGGGGTATATGCCGTGTGACCCTGGGAAAGTCACTTAAGCTCTGTTTGCCTCAGTTTCTCCATCTATAAAATGGAGCTCTTATAACAGCGCCTACCTCCCAGGGTTGTTGTGGAGAGCAAATGAGATTATAATTGTAAGTGCTTAGCAAAGTGCCTGACACAGCATAAGTACCATATAAATCATCTGATGAAACCCTTTAGTCCCAGCTTGTTCAGAAAATGCCAGTATAAATGTTAGTTGTTGTATTTCAAGTAATTTGATATATTATGGCATAATGGGTTCAGGTCTTGCTTCTGAGGCTCTGTGACCCTAGACAAATCATTCAACTTCTTACTGCCTCCAACATCAATCTAAGACAAAAAATCAGGGAACAAGTTCTGATCTATCCATTGGGAATTCTGCAAATCAATGAAATCATATGATCAGTCTCCCTCAGAACTGACACACTATTCTTTACACAGACTTAAGTAACAATGGTCTACAGAGAAAACATGTCAGGTAGAGAGGAATTATGTTTGTGGCTTCCCTGAGATACAAGTGATATTTGGCTGGTTAATATAGTCAAAAGACCTAAGATATTCAGCATCCAGCATAAGAAAGCATCCAGCTGCCTTTAATTAGTTCAAGTCTTTGAATCTGGATAAGCTACCAACTAAGGTAGTGGGGTATGATTATGAAACCAGTGTGAGTGATCTTGGAAAAACCATGGAGAGTGGAAGCAGTGCAACGTGACTGGAAGAAAGCAAGCATTATCACAATTTCCACCAAAGGGAAGAAAATGGAACTTGTAAACTTTGATTTCTAGTAAATTTCTAGGAATGTAATAGGAAGAGAAAAAAGAGACCGCAAAACTTCTCAAGCACATGTGGCTGTTGAAGAATAGGTCATGCCCGATTAAGTGAATTTTCTTTTTTGAACAGTTATTGTGCTGGTAGATCTGGGAAATGCTATGAACATAGCACATTTGAATTTTATCAAGCCAAAGTCTCACATGCTAGTCTTGTAGGTAATACAGAGAAATGTGAGCTAGATGACAATAAATGTGAGTTAGATGGTTCAGGACAAATAGATGGCTCAGTGGATAGAGAGCTAGACCTGGAGTCTGTTCAAATCCAGCCTCAGACACCCGGTGCAAGTCACATAATCTTTGTCTTGGAGGCAGCGAGGTGGTTCAGTAGGCAGAGTGCTGAGCCTGGAGTCAGGAAGAACTGAGTTCTAATCTAGCCTCAGACATTTATTAGCTGTGTGCTGGACAAGTCACTTAACCTTTGTTGGTCTTAATTCACTGTAGAAGGAAATAGTAAACCACTCTAGTTTCTTTTCCAGGGAAACCTCAGGGACAGCATTGATGCGTTACGGTCTACAGGGACATGAAGAGTCAGGACACAACTGAACCACTGGACAACAATAAGGTGATTCAGAACCAGATGAACGACCAGACTCAAAGAATACTTATTTACAGGTTTGTCTCAATGTAGGGAGAGGATTTTTTGTGTTTTTTTATTCCATGTCTTGAATGAAGGCATACATGGCACATTTATTACATATTGTAGGTGGTACAAAGCCAGAAGGAATAGCTAACATGTTGGACAAAAGTCAGATCAAAAGAGATCTCAATCAGTTAGAACTATGAGTTGAATATAAGAAAATTTTAATAGGAATGAAAGTAGAGTCTTTTACTTTGCTTCAAGGAATCAACTTTTTAAAAGAGTAGGATGGGAGGGGTTTAGCAAGAAGATACTTCTTGTGAGAAAGATTTGTTCTGATCGGACATTCCTCGTCCTCATTATGGTCAGCTCTGAGTGGCACATTTTAGGAATGATACAGAGAAGCTGAACTGTTTCCAGAAGAGAATAACCAGGATGGTGGGGGGTCAGGGGGGAAGAGAGAATTAAAGAGAATACCAGGAGTGTGCTAAAGAATTAGAGATGTTTATTGTGGAGCAGAGAAGGTCTTAAGATAGAGGAGGAGTGGCTATGACAAACAGCTCTAAGTATTTGAAGGGAAGCCATATGGTAGGTGGATTAGATTTGCTCTGCTTGGGCCTAGAAGGCAGAACTAAGAGTAATAATTGATATTTGCAGAGACAAATTTTGACTTGACATAAGGAAAATCTCCTTAAGAATTAGAGCTTGTCAGAGGTGGAAGGGGCTATCTCAGGAGGTAGCATATCCTGGATGTCTTGGTGATTGACCCTGATTGGACGTCTAAAAGGAGAGACAATATGGTATAATGGTTGAGGTGCTGAATACATACTCAGAAGCCCACTCACCCCTTTTTGTCCCATACAATTCTTGCCCATACCTTTTGTGATTATTCCATGGAAGATCTACTCAATATGATAGATTTCTTTGGAAATTCAGGAAGCTCTAGATTCAAATACCATCTTGGCCATTCTAGATGCATAGCCCTTGACAAATCACTTGCTCTCTGAGCCTAAGGTTCCTTTTCTGTAATATGAGGGCATTGGATTTGATGACCTCTGTGGTCTATGATGTGATGATACTAAGGCTGGATGACAACTTACCAGGGCTGTGGTAGAGAGAATTTCCATTCAGGTTGAATTAGACAGCTTATGGGTCCCTTCCAACTCAGAGAGTCTGTACTTTATCATCTACCTTCTGTTCCTAGTCTGGTCAGTATCAAGGAACTAGTCCATAGCTAAAAGTACAGTACTAATGCTATCTATCTATCTATCTATCTATCTATCTATCTATCTATCTATCTCTTCATTCTCTCATTCATCCATTTACCTGTCTTTTAATTTTTTGTATATATTTTTGCTGGCAAGATTTTCTTCCAAATATCAAGTGTTAAAATGTTTTATTAATAATTAGATTATATATTTTCTGCATACTTAATGCATTCCCTTTTTTAAAGTCCTGCTCTGGCATTTCACCGTAGCATAAAGGTTATACTGGGTTTCTGAAGGCTATTGCTGGAACACAAAGTCTTGTAGGGTCCTATTACATTTGAAAGGCTTCCAGGTGAGCCTCACAATGAGCTGTCTGTCTGCTGTCAAGGACCAGCCCAATTAAAATAACTATATTCTTAGACTCATCACCACCTTTGGCCTTACAAAGATGAAAACAATGGTTGTATTATTTATAACATGGAGTGGTTGTGAAGATAAAATGAGATAATATGGGAAGGCATGCAAACCAAAAGGACTATATAAATGTCTGCTATTCATATCAATTTCACTTCTCTCCCAAGAGTCACATCATAAGCTGATGATAGAACCAGGGCTAGAATCCTAATTTTTCTACTCCCACCCCAATCCCAACATTCTTTTCACTCTATTACACTAACCTGTTGTGAGAGCTCTGACAAGTCACTTAGGTTATCTGACACCTGCCCCCCACCATTTCCTCTTCTGTTAAACAATATCTACCTTGTCCACCTCATGGAGTTATTATAAAGAAATGAAGTAATATATTTGAAAATGCTTTGAAGATATTTTGTTTATTGGATGTTGTTAAGATTATCCAAAGAATGTATGTTTAGTTCCTGAAACCCCAAGATAGGATGATAACATCTGACTTTTGAAATGTATGCACAAATTTAGAGAATCCACCCCAAATGTTCATACAGACTATTTGTGCCTGACCTGTGTTAGAACATTCCAAGCTCATATTGTCAGTCAGACACTCTGAAACTGGAGTCTAACAAAGTGATGTCATTTTGGTCCTCTTTGGGAACGAAGGGCAATAACCAACCAACCATGAAACAATAGAACTAAGATTCTCCCTTGTAAAGACATACTGAATGATTATGGATATTAAAGGAAACAGAAAAAGGCTTCCATCATGTTGAACAGATCCTTTATAGAGGAATTATGAAAGATATGGGCAAAATTGCACAAGACAAGAAGTGGGTAGGTTGTGATTGGCACTGGAGGAGAGGGTGTTCCCATGGATCCAATGAAAAATGATACCATAAATGAAATGAATAATTCATGACACTAAGCAATACTTAATATTGGATCAAATGCAAAAGCATTTTTAATGCATATTTTTCCAGCAAAAAATTTCATAAAACATACCTCATTATGCAGTTTTACAAACTGGACTTTTGGCTACATTCTTTGTTGGAGTCCATGTTAATTGATGTTTTAGAGTCCCTTGAGTTTTACCCAATAAGATTAGAAAATCAATTTTATACTGTTTATTGAGATAACAAAATAGCTAATATATTCTAAAATACTGCAAAAGCTGAAACAAAAAATAATTGACTTTGAAAATTTTTTTTGTTGCTTTGCATGTATTTTATTTTTCAAACCATAATTTTCAGTATTATGCAGCAAGTTAAAAAAAAAAAACCAGGACCCAAATAAGCCTTAGCTGAATTTTAAAATCAATATTCTCTACTTTCCATACATATACTAACGCATTTGACAATACATATACATATCAATACCTGATAATCATCATCATTTGGTGCTCTGTGGATTTGTCTTTCAAGATATCTCAGTGAGGAAAACACTCTGCTTCCCAAAGTCTGCATTATGGCAGTTGCACCCTGAATGATAGCACCAGGATGACATTCTGATCAATTCACTTAAACAAGAGTTCTGGGGCTACAAAAATCAACATTGATTTGGGGGCATCAGTGCTTCAACACTGAGTGTTCTGAGTTCACAGTATCAGCTAAAAGTAGGTATTGGCAGAAAACTCCACAGCAAGTGTGAAAGGGAAAATTAGACATTGTAAAAGACCAATTTGAACAACAACAAAAAAATATATTTAGAAATCAATTTCCTATTGCACCAACCTTGCTACATTGAGGAACTTGGTATCAAAGGACCTGGATGTGAGTCCCAGATCTTGCCATTTGCAGGACTTTGAACAAATTACTACTCTATTCAAGCTCTCAGTCCTCTTATCTGTAAAATGACAAAGTTGGCCTAAATCATCTCAAAGGTACATTCTAGGATTAATATTCTATAATTCTTTCCACATGTTGCCCTCCACTTCTTGATTTCTCCCCGCTGTAAATTTACGGACCTGTTTTTCAGGGACAAAAATGTCAAACAGTAGGATTTACACAAATCATTTACTTTGCTGTTTATCATTGTCTGTAATAGAACTGAGTTCATAAACAAAGAGCTAAAATGTGCGCTGACAGCAGATATAATGCTAAAGTAGATTTTTAAAATCATATTACTTCCAACTTCTATTTTCAAAAAGAAAAATATCATTTAAGGAAGCAGAGAAAGAAACTGCAAAAATTCACAAAGAGTGCATGTATCCATCTAATATTTTTGTAAATCATGAGAGGCAGCAAGGAACAGTCGAGAGAGCTGGCCTTGGCATTAGAAAGATCTGAATTGAATTCTCACCTCTAATCTCTAACACGTTTTAGCTGTATAACCCTGAGCAAGTCACTTAATCTCTCCATGTTCCAGGCGCCTCTCTAAGACTTTGAGTGGAAAAGAAAATGCTGATTTGCACTATGAGAGGGAATTCTTCACCTGAAGCTCCATACTGGAAATCAAAGGTCCAGTAAAAAATTATATTATATATTTTATATATATACATATATGTATGTAATAGAATATTATAGCAGGAAGGGACTTCAGAGATCAAATAATCCCTTGATTTTATAGCTATGGACACTGAGATCCAGAGAGGCCAAGTAATTTTCTTAAGGTCACACAGCCAGCTAACAGTACAGAAAAGACTCTAGTTCCATTACTCTGCACTAAGTACAAGATTTAGAAAAGGAATTTCAAGTCTAAAATTTGGTAAAATATGAAAGGGCACACAAAAATTGCTAATTTTTTGTATGATATGAAATAATGGGAGGTTGGTGCAATTGATGATCTTGCTTTATCGGTAACAAACTGCATTTTATGCCTCTTTACTTGCCACTTATGTAATATTACTACAGTATTAATTTCATCATAATAATATTACATATAGTCACTTATGTAAAGAAGTGCCAACTCTACTTTCTACTCTTCTTTGATGCAGATATAAAGTATTTTACTATGGCTGGAATACCATGTGGTAGAATGAGCTCTGAACCGGTATGTAGGAGACCTGGATTTTCATCCTGGTTCCTCCATTCCATACCAGCTGTGTGACCTTAAGCAAGTTACATGACCTTCTGGTCCTCTATATCCTGCTTTGTAAAGGGAGATGGCTGGACTAGGTGATTTCTAGAGCTCCCTCCAATACTTGCCCAAAGTAATGCTTTATGACTATATGATTTATGGGCTTTAATTAGGCTTAAAGCATCATTCATAATTAAAAATTACAGTCACAGTCAGAGACTAATTGGCTAATTATAGTCATTAGCATGGAAATTAAATCTAAATGATTGTTTATGTATAAAACCTTTCCAAAATCAGATTCACTCTCCCCCTCGCTTTGATTTTGACAGTGAAAAGATTCCAACGTGGAGCCAGCAGAGAGGTAAGTTTCAATCCTGTCTCTGACCCTAGCAGTGTGACCACAAACAAGTCCTTGAACCTCAGCAGTCAAATAGAGATTATAATAACTGTACTACCCAAAAGGCAGGGTTGTCTCAAGGTTCAAATGAGATGCTCATAAATTTATAGCACTTTGCATATCTTAAAGCACAACGCATCAGTTACTGTTATTGCCATTACAATAAAGAGTGAAAGGGGAAATCCCCCAGATGCCAATGAATGTACAAGACCTTAGATCCCTGTGTCTTGTCCACTTCCTGGCAAACAGCTGCACTTGCTGACTTGAATGGAAAGGAGATAAAGTACACCCCAGCCGCCCCAAGAAAAGGCCAGAACAGAGCTGTTCTTTACAAGGAAATCATCACGTAATCTCCTTTTCCAACCCAACTTTCTGACATTAATTATCACCTTGTTCAATTAATGAAGCAAACCAAGTCTTTCCAAATTGGTGTACTGACCCTTATAATGGAAGGTCAACATGGAGTTATTAACATGCTTAAGGAGAATTTCATCAAGCTGCCCCAAGTTCTCAGAAATATTATTTCCTACTGAAATTCAATTGCCTGGCATGTTGGCAAAACATATGAATATTTTGTACAAGTACCACCAAAAGAAAAGACTGTATTTGTAATTAAAGGTTACCAAACCTTGGTTTTTTTTTTTTTTTAGCACCTATGCTACAAATGGGATAAGTTTAGTTAGACATCCATAAATCAAATACATATGTAAAATCTATACCCGAACCCCTTTGTGGCAATGTTTCTCCAACTATGGCACTAGGTCCATTAACAGTGCTGACTTCCAAAGCCACTACCTAATGCCATGATATGGCAAAGGAAGCACTGGATTGGCACGCAGAAGACCTGAGTTCACATCTTTACTATGAATTCTGGCTCTTCTACTTAATGCAAGTGAATTAGACTAAGTCACTTTTCTTGATTTCCTAACCTAGAAAATGAAGAGGTTGGAGTTAGACCAAAACCATCTTGCATTTGCTCTTATAAATATATCTGTGTATATATGTACATCTGTATGTGCGTGTATGTGCACGTGTGTGCGTTGTCCCCCATTAGAATGTAAAGCCCTTAAGAACGGAGTTTGATTCACTTTTATTTCAGCACTCAGAGCAGTCTTTTGGCACGTAATAGGTTCTCGAGAAATGCTTGTTGATTGAATAATTGCTAAATGATCTCCACTTCCTATTTTAGCTCTCAATCTGTGATCCTTTAAATTCCACTGATGTATCAAGAAACAAGAGCTGGAAAACACCACTCCAGCAAATTAGAATTCAGTTCTTTGCTAAAGGTCTTTTTTTCTTTTGGTGTCAGTTTTCATGGGAATTAAAGCATCTGAAATTCAAAGTGATATCACAGTGAAGGTAATGAGAACAGGAGATGTCCTAAGATTGTAGAGATTAGGGCATTATGGAATGAAAAAAAGATGGAAAATATTTATTGACTGGAATTCTTATGTTGAAAATTCCTTAAGGTCTAATAACAGAAAAGATTTGCCTCATCTTTTACAGATATTTAAAAAAAAATTTAAAGGGTAATTTTCCCTTAAAGCACGGTAGAAACCTAGCTTCAGATCTAAGAATGCTTGGGTTCAAACCCTATCTCTTACACACACTGGCTTTGTGACCTTGGGTATGTCACTTAACTATTTTATGGTCCAGGCAACTCTTTAACATTTAAGTTGCAGAGAAAGTGCTGACACACACAGTCATATCAGTGGGGTGAGGAACCTGCAGTCTCAAGGCC
The DNA here is from genome assembly GCA_028658325.1 of Potorous gilbertii. Classification (NCBI taxonomy): domain Eukaryota; kingdom Metazoa; phylum Chordata; class Mammalia; order Diprotodontia; family Potoroidae; genus Potorous; species Potorous gilbertii. Next base: position 147,769,327 of record CM053773.1, read on the forward strand.
ACATGTAGCCTTCTAGGTCCTTGGGTGTGGCCTTTTGATTGATTCCAAGTTTTACAGAACAAATCCTTTTACTAAGGGGATTTTTGTCCTTGAAATCTGAATTTAGTCAAAGGGCCACACTTGAGGCCCTAGAGGGTCACCTATGGCCTTGAGGCTCAAATTCCTATTTTTTTCCTAAAGGAGTTCAATTTAAAGGATGCTAAGAAAAAACGCTTTAAAAATGCTTTGTAGGGGTCCAAAGAATCATATGAGTATTGAAGATTCTATTCCTGTTCAACATTCTTGAAGGACAGATAAAGTGTTATTGACTACAAAGCACTATATTCACTTACATTCTACCTATGAAGAGGTAGAGGCATAGTACATTACTTCTCTGGGAATGAAGTATCAGCTATCCTAAGGTCTTCTGAAATGGGGTTAATGGCCACACACCCAATATTATGTATATCAATCTAGTTGCATTAAGAATTTCTTTACATAGAATTAAGATGTATCTAGCAACTCCTGGATCCCATTAATCATTTCCTTTGGGATTCATTGCTTTCTTGGAGACCCCAAGTAAGTTATTTCTCATGTCAAAAAAAGAAAATACACCATTCACACACAAGCTCAAAAGTCACAACAACAAGCAGTGATTTCAGTGGAAGACAATTCAAAAAAACAAGGACAGAAACGTAGAATGTGTTACACAGGAAAGCTAATGCTAGAGGAGAAAACATGCTCCCAAATAGGAAGGTGACAGTTTCTGTTTTTCTCACATTATAGGTCAAACTATAGTTCAGTGTTGTTTTTCCCACTGTAAAAAGGCATTTTAATCAAGTGCAACAAACACTGTAAGAATATCAGTTATCCATCTTCCAAGTATATACTTTCAGTTGTTTTCAGTCATGTCTGACTCTTCATGACCCCATTTGGGTTTTTTTTTTCAAAGATACTGGAGAGGCTTGCCATTTTCTTCTCCAGCTCATTTTACAGATGAGGAAACTGAGGCAAATAGGGTTAAGTGACTTGCCTAGGGTCACACAGCTAGTAAGGATCTGAGGCTGAATTTCAGCTCAGATCTTCCTGACTCTAGGCTATCTACTGGGCCTCCTAGCTGCCCTAGGTATGTACATACATACACACATATATACATACATAAATGACTGTCTATATACATTCAATGAATTTAAGATCAATTCCAAAAAGTGACTGGAGTTTCTGTAGCCTACAACCACTCAGCCCCTAAAGGGTAATGTACCTTCTGAGAGTTGAAGAGTATTTTAAGAAATGCTTTAAAAAAATTACAAAGTTTCTATTTCATATTGTATTGGAAAACATGTTATAAATAAAAAGCTGACTTGCCAACGGCATAGAGATCAAGTGGGATTCTGTTGGGTTTCAGACATGTTAATGCTTTCAATCTATTTCTTTAAAAAGTTGGCACATAGTTTATTAAGGACCCTGCAGGGATCACTTTTGATATGAGGTTCATTGAACTTTTATCAATTCATGCTAATTTCAGTAAGATTTTGAAATGAGAACTTATATAAGTATATTCTATCATTCTTGGGGATTTTTGGCATCTTGAAGTTTAGAGAGAGAAAAACTTCACCTTCTAAAAGAGAAAAAATGTAAAAGGAAAAGAATATAATGATGACAGACACTGAAAGGACATGGAGTAGGTGGTTCTGTGTAATGGTAAGTCCAGTGTCCTAAATGAAAAGGATAGATTTCTTAAAGGGCACTTGAACATTTAAATCACATATGAAACTAAACCGAAAGGGGTAAAGGAACATAAATGGTCACCACCATCCATTTAGATGGGGAAGACAGCTTTTTCCCTTGCATTGTTTTGTGTTACTCATTGCAGGTAATTATAATCACATTTGTCTGATGCCGTGGTGAAAGGGGGCTGTCTCCTCTTTAGTATTCCAGCTCTTCCATGACTTCCATGACGATTGTCCGAGGGCCAGTCAGGATCAGATTGCTCACGGTCCGGTAATCAACATGCAGGACGTTGAGACCATTCACGGAAACAACAAACTGACAGACCTGAGAAGATAAAAGATAAAAAGTGCTCATTCGAGATCAAGGCTCTTCACAAAAATGTGTTGAAGTTTCAAAAGAAAAAAATACATTTTATTGATAGTTTTTGTTTCAGTATCACTAACATTCATGTATATTATATACATGAGTCATGATAAAAAAAAGAGTCTAGACATCATCTTTCATGAAATTATCAAGGGAAACTTCCCTGATATTCTAGAACCAGAGAGCAAAATAAATATTGAAAGAATCACTGATCACCTTCTGAAAGAGATCCAAAAAGAGAAACTCCTAGGAATATTGTAGTCAAATTCCAGAGTTCCCAGGTGAAGGAGAAAATATTGCAAGCAGCCAGAAATAAACAATTCAAGTATTGTGGAAAATATAATCAGGATAACACAAGATCTAGCAGCTTCTACATTAAGAGACTGAAGGGCTTAGAATATGATATTCCAGAAGTCAAAGGAACTAGGATTAAAACCAAGGATCACCTACCCAGCAAAACTGAGTTGGGGGAAAAATGGTCATTCAATGAAATAGAGGACTTTCAAGCATTCTTCATGAAAAGACCAGAGCTAAAAAGAAAATCTGACTTTCCAACACAAGAATCAAGAGAGGCATGAAAAGGTAAACAGCAAAGAGAAATCACAAGGAACTTACTAAAGTTGAACTGTTTACATTCCTATATGGAAAGATAGCATTTGTAACTCTTGAGACTTTTCTCACTATTTGGGTAGTTGGTAGGACACACACACACACACACACACACACACACACACACACAGGGAGAGAGGGAAAGAGAGAGAAACAGAGAGCACAGAGTGAATTGAATTGGAAGGGATCATATCTAAATAAAATAAAACTAAGAGGTGAGAGAGGAGTATATTGGGAAGAGAAAGGAAGAAATGGAATAGGGCAAATTATCTTTCAAAGAAGAGGCAAGAAAAAGCTTTTCCAATGAAGGGGAAAAGGGGGAGGTGAGAGGAAAAAAGTGAAGCTTACTGTCATTACATTTGGCTCAAGGAAGGAATGATATGCACACTCAATTTGGTATGAAAATCTATCTTACAATACAGGAAAGTAGGGGAGAAGGGGAGAAGTAGGGTGGGGGGGGATGATGAAAAGGAGGGCAAATGGGAGGAGTGAGCAATTAGAGGTAAACACTTTTGGGTGTTTTGATAAGGTTAAAAGAGAGAATAGAATAAATGGGGGGGCAGGATAGAATGAAGGGAAAACTCAAAGTTTTAGGAACAAATGTTGAGAATTGTTTTTGTGTACAACTGAGAAATAAGAAATACAGGTAATGGGGAATAGAAATTTATCTTGCCCTACAGGACAAGAGAGAAGATGGGGATAAGGGAAGGGAGGGGTATTAGAAGGGAGGGCACTTTGGTGGAAGGGGCAATCAGCATGCATGGCATTTTAGGGGGAAGGGCAGTGATGGGGAGAAAATTTGGAACTCAAAATTTTGTGGAAATGAATGCTGAAAACCTAAAATAAATAAATAAATATTTAAAAAAAAAAGAATTAATAAGAAACAACCATCCCATACCTTTTTGAAGAGTCCAAAGGATAGGAATGGGTAACTGAGGTTTTCTGACTTCTCACAGCCACATACACATGAATGACTCAAGTTAAAAGTTATTCTTGCCTTCTCCACGGGTAGAGGAGGGGGCAGAGGGAGGGAGGGAGAAAATTTGGAACTGAAAATAAAATTTCTTTTAAATTTTTAATAAAGGTTAGCTTCTCTAACTTTTTATTAACCTTATCAACAGCAGTTCATGTGAAATGACTATAGGATTTTTAGGTGATTTGTAAACCCAGTGAGTCAAGAAAAAGGGTACTTCAAAGCAGTATTAATGAAGTCTGTCATTCATTGCAAGGCCTTTTGCTATGATATTGTATCCTGCATTACCTAGACCACATCTAGAGCCCCACTAACAGTACTGGGCATCACATTTCGAGAGGGCTATCAACAGAGTGATAGATGGGCATTCAGAGGACAATGGTAAAGGGATTTCTTGGTTTGTCCTTTGTTCTTGAAGAAGACCATGAGATCAGGGAGGTGATGCCATGACATGCAAGTCAATTGCATTTAAGTGAGGAAGGGCTGTGCAAAGCTACCAGCCTCATTTTCTTCTCTGTAGCTATCTGAGTCTAGTGGTGAGATACAGATCAGGACCACTGGAGATGGCCCTGCATGCAATGGGAGACCTTGGTCTTTTTTAGTAAGACAAATGACATAGAGGTGAAGAAACTAGGAATATTTAGCCTTAGGAAGAGAAGATTTAGGAGGGATACGATTGCTCTTTTAAAATACTTGACGGGTTCATGGGGAAGAGGTATTGGATAATTTGTGTGGTTTTTAAGAACAGAATTGAGGTTAAATTGAAGCAGATTGCAGCTGCACATTAAAGGGATTTTTTTTTTTTTAACAATTAGAGCTGCCTGAAAATGAAAACAGATTGCTTGGTAAGGTACTGAGTAACTTGTTACTGGACATATGTCCAATAATTAATTTTCAGGACTGGCTTAGAGAAGAATACTGATTGAAATAAAGATGACATGTCTCTTCAACCTCTGAAAGCTTTGACCACTTCAATCAAAGAATCAATCAATAACCACACGCTAAATTCCTAAAGGAATCATGGCTAACATTTATATAGCAACTTATAGTTTGTAAAATTCTTTATATACGTTAACTCGTTGGATCCTCAGAGCTTTGAGGGGTAAACACTATTATCATCTCTATTTTACAGACGAGGTGACTGAGAGGGGAAGAGGTTAAGTGACTGGTTTAGTTCCTCAGCTAGTGAAGTGTCTGAGGCAGGTTTTGAACTCAGGTCTTTTTGACTCCAAGTACGGTGTTCTATCTACTCGCCCTACCTAGCTCTCTAGTAGTATGTACCAAATCCTAAAATTAAACAATCTCCATTCACAAAGAACTTGTATAACAGAGAAGATCACAGACACACATATATTTGTACAAAAAAAGATACAAAATAAATGTGGAGAAATCAGAATCAGGAAACATCTTTTGCAGGCTGCAACATTTCAGTAGATCTTTGAGGGGAACTAGGTATTCTAAGAGGGCAAACAAGTAGCGGCAGCTAGAAGGTGCAGTAGATAGAGCATCTGACCTGGAATCTGGACTACTTGATTTCAAATCCAGTCTCAGACACTTATTAACTGTACAACACCAAATAAGTCACTTTGACCTCTGTTTGCCTCAGTTTCTTCATCTGTAAAATGGGGATTATAACAGCAATTACCTGCTGCAGCAGGTAATTGATGCCAAAACATAAACTATTTAAACAAAAGTTTAAATTTTATTCTAAAAGCAATAAGCCACTGAGGCTTACTAAACTCCTGTGACTGCTGTTCAGTCCTGTCCAACTCTTCATGATCCCATCTGGGGTTTTCTTGGCAAAGATACTGGAGTGGTTTGCCATTTCCTTCTCCAGTTCATCTGACAGAGGAAACAGAGGCAAACAGAGTGAAGTGACCTTCCCAGGGTCACAGAGCTAGTGAGTCTCTGAAATCAGGAAGATAAGTTTTCCTGACTCTCTATCCAGTCCCCTATCCACTGAGCCACCTAGCTGTCCCAAGCTCCTATGACTACTTGTACTCAATACACTAGTATTAGAAACTGAGGAAGTTTAAACGAGAAATATCACTGGATAATGGGCAAAAGGATTAGGTATTTCACAGCCAAAGCCCCAGAATCAGCCACTGAAAAGAGTATCTGATGTCATCGGTGGTAGTATTTTGGTTTCTAGATTTCTAATACTGAAGGTGACCTGGCCCTTTTCTTTTCATTGAGGATTCCTACATTAGTTCTTGTTTGGATGGGAAGACTGCTGAGATCCCTTCAGATTCTCAAATGTGACACTTGTCTTGGTCAAAGGTCTGCTGGTTTGCAGACAGTGTAGACAGTATTTCACCACAATGCCACATGAGTTTGGACACACACACACACACACACACACACACACACACACACACACGAGATTTAATCACAGAATGCCAGGCCTGTAGAGATCATCTAGCCTAACTTAATTCTGTTATACAATAGATTATACATACATAATCTATTTTACACAGATTCAGACCTGGAAAGGGTCTCTGACTCTCTCGTCTTGAAAATGAAGAAAATGAAACCCAGACCAAAGTAAGGTAATTTGCCCAAGGGCATATATTAAGTAAGTTGACTACATTAACATTCAATCCCAGATTTGACTACAAATCATAAATCTTTCTATTGCATCACACTGTTTCCCATACTGTCAGCTTACATTAAATCAATAAGTCAAATAAATCGCAAAACACCACAGTCCTGATAAGTGTGTGATGTTTAGAATCTGAGACTTCACATGTGGGTGACCCTCAACCAAAGTTAGATGGCTTCCTTCATCATTTAAAATTCCCCACCATATTTAGAACCACAGAGGATGAAAAGGATCCTATAAACTGTATTTTAGAGAAGAGGAAACTGAAGCCGGGAGAAGAAAAGGAAGGAAACAAGCAATTATTAAGCTGTTATTAAGACTTTTACAAATATCATCTCATTTGATCTATATAACTTGGGGAGGTAAGTGCTACTATTAACCTCACTTTGCAGTTGAGGAAACTGAGGTACAGAAAGATCAAGTGCTGTGCCTAGTTTGTAAGTGTTTGAGGCAGGATTTGAACTCAGGTCATCCTAACTGCAGGGCCAGAACTCTATCCATTGCCCAGCCAGCTGCCTTGGTGAACTGACCATGGTTATACAGTGAGTTCATGGTAATCAGGATGCTGTGATACAGGACAATTCTCTTAACCCCTCCTCTCAGTGGCCTAGATAAGAATAATCTAAGGCTGTATATTGCACATGAAGTGCTGATCTGCCCTGGTAAAAACAGTTTTGAGGAATTCCCAGTACCAAGAAGATTATAGGTCTGGTTTGAAAAATATAAGTTAACATATATCCCGTACATTGACATATCCTAATTTCTTTTGTTGTTTTTCAATTATTGGACATAAACGGTGCCTCTAATTTTTTGCTATTACAGACTAGTGAATATTTTTACACAAATTGGTATTTTTTCCCTTTTATAAAACTTTTAGGATGCATGGGGTTAATAGGTTTCTACTTTGCATCCACTTCTCTGCCTGGTTTCATCTCCAAAGAACAAGAGGACCCTGATGTCCCCCTCCCCCAGTTTTCCTGCCTCCTTTTCTGCCTTGTCTTTCTTATTTCAATTACAATCTCCTTGAAAGCAGAGACTATCCTTTTTAAATTAATAATTGTATCTTCCATGCTTAGCACCATGTCTGGCACATAATAAATATATAATGGATTGGATTGGATAATGTTAGAACACTATACTTTGTTCATAGTGCATCAAACAATAAATTCAATAATTTTTTCATATTTATATTTTAAATAATCAGTGTTTTCAACAATGTCAGGCTAATAAGAAGTCATTTACTTCTAATGGGTTTAACTCGAACCACAGCTGTTGATTTGTAAACAAAATAACATGATGTTCTACAAACAGAAACCGGTCAAATTATTTAGAAACCCTGAGTACTACCAGAAAATCTGTTCAATTACAGTGGATTTAAAATTAATAACCAACAGTACATTCTGTACCACAAATCACAAATACATTACATATAACCACAGCACGAAAACAGCCTCAGGGAAAATAATTTTCTCTTTGTTTATTAAAGGAGATATGAGTCAAGGAATCTAAAAATGGGAATATATCTCAGATGCCAACTAGGTCCAACCTGTAAATGAATAATTCCTTTTAGAGAACACTCAACAAGTGGTCCTCTAAGCTCCTGCGGTACAGCTTTAGTGGCAGGAAAATAACTGAGAGCCACTCTCATGTTAGGAAGCATCTCCCTTCGCACAAACCTAAATCTGTCTATTATGGCGCCTACCTAGTTCTGCATTCTGTGTCCAAGCAAAATCAGTCTAATTGTTGTTCTTTGTGACAGTCCTTCAAATTCCTGGAGACCAATAATAACTGCACCAACAACTAGCCTTTATATAGTAGGCTGTTTACGAAGTGCAATACACATATTATCTCATTTGATCTTAATAATAACCCTGGGAGGTAGGTGCTATTACTACCCCCATTTTACAGATGAGACAGATTCTGGAGGTTAAGTGACTTCCCCAAGGGCCACATAGCCAATAAATGTGTGAGGCTGGAGTTGAGTCTTTCTCTCCAAATACAATGCTTTACCCACTGTGCTTCCTGGCTGTTAGTGTTGTCTTCTTAAGGTCTCCTTTTCTCCAAACTAGACATTCCAAGTTTCCTCAAAAGGTGACACAGTGGATGGAGTGCTGGGCCTGGAGTCAGGAAGATCTGAGTTCAAATCTAGCCTCAGATACTTACTGGCTGTGTGACCATGGGCGAGTCACTTAACCTTGTTTGCCTCCATTTTCTCATTTGTAAAATGAGTGGGAGAGGGCAATGGCAAACCACTCTAGGA
>CM053773.1:147778343-147818823 GCA_028658325.1 Potorous gilbertii
AAGATTTATTGGCTAGGTACCATTAAATTGTAAAGTCCTCCATTAGATTATAAATCCCTTGAGGGCATGAACTGTCTTTTGCCTCTTTTTGTATTCTCAGTGCTTAGCACAGTGCCTGATACATAGTAGGTGATTAATAAATGTTTGTTGATTGATTTGATCACTTTACAGTTTACAAACACCTTCCTTACAGCAGCCCAGTAAGTTAGAAATACAAGTATTGGCATTTCCATTATTCAGCCCAGAACACTGAGACACAGAGAAGTGACAATTGCCCAGCGTTAGCCAGCTAGTGAACTCTAAAGCAAGGATTCTGACCCACATTTCCCTCAGAAATTCCTTGCCCAGGAATATCCTTTTTGTTCATCTGTAGGCTCTCTCATAAAAGAAGCATTTATTTCTTCAGTATTTATCAAATGTAGGTACTCAGTAACTCTATTGGGCACTACAACACACACACACACACACACACACACACACACAAAACACATAGTCCATGTTATTATGAGTTATACAGTCTCCTAAGGGAGGATAAAACATATATACCTAGCAGCTGGAGTTAAAGCAGACCAGTTCTTTATAAAAAAAAATCTATTTGTATTTATTTCTTTTGTTATGGCGTCATATTCATTTCTAAATCTTTTCCTTTCCCTCGTCCTTTAACTAGTGAACTTTCCCTTGTAATAAAGATTTATGAAGGGGGCTGCTAAGAATATTTCTGGTGTAAGCAACATAATTGAAAGAGTGAAAGAGAGATTAATTAGGTGATCTTTTGAATTTTGGTAACTTCATACCTGATGTTAAACGAATTCATTGAAACTTGATTGCTAGGATAAGAGAGGGTGGCAGAAGGTACCATTTGTAATCATTTCTGTGAGTCTTTTCCAGAAGAGATCATGTGAGCCACCTGAGTTAGAGTGAGGGTTATTGTGGTATAGTTAAATATAAAAATAATGAGTCCTGGTTTTAGGTGAGCTCAGAACCAGGCTTCCAGGCCACTCTCAGACATCCCTATACCATCCAGTGGCACTTCTATTCTCCCTATTCACTTTTCAGCTCCCCTTTATGCCTTGCCTTTACCCAATTAGAACATAATCTACTTGAGTGCAGGGACTTGCTGCCTTATCTTTGTATCACTAATACTTAGTCCACTGCCTGAAAATTTCTTATTTGTTGGCTTACAACATTTTAATGTACATACATAGATAAATACTCTATTTCTCTGTGATGCAAGGTAAAATACAAATGACTGTTAATTGAGGTACCATGTGAAAAGCAGCAGAGTAGAGTGAACGCATGGGATTTAGGGTCAGGAGGCACCTGAGCTTGAATCACTGCCAAGATTTATTAGTTAGGTGACTCAGGGCAAGTGACTTGCCCTCTCTCATCTATAAAATGAAGATGATATGAATTGTACTATTTGTCTCACAGTGTTGTGAGGAAAGCCCTGTAGGAACCTTAAGATGTTAAACAACTGTGAATTATTGCTATCATTGGTCAGAGGAGGAAGAGAAAATCCATAGTTGAAATTTTAGTTTTGTTGAAGAGCTAGTATTTTAGCTGGGCCTTGAAAAATGGGGATGAATTAGACAGAAAAGGAGTGGAGAGGAGACTGAATGAAGTAAGTGAATTCCTGGAGGGGAGTTAGCATAAGCAAGCCATGGTCTTGGCAAAGCTTGGGAAGTACTCTGGGGAAGAGTAGGATGCTTTCTGGGAAAGCAAGTACCAGTTATCTACTTTTGACTCAACATAGGTATGTTTCCTCTGAGAGGACAGGGAAAGATAAAGCTGTAAGTAGATGTCATGGTCAGATTGTGGATCAATCAAGTTGATCAGCTAATTGATTGACTTTTGTTCATGCATGAAAAATATTCCTTAAAAATCAAAGAAAGTAAAACTATTAAAATAAGTAAAGCTTCATGCCATCTTTTGAAATCAGTTGTCTTTAGCAATTCCCTGTTAGTCCTAAGATAAAATACAAAAATCTTTACCTAGTATTTTTTAAAATGTTTTTATTGATGTAAGTTTTAGATTACATTTACAGATTACTGCTGCTTTATGAGAGGTCCGTGTAACAAAGTAAAACTATTAAGTAAAACTAATTATGTTGGGACTGCATCTGAAATCAGCAGTACCCTCACATCTATTTTTTAAAGTAACAGACATTTATTTTCTTTTCTTCCTATTCCCACTTAATTAAAAAAAGAAAAACTAAGTTTTATAATAAATAATAGTCAGGCAAAACAAATTCCCTCATTCTCTCTCTTTCTCTCTCTCTCTCTCTCTCTCTCTCTCTCTCTCTCTGTGTGCATGTATGTATGTCTCAGTGTCTCATTCTGTATCCTAAATGCAGAATGAGGCATATCATCCATCATTTCTCTGTCATAGCATATTTCATCATTGGTCCTCTTGGAATCACAAATGGTCATTGTAAAGGTCATAGTTCTTAAAGCTTTCAAAGCAATTTGTTTTTACAGTGCTTTTGTTATTATATAAATTGTTCTCTGGGATCTGCTCATTTCATCCTTCTTCAGTTTATAAAAATCCTCCAAATTGTGTATTATACAATATTGATGTTATATCATCATATACATTGTACTGGTTCTGCTTATTTCTCTTTGCATTTGTTCATTTAAATCTTTCCATGTCTTCCTGAAATCATCTATTTCCTGGTTTCTTATAACATAATAGTAATTCCATCATGTTCAAACTCTCTCTAATCTTTTCCAACCTACTCTTCTACCTTTATTTCATATTATTGTCTTTTGCTTAGGCTAGGTTTTCCCCGAGACTGACTGACTATTCATTCCCTGAATTCAATATTCTTTTTTCCATCACCATACCTTTGTTGAAGTGGCTCCCAGTCACTGGAAAGCATTGTTTCCTTGCTTCTACATCTCAGAATCCCTACATTCTCTCAAAGTTCAGCTCAATTGTGAAGCCTTTCCTAATTCCTAGTTCGTGATCTCTTCTGCCACCAACTATTATCTAATATTTACTTCTGTATGTGTGACATTCTCTGCTAGAATGTAAACTCCTTAAGTGACTTGCCCTCTCTCATCTGTAAAATGATGTTTTAGGAACTGTTTTGTTTGGTCCTTGTATCTCCAGTATCCTGCATGTTATTTATGCACTGTTAGTGCTTAGTAAATGTTTGTCTAATTTAACTGGGACCTTTGCAACTCTGCTGCAAACTTTAATCAGGTGTCAGCCTCTGTGGAGTGAGATCAGTGACTTATAACACTTTACATTATTTGCCCATATCCTTTTTCTCTTCCACAGTGTCCAATAAGCACGCTTTTGTGGATAGCAACCTTCTCTACCAGTTTAGAATGAATTTTCGTCGGAGAAGAAGGCTAATGGAACTGCTCAATGAACGATCTCCCTCCTCCCAGGAAACCCATGATAGCCCCTTTTGCTTGAGGAAACAGAACAGTGACAACCGAAAACCCACCAGTTTTATGTCAGGTAACTCGGTTCCACTGAGTCATGTCATTTATTTGGCTTTGAGAAAAAAAAGAAACTTATGAGAATACCTCAGTTATTGGCACTCAGATATCCAACAACCTCACCTGTCTAGGGGACAGTCAAGAACTAAGAAGCAATTAAGAAAAGCTCCCAGGAGCTGGAATAAATGTTATAAAGCTCATGCACTTTACTTATGGGAGGGCCCCATATAGCCTCATATAGGTCCTATATAAAAGTAAACTTTTAGTTTACACAGTTTGGCTAATAAGTTTGGCTATCTAGTTTCTAACTTACAGCAAATTAAAAACCAGAAGAGTTGTTACTCTGTCCAGGTACCAGGACAGTGATGAGATGTGATAGCTGAATATAAGAGAATTGGTTGAGAGCTCTGACATTTTTCTATAAAGCAGCAGAGCTCTCTGGGACCTTTCAGTGTGTGAGCAAATATCCCTAACACACCAATGTAGTCCCTGAGGGCATTGTTGTTTTCATCAATTGGTTCGATCCTCTGATTTCATCTCTCCCAGTGTGGAATCTCCCTACACTGATGTATCTGTACATCTGTAATGTGTCCAGACTTAGAAAGTTTCCCTGGGCACTGAGTGTGGTCTGCCCATGGTCATATGGAAAGTATATATTGGAGATAGGCTTGAGCCCAGTTCTTTCCAACTGTAAGACCAACCATTTACATACTAGACTATAATGCAGTTTTATAATACTATATAATTATTGATGTTCATAATGTCAATTACTCTCCCCCTAAGGTCAATGATGACAGGTCTTAGAAGTTCACATAATTCATTTCCCCCCATAAGATTGCAGTTTTGATCCAATTATAACATATTATGTTCTCAATTGAGATACACTTCATTTTAGTGCAATGGGAAATTGATTTCCTAAGTGCCCTCAAACAGTTGTTTGTCTTCAAATGATTGAAATTAATCCCATTCCATGGTGGAGATCAAAAACAGGAATGGAAAACTAGTGAAATCATCAAAGATTCAATTTGAAAAGCTTTACCATGTTTTGAATTGCAAGCTTCTTCTCCACAGAAGTGGATGGCTAATCATTGAATATTCAGTGAGTTGACATTGAAGCTGTGCATTCTTTATCCTTATTAGCTCATTAATATTGTAGCCAACACAGTGGCCACCACACTGCTACTGCATCTATAGCTTATTTGTATCTTAAGGGAGCCTCCCTGCTCAGGCTTTCTAGAGCTTGTGGCCTGGAAAATGGAAGCAAATGCCTGTTGACTCCCAGCTTTCCTGCCCAACAGGATGCCAAGGGACTGACTGCAGCGGCTCTGTTTGTTTTCTGGTTTTTCACAGTAAGCCCAAGCAAGGAGATCAAGATCGTGTCTGCAGTGAGAAGGAGCAGCATGAGCAGCTGTGGCAGCAGTGGTTACTTCAGCAGCAGCCCGACCCTGAGCAGCAGCCCACCGGTGCTCTGTAACCCCAAGTCAGGTAAATGTTCCACTTCCCTTCCCAGCCCACTCTGCAAACTCCACCTCCATTTGGATTTTGTAGGAATGCCCTTGAACTTGACTTCTCAACTATAAACAATTGAGGTCCTTGCTAGTCCTCAGGATAGACCATAAACTCCTTGAGGGCAGGGATTTTCTCTTACTTCTTTTTCTATCCCTGGTACTTAGCATAATGCCTGGCATATAGTAGGGGCTTAGTAAATATTTATTGATTGATTACTGTAAAGAGGGGATTCCACAAAGCCTACGGTGGACTGGCCCTGAAGTTGGTTCCTGTGAGGACTCTAGATGGTCCTTCCTGTTTGTAGAATCTACCTGCAAGCTAGTGTAGCTTTTGAGAAACTGATTAAAATGGATAATGCAGAAACAGAGGAGAAGAAGAGAGAACTAGAATGGTATAATGGAAAATGTACTAGGTTTGGAGTCAAAGGACTTGAGTTCAAATCCCACTTCTGCTCTGTGTGATGTTGGAGAGGTCATTCAATGTTTTTTGGGCTGAGATCCTCCTCTGTAAAATGATGGAGTTGGATTAGATTGCCTGTTGGGTCCCTTCTAGCTCTAAATCTGTGATGCTATTACTATGAATGACCTTTTATAATTTTGTCAAAAAACAAATTTTATTATTTATAGGAAATTGTTCAGAAGTTGCTTCAGGATTATATTGTTGATTATATACCTATATGAATAGGTGCAGTGGATAGAGTGCTAGGCCAGGAGTCAGGGAAAGTCATCTTCCTGAGTAAAAATCTAGTCTCAGACAGTTACTAGCTGTGTTACCCTGAACAAGTCATTTAATCTTGTTTGCCTTAGTTTCTTTATCTGCAAAATGAGCTGGAGAAGGAAATACCAAACTATTCTATCCAGAGATACTGATCTCTGGAGTCACGTGGTTATGAAGAGTTGAACATGGCTGAACAACACATATATTTAGATACATCTGCAAATTTCTATTATTATATTTTAAAAATACAAGATGAGTATGCTTAATCCTGTGATAACTTGAAAAGAAAAGTCATTAATTAATTAATAGTCATTTATTAAGCTCCTTCTATGTGTCTGGCACTGTTCTTGGTGCTGATATGAAGACAACAATGAAGCAGTTCTTGTCCTCAGAGGCTCATGTTCAATTGAGGAAAACATGCACAAAATAAACACAAGGTACATTTTGCAGGAGGACAGGAGAAAAGGTTTTATATAGAAGGAGGCAACTGATCAGTTTTGAAAGGGACAAAGGAACTATTAAGTATATAAGCCTCAGTTATGTCTGCTAATTCAGTTCAACAGACATTAAGTTATGATTATGTGTAGAACACAGTGCTAGGTGCTGGGTGGGTGGTGGAGGTACAACTATGAATATGCCCACAAAGCATTAGGGGCTTATAATACAATCGAATGAGGTCTGGATTTGGAAAAACTGTGTTTGCTTTCTGCATCTGTCACTTTCTACTGATGTGATCTCGAACTGAGTCACTTAATTTTGTCAAGCCTTAGTTTCTTCAGCTATAAAAGGAAGTGGTGGGATTAGATTATCTCTAACGTCCCATTCAAGTTGAAGGTCCCCTAAAGAGATAATCATTAGGAATGAAACAAATCTACCCAGAGCTTTCCTTCCTCTGGGCTACAGTGGCATTCAAGTCTTAGAGAGGAAGAATTTTTTTTAAAAAAAGACAAAGTCCAAGTGATCTCCAGCTCCTTGGATTTTTGCCTTCACAAAACGTCAGACCCTCAAACTCTCAGTGTGGCCTGTGTAGGCAATAATTAAATTTCCAAGTAGAGAAGCATGGTTGCCTTCCTGGTGAATAAATGATTTGTTCATAAAATGATAGAGGAAGAAACCAGTAATTGAATTATTTTAAAGAACATCAGAGAATTTTGAGGAATGCTCTTCATGCCCATTGCTGGTGAACAGCCATATTATTTGGGGCTAAGATCAGGACAGAGAAACAAATAAAGAAGGCTTTATTAGGCTACTGAAAGAAATTAAGGAAAGCTGTTGGAAAGTAGAAGAAGCCTGCACAGGGAATCTAGACAGGGCAGGGAAACACAGTAAAGCCATACAATCCTTGGCAGAATTCTGAAGTCAGCTTCTGTTGCCCTTCAGTTGCTATTTCTTCATGGTCTCCACCCCTCTACATTTTTGGCATCCTCCCCCTCTGCTACTCTGAATACCTAGACCCTTGTGATAGACCAAAAGTTCTTAACCTGGGGTCCGTGAACTTGGTTTGTAAAAAAATAGATATTTTGTTTACGGTATTCAATAGAATTCCTTTCCTTTGCAATCCTATGAATTTTATTTATATATTTTAAAACAGAAGTTTGTTGGTTTCACTTTATTGCCACAGGGGATCCATAACACCAAAGAGGTTAAGAACTCCTGTTTTCCCTCCCCTAAACCTCAAAAACAAAATTTTGCACACGCAGAAGGCCTTCAGTAAGTGTTGGTTAATTGATGAAAGCTTTGGTCTCACTCCCTTAGGGCCCTGCCAGGTGATTGGCTGGTTTGATTATCTGATTGCCGTTAAGATATTAATAGATGATAATGACTTAATGTCTTATCCTTTCCCTCCCACCCCAAGATAACCTCTACCTTCAGTCTCTTAGCTGAAAGCAGTAAATGTTTTAGGAATTCTTAAGCCACTTATCATAATGGATCATTGCCAGATTTTGATAAGCTAACTCACATTAGCTAGGCTGTAATGCATTCTGCTGTGCATATGGTGCACCCAAAAGGTAGGGTTTTAAGTGACCTGAAGGAGGCCAACATGGACCAAGTATATACAAAGGAGATTTGTGCTGGAGGTGACAGTTATGGAGGTGGATCAATATGTAAAGTTTCTAAGGAAGGGAACGACATCACAGAGGGGTGAAAAAAATTAAAAGAGACAACCAAGAGAACATTGTTAACTATTGGCCTATATGCCTGTTCTCCCATGTATGTAAAATCTTTATGAAAGTTATCTATATACAAACTGAGGGCATCTTTGATGAGAGTATTAATGTGGCGTATGTAGGCTTTTTGCAGGTGATACCAAGAACCACATCTTGACCATTTCACAATTGACTGAAAAATGTAGGACTATAAGATCTTAATTGTGTTTATTATTTATTGACTATTTTTTAAAAGCATATAATTCGATAGAGCAATATGATATTTTACAGGCTTTTTCAACAAGGGATCTCTCATAGATACATTAAAACATTCAAGATTTCTTTAATATTATAACAATTTATAACCCTATTTTGTCACTGTCTGATTCTTAGTGATAAATACTTAGAAGGAAATCATAATAGATAACCCTGTTCAGTGACCTTCTGATCATAACATCTGGTGAGTCATAAACCAGGAAGCTGTGTACCAACCAGAGGTGTTCACCATCATGATTAGAAAGCTCTAGAGCAGAGTCCAAGTTGAAGAGGGATTCCCTATGGATGTTGAGATTCTCCAGATGTTCCTGATTTTACAAGATATTATGTTGACTGCATCAAGCCCAGGAACAATGAGGAGCCTCCTGGAAGAGATCTGTCATCACCCAAAAAAGTTTGGCTTGCCTATCCATATAGAAAAGAAAGATCAAAAGGGTGAAGAATATCTATTGCCCAGAATACAACATGCATTTGGATGGACACCCAATGGGCCTTGGCTATCAGTGTGTATGTCTGAAACAGACAGTACATATGGATAATGAATTGGGCAAAAGAGTTGAAAAGGAGCAGGGAGAGAGTTAGTGTAATTGCCTTTGAGAAATTGCAAGACCACCTCCCTTAATAACCCCAAACTTTTCATGAAACGTGGCAGCAACTAGGAGGCACAGTGGATAGAAGCCTAGGCTTGGATTCAGGTCTGGCCTTGGACACTTACTAGTTGTATGACCCTAGGCAAGTAATTTTACCTCTGTTAGCTTCAGTTTCCTCATCACAGGGAGGTCATCATAGCACCTACCTCCTAGGGTTTTTATGAGCATCAAATGAGATCATAGCATGGTGCTTGGCTCATCATAAGCACTTAATAAATGTTTGTTCCATTTTTAAAACCTCAGCATTCTATAGTTGTTGCTATAGGACAGAATAAGAGCTTCAAAGGTTTTAAAAATGAATCTTGTATAAGGAATAGGCACAGAGTGGGTGGGAACTGACTGTAACATTCAACCAAAGAGGAAGAACAGGTGTAAAAAATGTCCTCAAGAAATGGGAGGGGAAGAAAAGAAGATGGGCTGGTGACACAGCAAGGCTGAGGGGGTGATAGGTGAGCAGCCAGAGCAATTATCAGGAGAGAGCAAGGAAGACCTCTAGCATGTTGGGTGAATTTCCTGAGATAATTATATTAACAGTAGCAATAGCTAACATTTATGTAGCACTTCATCTTTTTTGTTTATCCTTACAACACAAGATAACAATAAGAGGTAAGATGCTCTTACTGTGCTAATTTTACAGATGAGTAAACTGAGTCTGGGAGGTTAAATGATTGTGTAAGATCACAGAGCTAGTAAATGACTTCCTGATTCCAAAGGTAGTTCTCCCTCCATTCATTATTTTGCCTTTTTGTCTCTGGGGTAACACAGACAAGGATCATATAGAGTAGACAAGTTTGGACAGGTTATGATTTGGGTAATTGGAGAGACCTCCTGGATCAGTGAGACCACAAATTCATTTGAGTATTCATAATCACTTGGTGATAAACTCAGTCATTTGTAGAAATACTGCCAGCACCTCTAAATTTCCATGTCTGAAGAAAAAGAAGCCTCTTATCCAAGAACTGATAGGGTTATGGATGTCATTGATTATTACTTCAGTCAAGAACTTTAACCTTTAACCTCTTTGGGTTTCAGGTTTATGATCTATAAAATGAGGGATTGGAAGATATACATCTCTGATCTCTTTTGTGACTTTAAAATGTCATGATTTTATAATGAGCTGGCCAGCAAGGTGGGGAAGTGGCCCCTCATACAGATTACATATGCATACACATATATGTATATATACAGTCATACATGCACATGTATATGTGTACATACACATACACACATATCAATACAGATAGTGCAATAAAGATAATCCATCAGTCAATAATGTAGGAGCAGGAGGGTAGTGTTACCCTTAACAGTAATAGGAAAATTAGAGGTAGAGAGAGTTTGGGGGAAAGATAATGAATTTAAGATGTCTACTGAACATTCATTTCAAGATGTCTGAAAGGCATTTGGAGATTTGAGGCTGAAAGTCAGTAGAGAGGTTAAGGAAGCATAGGTAGATTTGAAAATCATCAGTATAGATGTGGTAATTAAATCTCTGCTAAGTGATGAGATCACCATTTAACTGGACTTTATAATGTCCCCTGGTATATTTGGATGGTCCTGAGCAGGTATAGAACAAGTACCATTATTTATGGTCTATTTTAGTTTTTCAGAGAATCAGGTGTAAAAATGATTAGACAGGCTTGAAATTCAGTTCACCAGTCTTCTGCCTGGACCACAGCAAGTTACTCTGCCTTTAGATTTCTGTACCTTTACCTGGAAACGGAATACCCACAGTGTTGTCTGAGAGGGGAAGAGGACACCCTGAGCTATTCAGAAAGGATCCATCAGATCAGAAGCTTAATTCTGTTCCGTAAGCATATTAAAAATGTTAATAGTTAACATTTTATAGCATTTTATCTTTTTGGATCATCAGAACAGCCCTGTAACATACATGCTACTATTAGCCCTCTTTTATAGAATTTTTTTATAGATTTTATGGATTTTTTTATAGATTTTGTGCCTTGAAGAGTAAATAAAAGTAAACTTAATCACAAGATAAAAAACTGGCGTTTTATTGCCCTGGCCAGATATTTTATTGTTCTGACGGTGGTCTGTAAAATAAGGTGCTGGTTTTAATTCTAAGTTATTTTACTATAATTTTGAAAATACCAGTAAAGTTACAAGAGAAGAGGTATAACTAAACAAATGCATCACAGGTTAAACTGACTTAATTCCTCATTCATCAGCTGTGATTTGGAAATAAGTCAAATTCTCAAAGAGTGAATCCTTTCAGGAATCTGGATTTTCATTTAATCTGTCCTTTTAGGTATGCAGTCATCTAGTAGCATTTTGAGGGGACCAGTCCAATGAACTTTAATTTTTCTCCAGGGGATGTTTCAGAATATCCTTGTTGAGTCCTCCCCATATCAGTCAGTTTAAGAAAAATAGAGCTAAGCTAACAATAAAAAAGAACCCTATTGCCAATGGGCTCTGACTACAAGTCATTAAGAATTCCTCTGCAATATCTGGTTTCTTAATCAGAAGAATGCTGTTAATAAGTTAGGACGAGGAAGGAAGAAGTGGATGGGATTTGAGGCCCAGATAAAAATGTGCTAAATATTTTACCATTTAAAAGGAAAGGCTTCAGGAAAAATTAGGTCAACTGAAGCTTATTTTGAATCTTTCTGGTTACATTAGACAATAAGATGGCAGTGGGTATTTTAAAATTATTATTTATGCTGTAAGTATTTTATGAATGAACATAGTCTGTCAATGATCCTCTGAGTTAAGCTAATTGAATTTAATTCCACAAGAATTTATTAAATGTCTGCTACGTTCCAGGCATAGCACTTAGCACAGTGCCTGCTACATAGAAGGTATTAAATGCATGTTGATGCAACTTGCAAAGTAATAGGGATACAAAGACAAAAAAATGTAAAATATATAATATATAAATATTTTAAAATCCCTTCCCTCCATGACCTTACTTAGAGTCTCCTGATGAAGGGAGATATAGTAAGTTATAGTAAATCTGTAATAAATTTTAGTGAAACTAAATACAGCAAAATAAATACAAAGTAATCTTAACAGGGAGGGTATGCTAAAAACTGGACATTTGGAAAAGCCTCACTCGGGAGATGGCACCTAAGCTGAGTTTTATAAAGAAACTAGAATTTCAAGGAGATAAAATTAGGGACGGAATGCATCTCAGATATGGGGCACAGTTAAGTAGGAGATGGAAGACTCCAAAAAGAAACCAGCTAACCATCCAGTTTGGCTAGAATGAGGACTACAATAAAGGAGATAGCGTAATAATACCCAAAAGTTAGTTGGGAGTCAAATTGTGAAGTCTTTAAATATGAGATTCATGATTTTACTTGATTTTGATCCTAGAAAAAATAAGAAACCACTAAAATTTTAAGGATAGTAACATGATCAGATCTGTGTAATGGGAATACTAATTTGGCAAATGAATTAGAAAGCAATAGCTAGATGGCACAGTGGATAGAATGCTGAGCCTGGAGTCAGGAAGACTCATCTTCCTGAGTTCAGATCTGGGCTCATACTTACTAGCGGTGTGATCCTAGGCAAGTCTCTTAACCCCATTTTACTACTCAGTTTTCTCATCTGTAAAAATGTGTTGGAGAAGTAGATGGCAAACCACTCCAATATTTTTGCCAAGAAAATCCCAAATGGGGTCACAAAGAGTCAGATACAACTAAAAACAAATGAACGACTACAACAAGAAATCAGAAAAGGAAGAGACTGGAGGCAGAGAGACCAGTCTTGAAAAAATTCAAAGAAGAGGTGATGGAGGCTTGAGCTAAGTTGGAGGGGATTATTTTTAATTTTTATTTTTCCCTGTCCTCAGCCAAGGAAGATGCCTGAACTTGAAGCAACAAAGCCTGCTCTCTTAGGAAGGAGTTACCAGAGCAGACATGCAGCTCAAAATTCTTAAGAGTTTATTCTAAGGAATCCCCAGTTTTACCTCTTTCACTTATGAGCAAGAAAGATAATATGGAGAAAGAGATATTTCCAAATAGTCAAGGATTTTAGAGCACAAAAATTGAGCCTTAGAAATATTTGTGGGTTTAGATAAGTAATTTCATCCCTCTCTGGACTGCACTTGCTTTATCTGTACAGTGAGAGGGACTGGATCATTTCTAGGATTCCTTCCAGCTCTTAAAAAAAATGCTCATGATTCTGTAATATATGCCACTTTCTTATGATATCATATGTTAAAAATCATTAAGGGCTTTTTGGGATAGTCTCAATATTTTCATGGAGCTAAAGAAGAAAAGGTTGCGATAATTAAAATAATCAAGTTGTGACTGAATGACAGGCCATCCCAAAGTCTATGAAAAGAGGAAACAGTGGGTAGCTAGGTACTTGGGTGTTATCTGACTTTTAGAGTAGCTGAAATTTTCAATATAATGAGGAAAGGAAGGAAAACTCATTCCTGAGTAATTACTGACCAAGAGTACAGTAAAGACAGTACTGTGTCTTCATCCAGGTACATACCGTAGCTGGATCATTGACCTATCCTTTGACTAAGGAAGACCTTTATAACTTGGATCAATATCAAATATTCATGAAAATACAAATTTAAAAAAAACTTGCAAAGTCTGAGATGTGGAGAAAATAACAAAGTACATTTTGCGTGAGTTTTGTGAAGCTTCTGGTTCCTCAAGCTTATCTTATATAACCTATGTCTGTTTTCACAGTATTAAAGAGACCAGTCACTTCTGAAGAACTCCTGACACCTGGGGCTCCATATGCAAGAAAGACTTTCACTGTAGGTACTTTGGTTATTTTCCTGTGCCATTTGGTGAATGGGCAGTAAACGCCTGTGAAAGCGACTTTCTGGTTCTGCATTAGGATAATGACTTTACATGTATAAATGAACTAATATGTAAAAAATGTGTTAAGCCTTAAAGTGATAGTATTACAATTATTAATAGGGTTATTGTTATATTAATTATATCATTTTTACTAACATATATAATATAATTACTAATGTATAATCTGATGATATAAATATATAACAAATATATTTACATTTATTTATATATTATATTATTTGTTATATATTTATATAAATGATTATAGTATTATAAGTACTAGTATATATTCAATATTAATAATTATCGAAAGGTTTCTTGGTCTTTGGGCATTTACATCACAAATTTGTTCACAGAAAAAGGAACTCAAAATGTTGCAGTTATACTGGCACTGTTCCATGTGTCGATGTTATTTTATTCAATGTGTGTTACTAATCTTTAAAGAAATCCACTAACCAAATATGATTACACTTTGAACTATAAGTAGTACAGTCCTCCTGAACTGCAGTTAAATTCTGAGAAAAATCTAAACAAGTTAGAGGGATCAGTAGGTGAGATTACCAAGGAGAGAAGAAAAAGCAGGGATAGACTGTATTAGTATTTATAAAAAATATGGCCCCAGGGAGGCAGAGTTGAATAGACACAGTGATTTGAAACCTCCATCTGCTACTTGCTACCTATGTGACCTTAAATCAGTTAATTTCTTTGTCCCTCAGTTTCCTCACCTATAAAGGAGGAGGTTGAACTAGATGATCTCTGAGGGGCATTCTCAAGTGATTACATCTTGAGTCCATGAAGGGAAACAGTACTTTTACTGCTATGAAGGGAAATAGTGCTTTATGTAGTTTTAGTTTAGTTCTATCCACCAGACTCATGATATTTGTGATCACTGTGAACGCCAGCAACCACAGATATTAGGGAACATTTCCTGACAAAAATATCCCAGATTGGAATAGAGTGGTAGCGAGTTCCTTCTCAATGTAAGTCTTCAAGCAAAGGCTGGACAGCTCTGAGATCCTGTGATCCTGTAAGACATTTCTACAACCACTACCTTCTATACTAGCCAGAAGAAAACAAAAACATCCCAGGTGGATAATGGCTCTTGGTGGTTGGCCTGGTGCATCATAAAATCTGATCCAAAAATCTGTTCTCTGCTCTCTCTTTTCTTCTCCCTCAAAACGCCATCAAACTTTCTCCGTTTCTTCCAGCTTTTCTTACTTGGAGTGCAATCAGTTTCATCTCACATGATCACTTTTCCCAGGGCACATCCATATCCTCTATAACCCCTTCCTATTTTATTTCTCTTTGAAAATTTCTCCAGTGACCTTGGGAAAATCTCCTCTTCATGCTTCTTTTTCTTCTCCACCCCCACCTGATACCGTATTTTCTATTCATTTTCAGACATAAGAAATAAGTGTGAGGCCAAGGCAGTGATACACCTGTACAAATAAATAGCTACATGTTTTTAAATGGAATTAGATGTAATAAAACCTCCCAGCCCTTTGAAAGTTTTCTCCTGAATCCCCACACCTTTCAATCTATCTTTATATCTTCTCTTAAACCTACTTCTTCTCAAGTACCAATGCTTAAAATAACATTAAATAATTTGTTGGTGTATCATATTTTTGGCCTATATTTTCATTGAAATGTGTACTCTTAGATGCATTAAATGGGTTAAATGCTTATAGGCTAGCATGAGAACTTAAGCCATTATAAATAAAATTTTATTATAAATAAAACATTATTTCTATGAGGAAATGTGTTTGGAACAGCCAGCTTAGAAACTTTAGAACATGATATGCATGCAAGTCAAGTACTTCCCTATATCTTTTTTAAAATTTATTTTATTCTCTATATCTTTTTAAGAAAGCTATTTTTGTAATGCCTTTTTTAAAAAAATAGCTTTCACATCTCAAATCTGCCTTTTTCCCCAAATAGAACATTCTCTTGTAGAAAGAAATAGAATTAAGGAAAACAGACCAATATAATTACCATGCTTGATCATGTATGCCTCATTTTGCAACTCTAGTCCACCCCTTTTCCCCTAAGACAAACTTGGGTGTGCTTTATTTCCAGTCCTCTAAAGTCAAGATTGGTCACTGTGTTAATCAGAATTCTAATGTCTTTCAATACTGGTTTTTCATTACATTGTTGTGGTCCTTCACGTGCCTTCTCCACAAAGAAAACTTTCAAGAGAGCTAATTGTAGAGATCCTCCCCTGGGAGTTGTAGTTCTACATTAGACTAGTCCTTCATCCATAGCTTAGAGAATTCCCTGGAGGGCACTTAGGGGTCTGGTTGCTTGTCCAGGAACACACAGCTGGTATATGTCAGAGGTAGGACTTAAAACACCAGCCTTTCATAGTGTATAGATATCAGCCAGATGAGCTAGGTGGAGCAGTGGATAGAGTGCTGAGCCTGCAGTCAGGAAGACTCAGATCATGACAACTGGCCATTGAACCCAGATGACTCAGTAGGAGAGAGTGAGGCTGGTGACTTTGCACAGTCCTCCCTCACTTCAGTCCAATTCACTTGTAATTCATGGTGTCTCATCCCTGATGACAAGGTCCTCTTTGAGAATGAAAGACGAACACCAACAGGAAGACTCATCTCCCTGAGTCCAAATCCAGCCTCAGACACTTACTAGCGGTGTGACCCTGGACCCATCTCTTACCCCTGTTTGCCTCAGTTCCTCATCAATAAAATGAATTATAGAAGGAAATGACAAACCATTCCTGTATCTTTGCCAAGAAAACCCCTAATGGGGTCACAAAGAGCCAGGCGTGACAGAAATCGCTGAACAACAACAAATATCGGCCATTAGGAAAATTATTATTCTACTAAGTTACCTTGGTAAAATGATCAGTTCAAGGTAGGTAAATAGTTAACCCCGAAGTGGAGACAAGCCTGTGCTTGGAGAGACAGCTCAGTATCAAGGGAGAATGTAAGATCTAGAATCAGGAGATACATATTTAAGTCTCAATTCTGATGTTTCATAGAGGTATTACCACGAACAAGCCATTCATCCTCTTTGGACCTTGGTTTTCTCATCTATAATATGGAGTTGCTATGGAACATAGTAGCTACCTCATAGGACTATTGGAGAAAAAGCTCAACTGAATTTGAATGAATGGGAGTAATATTTATTTTCTTTTTTCACCTAGCACTTAGCACAGTACCTCGCACATGGTAGATGCTTAATAAATGTTTATTCATTTATTTGTTGATTTTCATTCTCCCTTAAAATGAAAGGTGAATTACAAGGTATTTTCCAAGGATTCCTAATTGATATTTTTTTCCTTCTCCTGTTGGTCCTAGATTGTTGGTGATGCCGTGGGATGGGGCTTTGTTGTAAGAGGAAGCAAGCCATGTCATATACAGGCTGTGGATCCCAGTGGCCCAGCAGCTGCAGCTGGAATGAAGGTATGTCTATCTGTCTTTATCCTAATAGTCTTTTGTATCTACCTGTTGTCATAATTTCTATTTTGTGTTGCTCTGTTGGGTCTCAAGTCTCTACAGTTCTATCGCATGCCCTCCACCCTCCTCACCTGGCCCTTCACCTCTCTCCTACAGCCCTGTTTCATCCTCTTTGATGTCCAGGTTTTTCTTTCTGCAGGGCAGCCATTACTTAACTCTTGCTTTGAGTTAGAGTTTGAGCCTAGGTTCTGTTTCTTTCCTCTGACTTTCTGGTCTCATTCGCATTGTTTCCTTTTCTCGTTCTGAGTGAAGAGACCTCAACGCCCACTTTCTCTGCTCTTCCCCTCGGCAGGATTTCACGTTTGCCATTATTTTTCATTCAATCTGTATCATCACCACAATGTTCCCATGCTTTGCAAATCACCTACTCATGAATGAAATGTATTGTTGTCATGAGTGGTGGTTGGTGTCCTTTAAGTCAATAAATGTTTCTGAAAGTTGGTCACCCTCAGACTTCACTTAATACTTTGTTTTGAACCTTGAACGAACTTATTATAAATAGAACACAGAATTAAATTAAATTCAGCTGGCATTTATTAACTGTCTACTATGCATCAGACACTAGGTTAGCTGCTAGAGATACAGAGACAAAACCAATATAGTCCCTGTCTCAAAGAGCTTACATCCTACAGGAGGAACCCAGGTGTATAAGTATATAATATATACATAAAAAATTCAGAGGCATACATAAAAAATGTCAAGGGCAACATTATCAATTGCAGGAATTTAAAAAAAAGTCCCCTTGAAGAAGAAAACTGAGCTGAACTTTGAGGGAAATAGGGTTTCCAAAGAATGGAGGGAAAGAGAATATTTCAGGCAGGGGGCCACAGCTTGTACAAAGACAGAGAGATAGGAGATTAAATGTCTACACTACTGTTTCCAAACTGTTTTGCCTGCACTCTAGCCATTATCGATCTCATACTATCTGCCTCCTCTTCCCCCAACTTTAGATTTGGCTCCAGAACTAGACCTTCTCTCTACGTCCTGGCCATCTCCACTTCCCACTGAGGTGTGCTTACCCCCTTGCTAACACACACACACACACACACACACACATGCACATACATACACATACACATACACACTCTCACACTCACACTCACACTCTTCCTGCCTTTTAGTTCCTCTTTCATCTTTTCTCATTAGAATATAAACTCCTTGAGAGCTGGAACTATCTTTCTACTTAACATTTGTATGCCCTTCACTTAGCACAGTGCCTTGCACAAAGTAAGCATATGATAAATGCATTTTATCTATCTATCTGCATATCCACCTATCTATATTTACATATCTATCTGTCTATATCTAACCATCTACATATCTATCTACCGATCCATCTATATATTTACATATCTATCTGTCTGTCTATATCCATCTATCTACATATCTATCTACATATCCATCTATCTATGTATCTATCTGTCTGTTTGTATCTGTGTATTGACCTATCTATCTGTATATTCATTTGTCTATTTACATATGTCTGTCTGTGTCTATCTATATATCCACCTATCTATGTATCTATCTCTCTGTCTATATCTATCTACCTATATATCCATCTATCTATCTACATATCTATGTGAAATAGCAAGTCAGAGTGTTTGACTGGTACATAAAATGTATAAGGAGTAATGGACAGTCAGCCAGGAAACAAGCTTGAGACAGACTGAGAAGAATTTTAAATGGTAAAAAGAGGAATTTTCATTTTATCCTAGAGGCAAGAGGGAGACTCTAGAGCTCTTTCCACCGGGGAGCGATAAAATTCTCTGTGTGCTTTAGCAATATCTATCTGGCAGCTGTGTGTAGAACTGCTTGGAAAAGTGAGAGGTCAGATGGAAGGAAATCAATATATTATAACAGTCTAAGCAAGGGAAAGGGGAGGGGAATGATAGAAACAAGCATTAAGTGCCTACTATGTGCCAGGCACTGTGCCGAGCCCTTCACAAGTATTATTTCATTTGATCCTGGAAGGTAGGTACTAATATTATTATTCCTATTTCACAATGGTGGAAACTGAGGCAGAAGGAAGGTAAGTAACTTGCACAGAGTTACCCGTCCAGTAAGTGTCTGAGGGCAAGTTTGATCTGGGGTCTTTCCAACTCCAGGTCTAGCCCTCTGTCCACTGTGTCACCTAGCGGCAAGCAATAGAGAGGAATGGATGGTCTGAATAAGGATGGTTTTAGTCCAAAAAGAGGGGAGGGAATGAATGGGAAGCATGTTAAGGAAGAATTAGCATTTTAGCAACTGATTATATAAGGAAAGTGAGAGAGAGAGAGAGAGAGAGAGAAAGTTGGAGATGACTCCAAGATTGTGATGCATATTGAGAGACTGGAAGAATGGTGGTGCCTTCCAAGGAAATAAGGAGCTTAGAAAAAGGAGTGACTAAGGCTAATGAAGTCCTATAATGGGGTCATTTGAGTGGAAATGACCTGCAAGAAGTTGGAGATGTGGGGTTGAAGTAAGAGGGAGAAACAGAAATAGAAAGAAACAGAGAGACAGGGACAGAGAGAGAGGGACACAGAGAGAGAGAGAGAGAGTAGTCAGTCAATAAACACTTACAAAGCATATACTGTGTGCCAGGCATCATGCTAAACGCTATTCAGATCTGGTCTCAGATACTTACTAGTTGTGTAATCCTGAGCAAGTCACTTGCCTCAGTTTCCTCATCTGTAAAAGGGGGGTAATCATAGCAGCTGCCTCCTAGGGTTATTGTGAGGACCATACAAGATACTTAGAGTGCCTGGCACATGGTAAGCACTACATAAATGTTAGCTGTAATCAGTTATTGCTTATGTAGATTTGGGAGTCTTCTGCATAGAGATGACAGTTGAACGAATCTATGATTACTGATGAGGTCACCAAGAAGAAAGAAGACATATATACATATATATTCTTTATATGTATTAAAGTGTGTATATATATATATATATTCTTTATATATATTACATATTTCCATATATATATATATATGGAAAAGCAAAGGACTGATGACCAAGCCCTGAGGTACACCCACCCATATGGCCGTGAATGATGGTCCTCTTCAGGACAGAGGGATGGGATGTCACAAAATCCCAATGAGACAGTATGCAGAAGGAAGGTTTTTCAACTTTGTCATATGCTGCAGAGAGGTCAAGAAAAAGAGGCACTCATTTTCCCTGCTCATCTTCTGGTGTACTTGCCAACATACAAGGAAGAGAAAGGATAGCAGCAGATAAGAATTAAAAAGCCACAAAGAGCATGGTTGACATCCCAGTCTCGGAAGACTGGGCCAGTCTTTTCTAGAAGCTCAGTCTTTCTCATTCTTTTGAAGGGCTGTGGAGTCCTCTGGGGAATATAACTCACTAGATGGTGGGGAGCCCCACTGTGCGGGTGGGGAGAGCCACTTAGTAAGATTGTTGGCAGTGTGGGCTTGTCTTACAGTTCATGCCATCCCTGTGGCATTGTAGTGGTGGGCACAATACCAAAGAGACTTGAAGAAAGAAAATTGGCTGGAATAAAAAAAGGGCGAGAATTTGTACATGTGCCAGGACTGAACATTTCAATTTGTAATGGAACTCTTGGCCACAGGAAAGATTTTCTATTTTATTTCCACAGAGATGTACCTAGCAGAGTTTATTTTTGGAAGATTGCCTTGGTTTGTACTGTGCAGGTTCTTTGTTTATAAAACTTATGGTTGCTCATTTCTTTGACTTTAAGTGTATTTTCTTTCCTTTCTGCTGAGCTGAGTACTTATGGAAAGGCAAGGATTTATCCCTCAGTTAAATGTGTCTTTTCACTTAATTAAATGCCTGGTTGATTCCCCTCACTTGGAGAAATATTTATTGAGTGGCTGATGTAGTGTTGCTAAGCATTATCCATTGAGTAATTATTGAATTAACCCTCCAATAGAATATGTTGGTATTGAGAAGCTCTAGGAGAATGCTTTAAGGGCGGGAGAGAGGAGAGCAATTCACCATAGGCTTCAGGGCTGAGTATGTGACCTGCCTGGCTGTTGGACTTTGGGCTAGTCACTTGAGTACACTGCCTCAGTTTCCTCATTTGTAAAATGGGGTAATGATAATCTCCTTCTCAGGGTTGTTGTAAGGATCAGGTGAGATCATATGTATATATTGCCCTCCTTCAAATGCTACATAATGCTAGCTATTATTATTATAGATAATTTCGGGGCTTTTCTGAAATACTTGGATTTTTAAATTATTTTAATATTTTGTCAAAACATTCACGATTGGTAAGGGTAGGGTTCAATTAAGTCAATCAGTTAAGTGAACACATCCCACTTAAAGAAAGTGTCAGATGCTAGAACTGTTATAGAGAAAGTCTGGTTCAGATTGGTTGAGATAATGACCTTTGGACCCTCTGTAAAATACTGAAGCCACTTCAAAACCAAGAGATTCAAACATCTGGAATCAGGTTGAAAGCCTTCCTGGCAGGGAGGATAAGAGCTCCAGCCTCAGGTCTTGACCTCCACACAAATCCCCATCCCTGCTTAACCAGAGGAAGACCTTGTGAAATTTAAGAGTCCTACCAGTATTCTAGAATAGTGATAGTTGGTGTCAGTGTCTGAATCAGGAGCTGAGGATAGATTGGATACCATGAGGAAAGGCACATTCAAGAAGGCTTTAGAAAAGCTGTACCCTCCCTAGGGAAACATCTTGAGAATATCACCAAAAGGACTTCCAGGAGCTGTGAATTACCTCTGTGCCATTTTGAACTCTCTAAGCTTGAAGCCACGTTCCTCTGGACTTGGTGTGTACTTATGGGAGAGTGCATCCCAGATTTGAAATTTTGTATTTACTTTTACTATTTTCGCCTTTTACTATTGTCACCTTAGTAAATAAATACTTGGTAAGTACATGACTTACCAAGCAATTGATATTGACTGATGAGCACTGAGAAGGAAAACACCAGTGAGACCCCATAAGCTATGATGTGGTCAGTCATTTCAGTTGTGTCTGACTCTTTATGACTCCGCTGAGGCTTTTCTTGACAAAGATACTAAAGTGGTTTGCTGTTTCCTTCTCCAGCTCATTTTACAGATGAGAAAAATGAGACAAGTAGGGTTACATGATTTGCCCGAGATCACACAACTAATAAGTGTCTGAGGCCAGATTTGAAGGCAGGAAGATGAGTCTTCTGGCTCCAGACCCAGCACTCTATCCATCGCACCACCTAAACACCCTACATAAGGTGATATATGTGGGTATACACATACATACATATACGTGGATATATTTAATTTATACATAGTTCGTAGTCATCAAACTTGTAATTTTTAATAGCTACAGTTCTAAGGAGTATACTGTATTTCCTGAGAATGTTTCATGAATCCAATTCTATCCCCTTCTTCCATCTTTCTTACTAGTTTGATGACTCTGGGCATTTAATCCCTCTGAGATCTGGTTTCCTTATCTATAAAATGAAAATAGCAATACCTATCATACGTACCTTGTAGGGACACTTTGAGACTCAGATAAAATAATTTTTTTGCAAATTTTTATTTTGAAAATTTTAAAGTTCTACATGAATGTCTTATTCTATCTTCATATTGTACCCACACCTTCACCCTATGGGAGTATACTTGTTGCCAAGTTCAATCTATAATAACAATTACAGTAGCCAGTGTTTCATAGATTAAAGTTTGCAGCAGGTTTCACTATTATTAATTCATTTGATTCCCACAACATACTTATGAGGTAGATGCTGTTTTTATCCCCACTTTACAGATGAGGAAACTGATGCATGCAAAGATTAATTGATATCAGTTGCCTGGGATTATAGCTGATAAATGTCTGAAGCATGATTTGAACTCAATTCTTAATGACTCAAAGGCCCCCACTCTATCCACTGTAACACTTTACTGCTAAGAAATCAATAATATTAATTGACGTTTATATAATGTTTTTAAATTTGTTTTCATTATCTCACCTGAGGCTTACAACAGTTCTATGAGCTAAGTGCTATAAGTATTCTTCTATTTCACAAAGTAGGAATTTGGATCTAAGGGAAGTTATGTTAATTGCCCTTGGTCTTTGAGAGAATAATTGAATTCATACTGTCATGATTTCATGTGCAGTGTGTAGGAAGAAAATGTATTATGTTCATTTCATTTCACCTCAGAGCAAGAACCACATGAAAAGGGAGGGAGGGGAATAAATTTTGTCCCTATGATCACACTACCTTAATCTTAGCTTCAGTAGTAGTAGTATCTCTGACTCACCTTCCCTCTTAACATGGTTCTTTGGCTACATAAACTGGTATCACTTGTGTCTTATCACCATTTCTATTAGCTAAAAGATTATACCACTTCACAACAGGTTTTCATTTTTTTTTTTTTTTTGCTGGGGTACAGGGGGGTGAATAGCAATAAGGGTTAAGTGACTTGCCCAGGATCACACAGCTAGGTAAGTATCTGAGGTAAGATTTAAACTCAGGTTCTTCTGAGTCCAGGGACTATCCTCTATCTACTACACTACATAACTGCACCTTTGTTCATTCTTAAGCATAAAAGTTTGTTAACTTCAAAAAGCTTGAAGATCCCAGACTCATAGCAGTTTCTTCTGATCATTCATTCTGCCATGAATAAATGTAACTATGGGAGCATTTTGTCTGATTACAGGTATAGCCTGTGCACAGTAATCATAGATTCAAAAATTGGCTATTTCCTAGCACACCAGGTTGTCTGCCCATTGTTATCAATTCTTTAATATTTAACAAATTCTAACAGGTAAATGTTGGTGGCTTAAGATAAGATGGCGGTGTAGTCAAGTTACCTAAGTAGCAGTAGTAACCCATTAGAGAAGATTGATGGGAACAGCAGCTGCAAATATTTTTATCAGCTCCTTTTGGAGACAGTAACAGAGAGGAACCCTTACCAATCCATCACTACTGTCAGAAATTCTATTTATAGCATGCAAAATTTTCTTCTCATCTTCTAATTTTCTAATGAAATAGTGAATAATTTCTTTCATTAAGCTGTCAATAACCTTGAGTAGCTTCCTGTTGCCTCCTGAATTAAAATACAACTCAAACCTTTCTGTGACCTGGCCCTTCCTTATTACCACTTACTTTTTTGTCACTTCTCTGCAGTCTAGTTTCTTTACTGTCCTGCTTACCCAAGATGTTCCAAAAATTTTGATGCAGTTTTAAATTTAAATAGCTTAAAACCACACTAAGATTTCTGGAATGTTCTGTACTATGGTCTTATGCCAACAAACCTTTCCACCCATGTCCTGCTCCATGCATCTTTTAATTACATTCCACTTAACTAGATTTTTTAAGGGAGGAGGAGGATAAAAGAGAAAATAACTAATATATTTCTTTTTAAATGAGACCATACAACACTCCAGCAAATAGCTTCCTATATCCTATCACAAAAAGTCCAAGCTGGCATCCTGTTGATATATTTCTTCTGAATGCCTATTCAAGTCAAATACACCATAGTTGGTAAGATCGAGGCCACATGTTCTGCCGGACCTTGCTTGTTTAAGATCAAATAAAAAAGGGACAACTGTGATTTTTGGCCCCATTCTACCTGGTAGGTATTTGCTCATGGGGCTTCAAGGTGAAAGATGTAAAGTCATTTTGTATTCTTGTACTTGCCTGAGCAAGCTGAGGAGACACGATTCAGCTATTGTGTATTCATGGAATTTGACTCCTGGTCATAAATTCAGTACAAAAGACATCAGTGCTGTTCTCAGAAAGGTTTATTTTTCTTCGGAAGAATAATACAGTTCTGAAAGTGAGCAACATTTAAATTATTTCAGGGCAGTTCTGTGCCAACAATTCTACAAAACCGTAGAGGTATTTCAAAACTCCTGCCCCTCTCTCATTTCCTGTTGTAATGAATGGATGAATGTTGGCCCACTCAGTTTCTTTTCTCCACTTACTTAATTGTTTAAGTGTCAATTCTGTGTATTGCCAAAAATATTTTAGTTATGTTAGGAAACAGGCTGTAATTCTCATTCTCAATTTCTTCTTGCTTCCTCCCCTACACCATATTTGTACTTCATTTAAACAGAACAGAACAATGTAAATTGCACATTTGACCCTTCATTTCTCACAGCAGAAAAGCTGCGTGTTTTACATTATTCGTAACAAGAAGTCAGGCTGGTAAAAACCACCCACTGAAATTCCAGATTTTGGTTGAAAAATAGAGTCACTAATGTAGTAAATTGTGATTTTTAAAATTAATTTATTTATTCTTAGTTTTCAACATTCCCTTAAGATTTTGAGTTTTAAATTTTCTTCCCCTCTCTTCCCTCCCTTCCCCAAGATGGGGAATAATCTGATACATGTTTGACATATATATTCATATTAAGCATATTTTTACATTAGTCACGTTCTAAAGAAGAATTAGAACCTATGAGAGTAACCATGAGAAAGAAAAAGCAAAACAACAACTACAAAAAGAGAGCAAATAGTATGCTTTGATCTCATTCAAATTCCAAAGCTTTTCCTCTGGATGTGGATAGCATTTTCCATCATGAGTCTTATAGAGTTGTATTAGATCTTTGCATTGTCAAGTCATCACACACTGTGGCTGTTACTGTGTACAGTGTTCTCTTGGTTTTCACTTTACTTTGCATCAGCTCATGTAAGTCCTTCCAAGTTTTTCCTGAAACCATCCTGCTTGTCATTTCTTGTAGCACAATAGTATGCCATTACATTCACATACCACAACTTAACTCAGTCATTCTCCAATTTATGGACATTCCCTCAATTTCCAATACTTTACCACCACAAAAAGAGCTGCTATAAAAAGTTTTGTACATGTGGGTCTTTTTCACATTTTTATGATATCTTTGGGATGCAGAGTAGTATTTCTAGATCAAAGGTTATGCATAGTTTTATAGCCCTTTGGGCACAGTTCTAAATTGCTCTCCAAATTGCAATCCATTAGTGTTCCAATTTTCCCACATTTTCTCTAGCATTTATCATTTTCCTGTTTTATCATGTTAGCCAAACTGATGGGTGTGATGTGGTACCTCATCAAACCATCATGTGGTTTGATTTGCATTTATCTAATTATTAGTGATTTAGAGCATTTTTCATATGACTACAGAAAACTTTAATTTCTTCATCTGGAAACTGACTTTGGAAACATTTGAGAATATACCCTTTGATCATTTATCAGTTGGAGAATGACATGTATTCTTATATATTTGATTTAGTTCTCTATATATTTTAGATATATACCAGAGATACTGGCTATAAAAATTGTTTCCCAACTTTCTGCTTCCCTTCTAAACTTGGTTGCATTGGCTTTGTTTGTGCAACAACTTTTAAATTTAATGCAATCAAAATTATCCATTTTGCATTTCATAATGTTCTCTGTTTCTTGTTTAGTCATAAATTCTTCCATTTTCCATAAATCTGATAGGTATACTGTTCCTTGCTCTCCCATTTTGCTTATAGTATCAGCCTTTATATCTAAATCAAATAAACATTTTTACTTTATCTTGGTATATGGTGTAAGATGTTGATCTACACCTAGTTTCTGCCATACTATTTTCT
Organism: Potorous gilbertii; assembly: GCA_028658325.1. NCBI lineage: Eukaryota > Metazoa > Chordata > Mammalia > Diprotodontia > Potoroidae > Potorous > Potorous gilbertii. The sequence goes on from CM053773.1 coordinate 147,804,859, forward strand.
AGTTTTCTAAGCAGTTTTTTAAAAAATCAAATTGATCAGAGGAAAAATGTATGATAAGCTTTGAAGTTTTTGGTTTTTTCATTGCCACTTTCCTATCAAGTTCAGGCAAATTGAATGTGTAAAATTCTGGGGTTTATGTGTGTTTTGTATCTAGTATGATATTCTTCCATAAATTACTTTCCCAGCAGAGAACAACTTTCCCAGTGTTCTCATACACTCTGTCTCAGAGTAAAACGTAGATTCCTCAATCTACCCTTTGAATAAGGATATTATAAGTTCTTTTCTTAATTGAATTTTTTTTCAGTCTGCAAAAATCTAACCTCCCTCCATGCAAGAAAGAAAAACAAAACCCCTTATAAATGTATGATCAAGCAAAACATATTTCTGCAATGACCATGTCCAAAAGAAACATATATACAGTATACACATACATATGTCTCTGTATTATACACATACATACACATATAAAATATATGTTTATATATGTCTAGATTCTGTTACAACATTGATCAGAATTCCTAATTCTTTCAAAGTATTTTGTCTTTACAATATTGTTGTCATTGTATAAGTTATTCTCTTAATTTTCTGTTCACTTGCCTTTGCATCAGTTCATACAAATCTTCTCAGGTTTCTCTGAATCTATCCCTTTTATAATTTACAATTACTCTTCCATCACTGTAACTTATGGAACTGTAACTTCCAACAATACTGTAACTTCTTCAGCCATTCCCCAGTTGATGGGCACCCCCTCATTCTAATTCTTTGTCACACAAAAAAGGCTATATTTTTAAAATAGTCTTAAAATCTATTTTGCTTAGGACTACTCCCTCCTTTAATTTACACTTTCTCTGGTTCCCCTTCTCTCTTCTCCCCTTTCTCATATACCTATTTGCATGTGTGTGTGGGTCTTCTCTTCTTTGATCAATTCAGATAGGAATAAGGTTCAAGTGTCAGGTTTTCCCCTCATCCCTCCCTGTTTGTATAGATTTCTTCTTGTTCATCCTTATTATGTGAGAAATTTTTCTCTAACCTTCCTTTTAATCCTCTTGGTCCCCCACAATAAGTATTACTCTTCCCCTCCCTTTCCATACTTATATTCAGTTCATCCATAAATAGTAGAATCACTCCCAAGCCTTCTACCTAATTAAACTCACCTTATGACTCCTGATGATGATAGGGGTCAGAAGGGAAACTTTATCATCTCCCCATATTAGAATATAAGTGGTTTATCCTTGTTTGGTCTTTTATTATTGTTTATGTCTGTTAAGCTTTTTACATTTATCTTAATTCCTCTATTTGAACTTCTAATTTTCTACATAACTCATTCATTAGGAATGCTTGGGAGTGAAGTTTCCCTATAGGATTATATTCAGTTTTAGCTGGGTAAGTTATTCTTGGCTTTCTGCCTGTATCCTTTGCCTTCTGGAATATCATATTTTAAGTTCTCTACTGCTTTATAGTGGTGACTTCTATAAATTATGTGATTCTAATCATGGCTCCTTGGTATTGAGTTCTTCCTTGACCTATACATTTTCATTTTGTGGTTTCTTTCAGGACATGACTGGTGGATTCTTTCTATTTCCACTTTGTCTTTTGATTCGAAGCAATCTGGACAGTTTTCTCTTAATATTTCCTGAAGTAAGATGTCTTGGGCTCTTTTTTTTGTAATGATGTTCAGATAGTCTAATGATTCTTATTTTTTCTCCTTAATCTGTTTTCTGGGTGGTTTTGCTATGAAATATCATACATTTTCTTCTGTTTTTTCAGTCTTTTCACTTGAAAATATACTTATCTAACATTGTCCAACAACAATGGAGTTATTGGCTTCTACTTAGTCCTTTCTAATTTTCAGGGTATTTGTTGTTTAGGCAAGGTTTTATACATCTTGTGCCAAGCTCTTAATTCCCTTACCAATTCTTTTGTCCATAGTTCTCATTTCTTTTCCTTTTTAACTCTAATGTTCCCATTTCACTTATAAAAACATTTTAACTCTTAATTCTTCACTTTTTTCTAATAATTCTAGCTGAATTTGTGCACAAGCTGTATTTTTCTCTGAAGTTTTGCTTGTAGATGTTTTAGAATCATTTTCTTCTTCTGAGTTTATGTCTTGAACATCCCTGTCATAATAATAACTTTTTGTGGTGAGATTCTTTTTATCAGTTTCTCATTCTTCCAGCCTACTTTCTGACTTCAGATTTTATATTGGGTGTAGGCTCTGTACAGTTAAGGAGGTAAGATCTAGTCTGATCAGGTTGCTACTTTCTTAGGAGTAATGAGCATTGAGTTATTCTAGGCAATTAGAAACAACTCAAGCTGCAGAGCCACAAACTTTAGTGCTTCCAAAGTGGTTTGATCCTGGTCAAAGTCTGATTACTCTTCTGGCTCAAACTCTGCAAGTCCCTAATCTGGGTTTGACTTTGGAGCAATGAAAGACTATTGCTGGCTTCAGAGTACTTTCCTTTGGTATAGAATTACTGCCTTGGTTGTTCCTTTTTAGTGTTCAGAGTAGGAGAGAAAATGGTCCTGAGATCCCATTCTGCTCCTAGGTAAGAACCACACAGTTACTCCTTGTTTCTGAACTTTCTTTTCTGAATGAGGCAGCTAGGTGGTGCAGGGGGTAGAGCACTGGGCTTGGAGTTAAGATACTCCTAGTTCAAATCCACCCTCAAATTAGCCATATGACCTTGTCAAGCCACTTAAGGTCTACTTGCTTCAGTTTCCTCAACTGTAAAATGGAAATGATAACAGTACCTACTTCTCAGTTCTGTTGTGAGGATCAAATGAGATAATAGCCATAGAGTGCTTGGATTTGTTGTTCAGTCATTTTTCTGTTGTGTACAACTCTGTGACTTCATGTGGGATTTTCTTGGCAACATTGTTGGAATGGTTTGCCATTTCCTTCTCCAGTTCATTTTACAGGTGAGAAAACTGAGGCATGACTTGCTGAGCATCACACAGCTAGTAAGTGTCCAAACTCAGGTAGGTGAATCTTCCAGATTCTAAACCCATCACTCTATCCGCTGTGTCACCTAGTTGCCCCACTGTATAAAGGCTAGCTATTTTAGCATCATCATCATCATTATCAGTAGGTGACAAAGCTGCCTGTTGGCATCTGTTCTAACACCCTGCACGAAGCCCCAGTATGGCTCTTGGGCTTTGTGTTGCTCTTCAGCACAATTCTGGGGTCTGGAATATTCTGGCATTGGGTTTCTGGACAGCCCCCATTCCCAGGGTCCATAGACCTCTTTGTCCCTATGCTTACCTGGGCTGAACAAATGACTCATGATTTTTGTCTTAGATTTCTCCATCAAGATGGCGTCGAATAAGGATAATTCATTAACTATTTGGGGGTAGACAATGTTAATAGCAGATAAAAAGAAAGTAAAATTACTTGACCCCCATCTTCTTACATTCCCACTCTGGGGTCCTGCTCTTCGCATTGGTGGTTGCCTCATTCTCTCACTACATCTAGAGCCAACCCTAGTCATGCTTCCCTTCCCTCCCCAGCCATCTTCTTTCTAGAAGCTTTAACACCCAGACCAGAAGTAATTCTCAGAAGAACTTAAGCACCTTTCTCAGTCCCCTCTCTTACTCTAACCTTGACATTTTTCATCCACTTCTCATGCTTCCAGTTCCTGAACTGCAATAAAATCAGTTCTATCATCGCTTCTAGAAAAATATGTTAATACCCTCCTCTGCGGCTCCATTCACTATCCCAGTAAGTTTCCAAACTAAAATACGACACCGCCTCAGCCACCACTTTCCTATAGTATATTCTCCACTTGTTAGATTGTAAACTTGCTGTGAGTAGGATCTTTCTTTTATATTTGTGCCCCCTAGAGCTTAGCACATAGTAAGTGCTTGATACATAGCAAGCACTTAAATGATCATTCAGTCAGTCATTATCTGTCAGGGAAAATGAGATGCATCCCAGGGAACTCTACCTAAAATCTTTTCCCTCTAAAATTAAGGAGGAACCTTCAGCCAAAGCTAAATGAGGAGCTGGTAAGAAAGACACTAGGAACTGTATAAAGTCCAAGCCTTCAAAACCGTGATGAATTCATTTACACAACATGGAATTCCTTCATTTAGTCTACCTAACCCAAATCCCTTCCAGTATTAGTGTCAAGTGGGTCTCCAGTCTCTCCTTAAATGTCAGTAAGGGGAACTTGAAGAAACCTGTTCAGCTTTGTGGCTTACTGAATCATGAAAAAGTTTTGTTTGCCATCGCGTTGGAATGTGCCTCCACAGCTCAACTGAGATTTTTAGCCTCTGGACCAAGAAGAACAAGGTTCATCTTTCTTCCACATATCAGCTTTTTAAATACATAAAGACTGCTACCATGTCTCCCGAGGTTTATTCTTTTCTAGGTTAAACTTTCTCATCTTCTTCAACTTATTCTCATATAACATGGTCTCTAATCTTATTACTAGCCATAATTACTTCTGGACACCCCTTAGTTTCTCTTTGTCCTTGAAATGTGTCACTGCATTCTAAATGTGGAGCAGTTAGATGGCACAGTGGAGAGAACACTGAGCTTGGAATCAGGAAGACTCCTCTTCCTGAGTTCAGTTCTGGTCTCAGATCCTTACTGACTGTGTGACCCTGGACAAGTCACTTAACCCTATTTGCCTCAGTTTCTTTATTTGTAAAATGAGCTGAAGAAGGAAATGGCAAACCACTCTAGTATCTTTGCCAAGAAAACCCCAGATGGGGATATGAAAAGTTGGACATGACTGAAATGACTGAACGACTGTACTCTAAATGTGGTCTAACCAGGACAGAGTAAAACTGGAATAGCAACTCCCTCATACCCTCTTAATTTGGTCTAATATAGCATTAGCTTTTTTTTTTTTTTTTAGCATTAGCTTTTTTGACTGTCATGAATACTTACTGACTCACATGAAGCTTACTATCAATGAGATTGCCACACCTCACATTTGTTGAGAGCCAGTCTTCTTAGAATATTTCTTGGTGTTAGGAAACAGAGACTGTGATAATCTATATCCTACTAAATGAACATACAGTTTTACTCAAGAAATGGGCTGTAATGGGGATTATCAAGGAAAATTCCTCATTCAATAAAACCATAAAATACATAAAAATAAGTCAAATAATGAAACTAGAGTCCTTGAAAGAAAAAGAGAGAGAGAGAGAGAGAGAGAGACATATAGACTAAGATAGATATACAGACACAAAGAGAAACAGACAGAGACAAGCAGACAGAAACACAGACTGAGATAGAGAGAGAAAGGCAGGCTAAGACAAAGAGAGAAAGAGTTGTATCTTTGCTATGATGCTCCCTACTCCTGTCTTCCCAAAGAAAAGAAGCAAAGAAAACTCTTTTCTCTTGTTTACCTGAAAAGAGAAAACCATAACCTAAAGTATCCAGAGTAACTCTCCTGAGTGTAATAGGAAGGAAAGAGAGAGAACAGGATCAAAGGAAAACTTGTGTCATAAAGTACTGCCTACAACTTCTGTTAGTCAGTCCCTGGCCATATAAGGATCTAGGCCTATTCAGCAATTTCCTCTTGAGGGTGAAAGCAAGACTGTGCTGAAGCTAGCTCTTAACTAGGTTATAAGGGCTTGTTGTTGAATTTTCAATGAGAACATGACAAATGCTACAAATCAAGGATTGATTTGTTGTTTTGCTAGTTGTCTAGAAGTCTTAAGAAAGTAGTGGAGAGGGCAGAGCCAAGATGGCAGAATACAAGCACAGATCTGCTCAAGCTCTCCCCCCAAAGCCCTTAATATGCCTATAAAAATGACTAAACAAATTCTAGAACAGCACAAGTCACAAATTGACTGAATAAAACATATTTCCAGCCCAAGAAAACCTGGAAGGCTGACAGGAAGGGTCTGTTGCACTGGGCTCTGAGGGGAGCATAGCCCAGCATTGGCTACTTTGGCACAGACTGGAGCAGGCTTCAGGACACTGAATCACAAGCAGCTGCTGTGGTTTCCAGATTTATCGATCCACAAATGCCAAAGACAGCTTTAAAGTTCAGTAAGAAAGATCTTTCACCTGGGCTAGAGAACAGTGAGGTCTGGCCCTAACCCCAGCCCCAGGGTGGCTGCAGCCACTTCCTCAATAGTGACTGCTTCTGGATTTCTCAGCCTACAGACCTTGGGGGAGTTGAGCAGCTGATCTGGGTCTTGGTCCTGAGTGGTAGTCCTGGTGCTGCTGTGGTGGAACTGGTGACAGCTGTGGAGAAAGAATCCTACTTGCAGTTCCAGGGCAGAAAAGAGTGCTTATGGTTGCTTATAGACCACAGTGCAGGCCAGGAGAGGAGTAAATATCTCTCCCTTGACCATACCATTTTGGAGAAACTGAAAACTTACAGGTCCCTAGTGATATTTTGGAAAATAGCTGCACAAAACCTCTGAAGCCTGGGGTAGTGTACCCTCTACTTGACAAAGGGCTCAAAAGTAAAGTAATTGTCCAGGAAAATGCCCAGAAAGGGAGAAAAATAAGACTATAGGTTACTTTTTTTGGTGAAAAGGTATTTTCTTCCATGCTTTCGGATGAGGAAGAATAAAGCATACAAGCAGAGGAAGACCAGAGCATACAACAGGAGGAATCCAACAAGGTCAAGGATCCTACATCCAAAGCCTCCAAAAAAATATGCAATGGTGTCAGGCCATGGAAAAGCCCAAAAAGGATTTTGAAAATCAAGTAAGAGTGATGGAGGGAAAATTGGGAAGAGAAATGATAGTAATGCCAGAAAATCATGAAAAATGAGTCAACAGCTTGCTAAAGAATACCCCCAAAAAATACTGAAGAAAATAACACCTGTAAAAATAGACTAACCCAAATGGCAAGAGGTCCAAAAAGCCAATGAGGAGATGAATGCTTTAAAAAGCAGAATTGGCCAATGGAAAAAAAGGTCCAAAAACTCACTGAAGAAAATAGGTCTTTAAAAATTAGAATGGAGTAGATGAAAGCCAATGCCTTTATCAGAAATCAAGAAATTATAAAACAAAACCAAAAGAATGAAAAAATAGAAGATAATGTGAAATATCTCATTGGAAAAACAACTGACCTGGAAAACAGATCCAGGAGAGTTCATTTAAAAATTATTGGTCTTCCTGAAAACCATTATCAAAAAAGAGCCTAGACATTATCTTCCCAGAAATTATCAAGCAAAACTGCCCTGATATTCTGTAACCACAGGGTAGAATAGAAATGGAAAGAATTCACCAATCACCTCCTGAAAGAGACCTGAAAAGGAAAACTCTTAGGAATATTGTAGCCAAGTTCCAGAGTTCCCAGGTCAAGGAGAAAATATTACAAGCAGCCAGAAAAAAAAACCAATTCAAGTATTGTGGAAATGCAATCAGAATAATACAGAATTTAGCAGCTTATGGAGTAATGGATTGAAGGACTTGGAATATGATGTTCCAGAGTTCAAAGAAGCTAGGATTGAAACCAAGAATCACCTACCCAGCAAAACTGAGTATAATACTTCAGGGGAAAATGAAATTTCTATGAAATAGAGGATTTCCAAACATTCTTGTTGAAAAGACCAGAGCTGAATAGAAAATTTGACTTTCAAATACAAGAATCCAGAGAAACATGAAAAGGTAAATAGGAAAGAGAAGCCATAAGGAGCTCATTAAAGTTGAACTGTTTACATTCCTACATGTTATTTGTAATTCATGAGATCTTTTTCAGTATTAGGGTAATTAGAGGGAATACACATGCACACACACACACACACACACACACATACACATAGGGCACAGAGTAAGCTGAATATGAAGGGAGAATACCTAAAAAATAAAATTTCCTGTTGAGTGGAATGTACTAGGAGTAAGAGAAAGATAGAATGTAGCAAATCATCTCACATAAAAGAGGCAAGAAAGAACTTTTACAATGGAAGGGAAGAGGGGGGAGAGGAAAGGAAATAAGTGAGCCTTACTCTCATGGGATTTGGCTTGAAGAAGGAATAACACACACTCAATTGGATATGGAAATCTATTTTACCCTGCAGGAAGGCCAGAGGGAAAGGGGGTGGAAGAGGAAAGATAATAGAAGGTACAGCAAATTGGGGAAAGGGATAATTAGAAGCAAACACTATTGTGGGGGGATAGGTCAAGGAAGTGAACGGAATAAATGGAGAGCCTGGACAGGACAGAGGGAAATGTGGTTAACATAGCTATTATGGAGGTGTTTTTTATGGCTACACATGTATGACCTATATTGAACTCCTTGCTTTCTCAATGAGGGCAGATGAGGAGGGAGGGAGAGAAGATGGAACTCAAAGCTTTAAAAATGAATGTCAAAAATTGTTTTTGCATGCAACTGGGAAATAAGATGTACAGGCAGTGGGGTATAAAAATCTATTTTGCCCTATGTTCCCATAGGGCAAATAGAGGAGAGGGAAATAAAAGAAGGAGGGTGATAGAAGGGAGGATAGACTGAGGAAGGGGTGGATGAGGTGCATACTGTCCTGGGATGGAGGTGGAGAGAGATGGGGAGAAAATTTGGAATTCAAATTCTTGTGGAAGTGAATGTTGAAAACTGAAAAATAAATTATATATTAATAAATAAAAGATAAGCAAGAAAAAAGAAAGTAATGGAGAAAATGCTAATAATTAAACTTAAAAATATGTCATGCATATATTTGTTTTTTCTGTAGAGCCAAAAGTTAAAAATATTGACCATCCCTGGTTAAAGACAACATCATTTATCTTCTACATTTTTAAGCTCTGCCAAATCTGAAGGTCAGTGATGATCCACTCAACTCTCCATCTTTCCAAGCAGAGAGTCAACTTTGAACCCTCAGCTTCCCACCCTATTTCCTATTCCCAAAGTTACCTCTTAAATATAGTAAATGTGGCTCCTGGCAGCCAGTGTATTTTTTTGTAACTGTAGCCAAGTGCCCCACATTCCAAACAGTTAGAAGGTAATTACAGTTCAGCTGTTAACTATTATATTACCAAGGCTGCCATAGCAGAAAGGCTTCTAATGTAAGTAATCTATTAAAAATCCCTAGGTCCTTTTCATGGAACTGTTCAATATCCATGCTTCTTGTACTATCCATCCTGTACATGTGAAGTTGGCTTTTTGAGCCCAAATGTGAACATTTTAATTTCTTCTTACTAAATTTCATCTTGTTGAACTCAGTTCATCATTCTAATCTATAAAGTTCTTTATGGATCCTATGTCATCCACCCTTTTATCTATTCTGCTCAACTTTATATCACCTGTGGAGGTGATAAACATGCAATCAAGTCATCCATAATAAATGCTAATCAGCCCTGGGACAAGAACAGATCCAAGGGTGCAAAATTTAAAAGCCTGCCAACCTCTGGCTAGGGGCATGACTTCAGATCACACTTTTAAATTCAATCTACATCGTGATGTTTTTCTCCATCACTTTCTTAAGTTTAAACAATCAAAAAAACAATAAATGAAGCCCTGAATTGTGGTGTTTGCTGACTTCCAAGGTAAAAATTTAACAATCCGCTCTCTTATTGAGCCTGGACATTCAACCACTTCCAATCTAGCTAGTACTAAAATTTAGCCCATCCCTCTCCATTCTAGATCAAGAATAGGATCATAGATTTAGTGCTGGAAGAGATCTCAGAAATTGCTTAGTTTAATCCAATCCCCTCATTTTATGATTGAGGCCCAATGAGGTCAAGAGACTTGCCTAAAGTCACATGGGCGGTATGCATCAGAGGTGAATTTGAACCCAGGACCTCTGACTCCAGAACCAGGACTCTTTCCAATGTTTCATGCTATCTCCCACATCATGCTGGTTTTTAGTGACAGATCCCTTTATTTCATAAACCATTCCTTTAATAATGTCTTCCACAATTTTGTTGGGAATTCAAGTCAAACTTGCTTGTTCATTTTTGGTGAAGGACTCCCATGTTCTTTTTATTTCTAAATTGGGTCATTTACCTCTTCCAATCCTGTGGTACCTTCTAAATGATCCAGAATCTTTCAAAGGTAAGTAATAGCAATAGTCAGATTTGTCAGTGCTTTTTAGTGCTCTGGGCTGTAGTTCCGGGCAGCCAAGTGGTACAGTGGATAGAATACTGGGCTTGAGTCAGGAAGACTCATCTAGCTGGGTGACTCTGGGTAAGTCACTTAACCTTGTTGCCCCCTCTGAAAATGAGCTGGAGAAGGAAATGGCAAACTGTTCTAGTATCTTTGCCAAGAAAACCCCAGATGAGGCCACAAAGAGTTGAACACAGCTGAACAGCAAAATTCAGTTTCTTCTCTGCTATTTGTAATCCTTATCCCATAGTCTCTGATGCTCCTTTTGCCACCTGATAAGTAAAAGTCTTTTTTTTTTTTTTTGCCTTTGGCAGTCATGGGGAGCCTTGGCGTTTTCTGATCATAGCATTCCTAGATGCTCTTCTTACACATCAGAACTACTCTTTTATGTTCATCCCTAGTAACCCATCCCTTGGCTTCCATCTTCCAGACACATCTTAAAATCTGAGTAAAGAGTTCCCCATCGCTGGAAATAAGTCACCTGCTTGGGTACTAATAAAAGGTTTCACACTTTGGACAAGAAGTGAACTCAGTAACCTTAGGCGTCCCTTCCAACTCTGTGATGCTATGATTCCATTTTGACTGCACCAGTTTTACTAGAGGTAACTAGGTGGCACAGCATATTGAGTGATGGATGAGTCAAGAAGATGTGAGTTCAAATCCAGCTGACAATGGGCAGATCACTTAACCTCTGCCTTCCTCCGTTTCCTTATGTGTAAAATAAGGATGATAACAGCACTTCCTTCCCATGGCTGTTGTGAGGCTCCTTTGCAAACCTTAAATCACCATATAAACGCTATGTGTGTTGGCACCTGCCACAAAAATGGCTTTGCTTATAATTACAATTTGTTTCTCCCCTTGACAAGATACAAGCGCCTTAATTTGAGTAGCTCCCTGCCTTTGCAACTATCACAGTGTTATTAAATTTCAAAAGAAAGAGCATTGGATGTGGAATTAGAAGACCTGTGTTCAAATCTCCTTTCCATCACTTACTATTCATGTGACCATAGAAGAGCTGGGCCTCCTTTTCTTCATCAGAGGAACATGGACTTGACCTGTCTGAAGTACTTTCCATCTCTAAATCTGTTTTCTCTGGGTTGTGGCTTCAGAACCACAACCTTTTTTCTTCTCTTCCCTATTTCTCAGTATTGGGTCATCAGTTGCACCATTTAGAGTTCATAGAACTATTTTCACACAGCCTGAGGACTCTGAGGGTGTACAAACTTTTTAGGTAGGCAAATTATAGAGGTGTTTTAGTTGCCAAGACTAGCTTATTAAATAAGTCTTATCAGTATTCTTAGTTCTGTATTTTTTCACATAGTTTGCTGAGAAATTCTAGTTCCTTTTTCCTTCTACCAGATCAGAGGTTCTAACCTCTTTGTTTTTATCTATTGCTCACTGACAGCTTCAGAATAAGAGAAAGGCGCTTCATAGGATCTTTGGTGTATTCAGCCTTTTTGATCAGCTCAATTACCCTGCTTTGCTGATTGTGGTAACATAAAAAGTTCACAAGTCAGGGTCCATTAATTTAACACAGAGATGGGAAAAAATGCATCTTTATTTTCACTTGTCTCTACCTAAAATTTAGTATTTCCTTCAAATATGATTATTTTAAAGAAATCTCAACACATTATTATTATGAGAAGTGGTCCACGGTCCTTACCAGACTGATAAAGGATCCATGACACAAAAGTTAAGATTCACTGACCTGGATACCAAAGAAACAAGGCTTTCTTTCTGGCTTTCCTTGGTCTTACCTTCAAGGTTAGATTGAATTACAGTTCAGTTACAATACAATTCAAGGCATGACACTCCACTGTAACTCTCATATGATCTGCCCCCTTTTCTCCTTCAGTCAAGCCCAGAAATTTCTATGGAAAGAGCATCTGATTTGGAGTGAGAGAACCTGAGATTCAGATTCTAACTGTGTTCCTTATTAATTGTGACCGTGGGCAAGTCTCTTGTCCTCTTTGCCTCAGTTTCTGAATCTGTAAAATGAAGGTAACTTCTGAGGTCCCTTCCAACTCAATCTATGACCCCATGATTTACTGATCCATGGGATCATGAATAAAAAATACCTTCTGAGTTGGGTTTGAATTGAGATCAGCATGCTGAAACTTTCATATCATGGGTAGATGATGCAGTTTGATCAATTCTCTGCTGCCTGTGCTAATTTTGGTCTAATAATAAACACCAAGAAAACACAGGTGCTCTATCAGCCACCCCCACATCATCCATACATGGAACCATCAGTTACAACAAATGGAGAAGTTTTGAGTGCTGTGGATAAGTTCACTTACCTTGGTAGCGTACTTTCCAGGGATATATACACATTGACAATGAGGTTGATGTACACATTGCTCAGTGTTTGAGAAGAAAAGTATGGGAGAGAAGAGAGAAGAAGACTGACTACCAAACTGAAGGTCTATAGAGCTATTGTGCTGACCTCATTGTTGGATGCCTATGAAACATGGACAGTGTCCCAGTTCCATGCCAGGAAACTGAATTGCTTCCATTTGAACTGTCTTAGGAAGATTGTGAAGATCACCTGACAAGATAAGGTACCAGACACCAAGGTCCTCACTCTAACTAAACTGCCAAGCATTCAAACTTTGCTTCAGAGAATGCAACTTCAGTGGGCTGGCTACATTGTTCAAATGCAAAATGTAGGCTTGCCAAAAAGATTATTTTATGGAGAACTCACATGGGGCAGGCAATCACATGGTGATCAGAAGCGATACAAGGACCCTTTCAGAGTTTCTCTCAAGAACTTTGGATTTGATTGTGCAACATGGGAGACACTGGCACATGACCACTCAGCATAGCATGTCCACATCAGAAAGGGTGCTGTGCTCTATGAGCAAAGCAGAATTGAAACAGCACAGTGGAAATGTAGGATGTGCAAATTTGGAGTATCCACCCCAGATATTCACATGGACTATCTGTGCCCAACCTATGGTATAGCATTCCAAGCTTGTATTGGTCTAATCAGCCACAGTTGGAAACATTGAAACTTGACTTTATCTTGATGATGTCAATTTGGTCCTCTTGGAGAATGAAGGAAAGCAACCAGGGCATACAGTTTGCTAAGTGAGGTTTCTACAGTAGCTATCAAACAAACAAACATTCATTCATAGACTAAAGGCAAGGAAATGTGTTCATTACTGCTAGTTACTTTTCCCCTTATGTGTATGATTATGTTCTCATTCAGATTGTATTTGTACCTTCTAAAGAGTGAGCTTCTTTCAGATTTGAGTGGATCACTTGTACTTTCTTAGGGATATAAAACTTTGATCAGGCTCATTTGTACTTTGAAACTCTCCAAGGGCTTTGAGTAGCTCATTTGCATATGAAAAGGTCAGGAAAGCCACTGAGCAGCCAACGGAGAATGAACTTGACCCTGGGCAAGTTAACCTTTCCTCACTTACTGATTTGCATGGACAAAGAGAGATTTAGAGTATAAAAAGCTGGAGAACCCTGAATGCCAGAGCTATTTGGTGATTTCAGGGCAAAGGGCCATTGCCGACTATGGCATAGGCATATCCTATACAAATGAAGATTAGGCAAATGTACTGAATAGTCACCATAAATTAGGATGAGGTTTCTCACTAGGGGCACTCAACTCTGTACCAATAAGTTAGAGAAAGGAGAGGCTTAAACAAATGAAAACAATGCTTTAGGAAACCAATCCTATCTATTGACTTTCTCCCTTTTTTTCCCAAATATAAAAGCATTTTGTTTTTGTATTTTAAGGAAAGGCTGTTTGGTTCTTATCCTTCACTCTCAAAGAGGTCCAAAATGACATCATTATGTTGGGGTCAAGACACAGTGTGTCCGAATGTGACTGACCAGACCAATGTGAGCTCAGAAGTTGGGCACAAATGTGCCCAAAGGGCATTAGTTTACAAAGACAAGGTGACGCGTCTCAGAACCTGTGCCTCAAAGGAGCTAGA
>CM053773.1:147819323-147834951 GCA_028658325.1 Potorous gilbertii
TACCCAAAAGAACATAGCTCTCTAGGGCTTGCTGCATTGTTATCCCAATAGTTCCCCAGTGCCCAGGTATTGAGACACATTATGCAAATTAATCAACATATCTCGAGAGTACCACATCACAACACATATACGAAACTGAACAACTATTAAGTTCTACTTCCTTCTTTCATCAAAACTTCCAGTTCAGTTAATATGAATATGTTAATGAAGTATTGATCAAGAACTAAAAAATGGAGCTGTATTAAAAAGCAGAATGATTTCCTTTTCTGACCTCTTTCCAGTAGTTTTGACAAGACATGAGGAAACAGCCCTTACAGATAATCAAAATGGTCAACAGGCTATAAAGAGGTTAAGGCTCTACCCAGTTCCTTGATGCTACTAAAAGATAAGGCCTTTGCAAAGTCTGTTTTGAGAGGTCAGTTGGGTCCTTATCCTGTAGCACCTAACATGAATGAAATCTGACTCACTTAAATTCAGCAAACATTCATTAAGGACCCACTGTATGCACTCATTGTGCTAGGTGCTGGAGATACAGAGATGATAAAAAAAAAGAGAGAAAAGGTCCTTTCCCTCAAGGAGATTACACTCTACTTCATATTATAACATGTACATAGGTAATTAAGCATAAGATAATTTGTGAAGGGAGAGAATACTAACCACACAGGCTAGGACCTCAATAATTCCTCACCTCAAATGCCACTCCTGGGTGTAAGTCTCTTCCTGAGTCTGCCTTGAATCTGTAACCCAGAACTGTGTAGGGTGCGAGGAGTACTAGGGAAAATTATCACTATCAGGGTATGTAGTACAAGTCTATACAAACCAGGAAGATGGGGAGGGAGGAGCTGTTGACACTTGAACCCCAGTCTCATCTGAAATGGTCAAAGGAGGGAAGATGACAAATACAGAGTTACATATAGAAATATACCTATTATATACATATGTACATATATAATATAAATATTCACTCAAGAACGAAATAGGAGGGAAAATGGAGGAGAGAGAAATGGGAATTAGAGGGAGGGTAGGATAAGGGAAGGATTCGTCCTAAGCAAAACAAACTCTAAGGATGTGCAAAAATATTTGTAGCTCTTTTTGAGGTGGCAAAGAATGAGAATCTGAGAGCATGCATATCAATTGGGGAATGCCTAAACAGGTTATGCTATCAATATCAGTGTGATAGAACAATATTGAGCCATGGAGGAGATAACTTCAGAATAACCTGGGAAGACATGTATGAACTGATGGAGAGCAAAGAGAACAGACTATGGAGGACAATTTATACAATGACAGCAATACTATAAAGACAGACAATTTTGAGAGACTTAGGAACTCTGATTGGTTTATTAATCAACCATAATTCCAGGGGAATAAGTATGAAATATGCTACCTACTTTCTGATAGAGAGGTGAAAGACTCAGAATGCAGAATAAGACAGATGCGCGTGCAAATATATGTATGTGTGTGTTTATGAATGTAAATATACCTTGTTTAATCGTGCTTCGCAGATACTGCACTTTGTACACGTTGAAGGTTTGTGGCAACCCTTCCTTTAGCAAGTCTGTCAGTGCCATCTTTCCAATAGCATGTGCTCACTTTGCCTCTTTTTGGTAATTTACACATATCGTAAATAGGAGTATTTCCAGACTTTTTCATTATTACTATATTTGTTATGGTGATCTGTGATTTTCAATATTACTGTTGTAAGATGGCAAACTTAATCCATAAATGTTGTGTGTGTTCTGCCTGCTCCACCCACCAATAGTCCCTCCTCTCTCTCCCTTTCTTGGGCCTCCCAATTTCCTGAGACACAATATTGAAATTAGGCCAATTAACAACTCTACAATGCTTCTAAGGGTTCAAGCGAAATGAAGAGTCAATTGATTCAGCAAACTTCAGTGTTGTTTTAAGAATCTTCCCTAGCCACCCAAACCTTCAGCAATTGCCATCTTGATCAGTCAGTAGCCATCAACATCTAGGCAAACCCCTCTGCCAGCAAAAAGATTATAACTCTCTGAAGGCTCCGAAGATGGTTAGCATTTTAAGCAATATTTTAAAATTGAGGTGCATACATTTTTTTGGACATAATACAATTGTACACTTAATAGATTACAGTATAGTATAAATATAACTTTTATATGCACTAGAAAACCAAAAAATTCATGTGACTCACTTTATTGCAGTATTCTGGAACAAATTCAGAATATCTCTGTACACACACACACACACACACACACACACACACACACACCATGATGAGTGCATAAATTTGTTTTTCTTGACTATACATGTTTGTAACAGGATCTTTGTTGTTCTTTCATTCTCAATTGGGGGTATGTGAGAGAGGGTGCAGTATTGTATTGACTGAAAAAAATAAAATTTTTTTTAAAAAAGGAAATGAGATGAATTTTAGGGTGTAGTGAGCACTTCGTCCTTAAAGTTTATGGTAAAGAAGGAGAGGAAATCTAAGCTTTATCTGACATGCACTCAAGGTGTTGGGAAAGTGGATTTCAGAGTTCAGATGAAAGTTAGATAAAATGCCATGCTTCAGGGAAAATCAGCTCATGAAGTATGAGAGATACCCAAGAATGAAAGTCTGAAAACACAAAGGGAAACAATTCCAGCAAGAAAGAAAAAATGGAATTTGTCTGAAGAGACCAATGTGAATGCATAAGAAACTCAATAATCAGCTTAGATCTTTAAAAGAAATTCACAGAAGATGAAAACAATGTAAGTGTGGCACAATTCAGTAAAATATGGTCAAGAATATGAAAGCTCAGAATGAGCTGAGATTGGTGAAGTGAGCTAAGGATTACAAAAAGTTTTTTGTTTTTTATTTTAATTATATTGGGAGAAAGGGGATCAAAGAAGGAATAGATCATTTGCTTGGTGTGGTGAGACAATGTTAACTGACAAGAGAAGACAGAACAATTCAATTCTCATTTTGTTTCTGTTTTCTCTGCAAGTCAGAAAGACCTTTACGTTGGAAATGACAGAATGAAAATGAATAATAGGGATTGATTCCCCAGCTAGTAAGGAGATAATGACAGAGTAGCTACTTGCCGTTGATTAATCCAAGTCACCTGGCCTAGATGACTACATCCTTGATTCCTGAAAGAAAAGGCAGATGTCATTGCTGAGACACTGTTCATGATATTTGAAAGCTCATGACAAATGGGAGAGGTTCCACAAGAGTAGAGAAGACAAAATACCCAGATGTTCAAAAATGGTAAAAGAAAAGAGTCTATGAACTATAGACAGGTTTGCTTAACTTTAATCCTAGGAAAATTCTAAAATGGATCTTTCAAGAAATGATTGGTGAATATCTAGCGTAGTTACAGAAATGATAAGGATTAGTTTTTCCATTACAGAGAATGGTCAGGTCTTTATCAAGAATAGGACATGCCACACTAACCATTTCCTTTTGTGACAAGATTAATAAACTTGTAGCTCATGGGAATGTTTTGGATTTTACATAGATTTTAGCAAAGATTTTGTTAAAGTTCCTGCTATGTTTTTTGTGGAGAAAATGGAGAGAATAGTCCACAATAAAATCAGATAAATCAAACTCCTTGGATGGCCATCTTTAATAGAGAGTAGTTGTTAACTGCTTCATGTCAATGTGGCTGGACATGTCCAGTACAGTACCCTAGGGATCTGTGATTGGCTCATATGGAAGATTCATCATATTTACAGATGACACAATACTGGGAGGGATAACTAACACACTGGATGACAGAGTCAGTATATTAAAAAAAATTCTTGACAGGCCCGAGTCTTGGGATGAATCTAATAAGATGAAATTCAATAGGTATAAATGTTAATGATTTGCACATGGGTACAAAAAAACCAATTTCACAAGAATAAGATGGAGGAAACATAGTTAAAGGACAGTTCTGGAAAAGATCTAAGGGTTTCAGTGAAATGCAAGCCCTATATGAGTCAGTAGTGTGATGTGGCAGCCAAAAACCAAATGCAGTCTTGGACTGCTTGAAGAAAGACAGCTTCCAGGAATAGGAAGGTGATTGTCCCATTGTGCTTTGCCTTCATTGAACTAGGTTCACAATATCTATGATCAAGAAAGGATGTTGACAAGCTGGAAAATGTCCCAAGGAAGGCAACAAGAATGGAGAAGAGCCTTGATGTATGAGGATTGATTGAAGGAATGAGGCATGTTTATCCTGGAAGAAAAAACTGGGCTGGTGTGAGGGAAGAAAGAGACATGACACCTGCCTTTTTAAAAAAGGGATTAGGCTAATTTTGTTTGTCCTTAGAAGGCAGAATGAAGAGTACCAAATTAGAGAGGCCAATTTAGGCTTAATTGTAGGAAAATTTTCCTAACAGAAGTGGTGGATTCCCAACTACCACTTGTAGAGGATAGGGATTTCTTTGTGATATTGGTTGGAATAGATGGCTACTAACATCCTTTCCAAACTCTTACATTCTGTGATACTTTGATTTCTGAGTACAAAACAGTGTCTTTGATGACACCCAATCTTAGGATGCTGGAGATAATCATTCAGCAGTGGAGAACAAGGAGTTGTTAGATAAATAGGAGAACCAGGAGAGACCAATGTAATAGGAACCATGGATGGAGAGAGTATCATGGAGGAAGGAATAGTCAACAGAGCAGAAAATTACATAAAACAGAAAAAAGCCCATCAGATTTGACAGCTAAGAGTTGGTTGGTTACCACTAAGCAAGCATTTCAGTGGAATAGTAAGATTAGAAGCCAAATTGCATGAGGTTGGGAAATAAGTGGGTAGAAAGGAAGTAGAAGCAGTGAAAATAGTCAACACATTCTTGGAGTATGCAATGAAAGAGAAGAGAGATAGAGGATGGTCATTTGAGGGGATGACAGGGTCAAGTGATTTCTTTAAGGTGGGGAGGTAAATAGGAAACATTAAAAGATTGTGCATCAGAGAGAGAGAGAGATAGAGATGGAGTGGACTTTGGCAAGAAGAGCCACGTTTTCCTCAGAGGCTAGAGTAAAAGAAAAGATGGGTGTTAATATAGGTAAGTTTTGATTCATGGAGTAGGGGAGATGAGGGAATTTAAGATAGACAGCTTCTCTTTTCTCCAAAAAAGCAGGAATTACATTCTTCTGCTGAAAAAGAGGTTGGCACTGCCACCTTACCTAGGAGTTTTGATATAGTTTTTTGGGGGGAGGGTGGTGTGTGTGATAGACAATCAGAAAAGAATAAAAGGATTGCCATGCAGGAGTGAGGGACCACTTGAGATCACATAACATGAGTTTGTAGAGCAAACCGTCAAAAAAAAACCCCAAAACTGTACAACTTCCTACAGGGTGTTGTGCAGCATAGAAGTAGAAAGAGAATTTAAATAGTTGAGATGTCCAGGACTGGGGTGATCCAGGGTATGAAAAGTCATAAATCAAGGGAAGATATTAAAGTAAATATCAAGGGGAGAAGGGAGGAAGGAATGGCAACCTGATCAGCCTGTGGGGAAGGGCACCATTACTAGGCAACCAGCCTCTCTTTGCCTGGGTCGAGTGGAAGGAAACTTGTATACTATCTGCGTATGTCTGGTCTTTTAGCATCAGCTGGTGCTACTAGTACTTCACCTGTGGACTGATGTGGCCCTACCTGCCTGGCTCCAAAAATCATATAACCTAAAGGGAAGAACCTGGTTAGTAATCACCCTGCATTCTAGACCACAGAGACTTTTCTACTAGCAGATTAGACTTTCTGTCCTTAGGAAGATTGTGCACAAGGTAGAGCTATCAAAGCTGTGAAGTAGAAAATGCCCTACCTTACCTAAAGAAGCACGGCCCAAAATGGAGGCCAAGACTGAGAAGGCCTGGGCCCTTTAATTGTTTCTGCCCCTATGACACACTGTTTATCTTGAGTAAGCCTTTTTAATCTCTCTGTGTCAGTTTCTTCACCTGTTAGATGGGAAAAAGATTTATCATCTGACTCCTTCACAGGTGTGGTGTTTAAACAGAATTAATGACATGAGCTTCTTGGAAAAGTGCTGCGTAAGTAGAAAAGACACCAACCTTATTATTGATGACTATGTAGCCTGAGGCCTCAGGGACCAAGGGTTCTTTGTTTCAATACAAAAGAAAACACTTTAGGAAAGACATGGGAAGGAAACAAAAATTGGTGTGATATGAAAGGAAGTGATGACTTTGGGATCTTTCTAGCTGGACACTGTTTATTTCTAGAGATTAAAAAGGACTAAGTGTGCATGTTAATAATGTATCTTTTAAAAGTATCTCATATGTACACATATATGCATACCATATACACATATATGTGTATACATACACCCTTGCTTTCATGTGTGTATATATATATATATATATATATGTAGGTATGTGTGTCCATATTGCACTTAACAGTGATTGTCCTGGTGTAGTTTTAAATGGACCCATTCCTTGTCTCCTAGAAATTTTATCTAAAGTGAATATTGTCATAGACCTATTCAATTCAATTTGGTTCTGCAAGAATTTATTGAGATTCCATTAATTAAGTGCCAAGCACTTAATTGGGCACTAGAGATACAAAACCAAAATGAAATAGATCCTGCCTTCAGGTAGCTTATGTTCAACTGAAAGAAAGAAGGCAATACTCCTTCAAACTGCTCTAATTATCTACATTTTGTAAAATATCTGTTTGGTTCCTAATGTTTCCTAATTTCTTAGCCTCATTAGAGCACATCATTATTCACAGAGCTCTTTGTACTCTTTAACCAGTGAAAGCCTAAAGTAGGCAGAAGACCAGGTGCTATTTCCACCAAAAAAAATATTATCCCTGGAAACAGCTCTTCATGAGGAATAAAGTTAGGCCAAAATTAGTGTAAGCAGCAGAGATACTTTGTTGCATCTCAGCTTCAGAGGCTGCATTGAGTGCACAATCATCTGCAAACAGAAAGTCATGCACCAACATTCCCTCCACTTTGGTCTTGGCTTGTAGCCTTTTCAAGCTGAAAAATTTAGCATCAGTGACGTAGCTGACTTTGATGCTGTATTCATCCTCATTGCAAGCATGTGACACCATGGCTGAAAGCATGCAGCCCTGGTTCACTCCATTGGTGACTGAGAAGGCACGAGAGCATTGTCCACTATCCAGAACCCAGGCAAACATGCCATCATGAAATTGGTGTACAATACTGATGATCTTCCCTGGGCAACCAAATTTTGACGTACTTTTCCATAAGTCCTCATGACTGACAGTATCAAAGACTTTGTTGGGATCTACAAACATTGTGTATAGAC
This sequence comes from Potorous gilbertii, assembly GCA_028658325.1. Taxonomy (NCBI): domain Eukaryota; kingdom Metazoa; phylum Chordata; class Mammalia; order Diprotodontia; family Potoroidae; genus Potorous; species Potorous gilbertii. The sequence continues at coordinate 147,826,561 of CM053773.1, forward strand.
CTCTGTTCTGCTCCTTTATTCCTTAGCAATAAAGTAGATGCTGCGTGAAACATAGGGGATGGGGACTAGACCTGTGTTTTCATTGGCATAAGGAGCACCCCAGCTAAGTAAACTGCCTCTACTGATTCAGGTCTTCACTTTCTCTGAAACATGTAGTCTGAGAGGGTTGTTTAGAGCGCTGAGGGGTAAGCCACTTCCCCAAGCCATCACATCATCAATATATATGTTTACTGTGGGTGGGTTGGGGAGGACCAGTGACAAAGGATCTTCTTGCCTTCTTCAAGGCCAGCTCTCTTCTCCACTGTGGCACATTACCTCTTGCTTCGTGAAAGACAGAACACAGAATTAGACCTGATCTCTCCCCTAGGGAACTTGCCATCTAAATTATACTTACAGACAAGACAGAGAAGGTAGACTTTTTCCCCTAAAGCCCTATGAGAATGGACTGGAAGGTCCTGCTATAGAGCCATGCTATAGAGACTTTCTGACCCTGTCTTTGTTCCTAACTCAATGAGCCATGTACCATATCTCCTGAATACCAATGATGTTTTATTAGTGCAATGTTTTAAATTACCTATCTAATACAGAAGAACCCTACCAGGATGGTTAATAAAATGCTTGTTGATGGACTGTTGCAAATAGTTTTCAAAAAATCATTTGCTCAGAAAAAAATTCCCCCTGGCTAATATTCAGGAAAATACCTTGAGAATAGTAAGGTTTTAGCCAATGTCTGTAGCACTCTTGAGGATTATCAAACATCACCTAATCTCAAACTGCCTGTAGGCAGAAGAGAAAAGCAAAGAGACCCAGAGGTTCAGGGGGTTGTACAGACTAGACGGCTGACCTGGAGTCAGGAGGACCTCAGTTTAAATCTAGTCTCAGACACATAGTAGCTGTTTTGACCTTGAGTAAGCCACGTGTTCTCAGTTTCTCTTATTTCCTCATCCGTAAAATGGAAATAACAACAGTACCTACCTCCTAGGTTATTGTAAGGGTCATGTGAGATAATATATGTAAAGCAGCTAGTGCATATATATATATATAGCAAGAGCTATATGTGTATATGTATATTTATAAATATATATAAATTTATATTTATAAATATATAAACTATATATATATATATATATATAAATGTTACTATTATTATTGTTTTTGCTGTTATTTGGCTACAGAGCCAATGATATTGGAAGGAGGAAACACAATCAAGTCAGATGAAACCTCTTAGTGGCATAGGAGCTTGACTCTGGAAGTTTCTTTGGTGCCTCTCCCTCCATGTCTGTATTTATGTTCCCTTGTGTTGTGTCTCTCTTGGGAAAGTCTTCTCCCTCCAGGTATAAATTGTAAGCTACCTAAGGCTGTAGACACAAAGTACATCAAAGAATGGGGTGGCAATGACCCTGTGTCCTAAGGTCACTAGCAATTGTGTCCTTGACATCCTGTAGCCTCTGAGTCCTTCCTTATGTTTTTGGGTCTGTGTCATGGGTTGCAGGCCCCTAAGATTTTCTTTTGCCTACTGAAATTGCTTTAGCTTTCTGCATATCACTACTACCACGGCCCTTTATTCCTCCACGTTTGCTGCTACCTATATGATCAGGTAGGAAGAACACGGATATCTGACTGATGCAAAAGAAAACAAATAGTAGAAAAATCTATCGAATTTTCCATCCAACTTTCTTCTTTCCTTCCTTCCTTTCTTTCTTTTTCTTTCCTTCTTTCTTCCTTTCTTTCCTTCTTTCTTCCTTCCTTCCTTTCTTTTCTTTTCTTTCTTTCTTTCTTTCTTTCTTTCTTCCTTCCTTCCTTCCTTCCTTCCTTCCTTCCTTCCTTCCTTTGTTCTTTGGCCCATTAACTCTAAGGGATTGAGTTGCATAATCTACAATTAATTTTAATTCTTTCTTCTGTGGCCCTTTTGAAAATAAAATTGTTATTGTATTGTGGTCAGTAAAGGAGGTGTTAATATCTGGTTTTCTGGTCTGCTTTGTGAGATTTTTATGACCTTTATATGGTAGCACCCAAGTTTCATTGAAAGACTCTTCTGAGCTAATTTTAGTGAGACACCAGAATCATGACTCAGTATTTATAGCCATGACTTGGTTTTTCTGAATGACTTCGGCCAACTGCAATGTCCAGGTTTTCTAATTTGGAAGATGCAGATGTGAGCTGGGCTACATATGGAGTCAACAATAGCTGTAAGTGAAAACGTTCTTATCCAAGCAATATCACACAAATCATATAGCTTACACTTTGAGCCTGCTGTTTGGCTTGCAGGGTTTTTTAATTATAGTATTAACTTTGACCTAGATTTATGATACTTTAAAAAAAACACATCCTTTGATTCCTCTTTTGCTGCTTCTTCTCTGCCAGCTACCGTTATTTCTGTATTTCTTAATTTCAAAACTTTCTGTTGATGATGATCTTATTAGAGTGGGTATTCTTTCCACGGGTAGAAATCACACCCTTCAATACCTTTTGTGATCTTTGCTGAGATTTTACCTTAATACTTCCTAAGAAACCTCTAACATGCTAGAGGCTTTCCTCCGGATTTTTTAAATATATATTTCAAGGGTAGAAGCACACTGCCTGGTGTTTATTGTCTATTCCTCATTTTTCCAATGTGACCAAACCACTTCCTACCTGTCATTTCTTTTCTTGCCTCTAGCTTATTGTTGGTAACATGCTTCAGTGTACTTAAAACCAGGATATTTCTTTTATTGTTCTTTGGGCTGATTCTTCTGTAATTGTAGAACTTTGAAAGAACACTGGAGTTAAAGGTACATGTATCATTGAAAGCACTACTTAGTTTACCAAGTGCAATCCAGCCAGTTCCTCTCCTGTTTGATTCTTATCCAAGCACATTGTTTACTAGCAGACAGATTTTATACAAGTGGACAAAGAATATCTCATGAGATATTCCTTAAGTGTCATGTTGTGATCTAGGAAATACGTGTTTTTTGTTCATTTTGTAAATAGCTTGCCTGATTTCTTTCAAATGACTATGAATTTTATGGTGGAGAGTTTGTAATATTTTAGGGTTTAATGCAGTCTGAAACATATTCCTTGTGAATAGAAACATTTGGGACATCTTGTAATCCATAAAGAATCTTGCTATACAGATATCCTTTGTGACATTAGTGAACACGCTTATTATTGTTGTGTGGTTGTTTCAGTTGTGTCTGACTTTTTGGGACATCTTGTAATCCATAAAGAATCTTGCTATACAGATATCCTTTATGACATTAGTGAACACGCTTGTTGTTGTTTGGTTGTTTCAGTTGAGTCTGACTTTTTGGGAGATGCTGGAACAGTTTGCCATTTCTTTATCCAACTCATTTTACAGATGAGAAATTGAGGCAAACGAGGTTATGTGATTTAGCCAGGGTCTCACAAGTAGTACGTACCTAAACACACTAGGTAAGAATATTCTTGTTTTGTGCCTTGATTGATGCTGAAATTGAACAAAGTTCTATCTCTCTGATCACACCTGCCAGAGCATCTTGTAAGATTTTTATGTGTGTGTAGGAGACATCTTATTCAAGAAAGTTTTAAGGCTACATCTGTTCCCGAGTCAGATGTTTTTTGGGAAAAATAAAGACAGTGGGATCTTTCATTCTCTACATCTCACAGTCAGTTGTGTGACTTTGAAGATGTGATCTGCTTAAGAAAATGATGTTTCCCTTTCATGTCTTCATCAAGAATGCTTTCAATGTGTGTACAGACCCTTATACAGATTTCATAGAGATGAGTAAACAGGTATAAGAGTTGTTAGTCACTAATGTCTTTTCAGGAGACTTTTTGAGGGTGTCAAAGTACTGTCTGTAGTGTTTTTCACTCTTTTGGAATATTCCTTTCTTTGAAATACCCTGAAAATCTGTCACTACATAATACCTTTAAAATATGTTGCCTCTAGCATGTGTTTCTTTTTAATGTCTCTGGCTGGATCTTTTCCTGGACCACTGTGATTTCCTCATGTGTGGATACTTAGATGGGAGATTCCAAAAGAAGTGATTCTACCTTTATGGTTGATTTTGTGAGGCAAGATTGCTTGTTATCTTCTTTCCCCTCTTCTGTAATGTTTGTCAAATTAACTTTATACTCTAAACTTGAATTATCCTTGGCTATCTTGTATCAGTTTGTCAAAGAGATGTTTTTATGGCCAGGATGGTTTCTAGACTCCTTTAGCTTCCTGTTTTTCCACTGGTTAAATTTTGCTGGGAAATGCTGTTATAGTCAACGTTTTTTTTCCCCCCACTTACTATTTTTTGGAGTTGACAACTTAGTTAAAAATACTGCACTGGAAATACTATAGTCACATGTATTATTCTTATTGTAGTCTTTAATATGGTGTTGATTCTGACCTTTGTGTCAAAGTCAAATAAGAATTCTTGCCAATGCACATTGACCTAGATTTTTAAAATTTCATATATATATATATTTACATTCATCTTCTTATGCCAGCATCTGTTGATGAGTCCCTCTGGGCACTTAGACTTAGCAGACTGTGTGTTGCCAGACCTATATTCTAAGCCCTTCCAGTTTGTAAAGATTTTTATAGACCTTCTGCCTTTGTGAACTCAGTATCACCTGTACACCTTGATGAGCCGCTGAAGGAGGACTTTATTAATCAAGGAAAAATAAATTATATTTATTGAAAGAGGAAATTATCTGATGCAATTTTAGTTGGTCCTTAGCTGGACAGAAATAGTACATGCAGAATTACCTTTTGTCTAGAGCGTTTTGACCAGCTGCTTGAGAATAATGAGGGAGAGATTTCATACTTGTATTTCATATTTAAATTTCTTAACCACTGGGGAAAAAATGGGATAGTAATAGAAATACTTATGTCCTTAACTGTTCATTGATTGGCCTTTGTCTTATGTTCCTTTTGTAACTCAGAAAGGTTTAATTGGGGATCACCTTTTTTTTTTTTGCTAAATAATCAGTAAATACTTAATAACAATAGTTAGCATTTATATAGTGTTTTAAAGTTCACAAAGTGCTTTATAAATATTATTTCATCATAAGAATGCAGATGGGATTATTTATCCCCATTTTACAAGTGAATAAATTGAACCAAAGGAAGGTTGAATGACTTGCCAGAAGTCATACATCTAGTTAATGTCAAGGCTGGATTTGAACTCAGGTCTTCCTGACTCTAGGTCCAGCACTCTACCTAGATGCTTGGGAAATGATGGTTAGTTATTCATTTTGGCCTGTAGTGTAATTAGTACTGTATCTTACACTGCTTTTTAAATAAGGGAACTTGAATATAAAATTCTTCGGTAGGGCTCAGAAAATCAACTTTGCAAATATAGGATAGTAGACATGACTAGATAACAAGTTCCTTTGAAAAAAGAAGCAGAGGTCTTGGTGAATAGCAGTCTCATTAGGATTCAAAGGTGTGACATGACAGACAAAAAATTTAATGCTTCTCACGCTACACAAAGAGACAGTTATGCTGTTGAGCATGGGGAACTTTGCTTCACTTTCCTCTATCCACATCAAATCCAGAGTACTGTATTCAACTATGGAATGGGAATCATTTTGAGAATGATCTGCTGGGGGGGGGGGGGAACTCCGCCCATCAGCATCAGTTACAACCAGTCTCTAATTTAGTAGCTAAGCCTTAGAGAGTTTTCTGAGACTCCTAGCTAGTATCAGAGGGAGGATTTGAACCCAGTTTTCTTGATTGCAAACCCAACACTCTACTTTGCTATAATCGAAATCTAAATAGTGTTGTTTTTAAGAACAGGTTTCCACAAATTAAACCACTTAACCTTTCTCCACCTCAGTTTCCTCATGTTGGCTGGTTGGTTGTGTCCTTCTAAGGGGACCAAAATGACATCACCATGATAAAGTGAATTCCTCGTGAATAAAATGGAGATATGAATAACACTTACTAATAATAACACTTCCTCAGGTGATTGTAAAGATCAAATAAGTTAACAGGCTCTATATGTAATGTATATGTAACTTTGGCTCTATATGTAAATGCTAGCTATTATTCGTTGAGCCAGAATTGGTTATTAAAGGAAAGGAAGACCTTTTGGAGGCAGATCTAACCTATAAGGATGATCTTTCGGAGGGTAACTAACACCTTCCTACAAACGACCCTTTGAGGCCACTCTCAGAAATGGAATCCTAGGTTTGGAGGAACACAGGAGAGCAGGTTTTCTTTTTCCTTATCCTTTTCCCAAATGGTCTAGTTTTTTTATAATCACCATTTATATTTTGATCTTTCTGTTCAGATAGAAGTAAAAATCATAGTGACTTTTGGTCATGAGTTACTTACCTGAGAATGATTGTCTAAAAATATACAGTGCAGACGTTGTTGGTTGAATATAAATCTTCCCTTATGGCTTTAATTATCACCAGAATCACCTATTTTGGTGTCTCCTGACTGATCCTCACTTCCATTATACCTGGATGGCCTGACAAAGGTGAAGTGACTTGTCCAGGGTCACATAGCTAGTGTCTGAGGTCACATTTGAAGTCTTTGCTTCCTGCCTCCAGGCTCTTACAGTCCCACCCTATCTGCCTAGGAGTGGGGGGAGCAGGGGTGTGGGGGGCCCGGAACCTTATGCTTGTGGCCTTCTGGGTCTTTGGGTTCGGCCTTTTGACTGAATCCAAATTTTACAGAACAAATCCTGTTATTAAGGGGATTTGTTCTGTGACTTTTGGATTCAGTCAAAAGGCCATCCTTAAGGACCTAGAGGGACACATGTGGCCTTGGGGCGCAGGTCCCCACTTCCAGGATAAATGTTTGTTAATATTTGTTGGTATTGTTAGCACTTAATGTTTTTTTTCCTTTCCTTTTTCTCCCCCCTCCCCTTGGGGTTCTAGCTCTTACATTCAGAAACTTGGAAATATGCCTAGATCTTGTGGTGAGGAGAAAGTCCCAAATTTCCCTGTACTGAGGATCAGTATGGAGTATAGTATTAAAAATGATGCAAGGTTTATAAAAGGCCAGTGCCTTTTAAAAAATGTGTTTAGTGTAAGATACAGATAACTTTCATGTTTTATATTTGCTAATTTCCACTCAAGAAATCAGATTAGGAGGTCAGAAAGTAGCTAGGAAGATCCAGTACTGCAACAAGCTTGTTTTATAGATGAGGGAACTGAGGTCCAGTGGGATTAAGTGACCAAGGTTACATGCATATTAAATATCAGAGATAAGATTCAAACCCAGGTCCTCAGACCCCAGAACCAGTACTCTTTCCATTGTACCCTTTTCCTCTCTTCTTTATTCCTTACCCATTTCCTTTCTATCAAGTGATGAATAGATGGTTATACATTTTAGATTTGTTAACAAATTAGAATTCATGTGTCATGGATCCCTGACAGGCATTGTGTCTAAGAATTAATGCATAACAGTCTGCCAGCCTGAATATTTTTTAACCAATTAGGCAGTGTTCTGTCACTGTATTAATTAAAAGAAGCTGTAGGACTGATTTAGCAGCAGTCTAATTATTCTTATTTCTATTACTGGTCTGTTTTTTTTTTCTCATTTTAGATTTATATTCACAGGAACAAATTTCACTGAAAGACTAAAGTTATAGATAGGCTGAACTTGCTTCAAAGATGACTTCCGAGGAGGAGCCTCTCCTTTCTAAAGGCACTAAGTTCTACAGGGAAGGGGCAACTATGCATCACAAGGAAACCTTTTTTCTCCTGGTCTTTTTTGAGTTATTGTCTGGTCTCCTCTACTAATCTCTCTTCCTTCCTCCCTGACATTTCATTTTCCTTCCTTTGTTCCTATAAAGATGTAGCAGTGTTGACCATGGTAGAACATACCTGTATCCCTGCTACTGGGGAGGTCAAGGATGGTGGATCATTTGAGCGTAGGAGTTTTGGAGTGCAGTGAACTAAGCCAAATGGGTGTCTAGAACAAGTCCAGCACCAATAGTGAGTCCCACAGGGTCGGGGAGTTGGAGCTGTCAGGCTGCCTGAGGAGGGGGGAATCCGCCTAGGTCAGAAGTGAAGGTCAGAGCTTCTGTGCTAATCAGCAGTGGGATTGGGACCATGAGTGGCCATTGTACTTCCAGTCTGGATGAGATAGGGAGACCTGGGTTCTCAAGAAAAATACAAAAATGGGGAAGCATGCAGGTAACCTACTTTGGAAAAGACCTTCCTTGAATTTTTCATCATTCTCCACAGCACAATGCAGAAATGACAAGGGTAGGGGTGAGGCAGAGTGGGGAGACCTTTGGGGATCCTAGATCTAAAACTGAAAGTGATCTCAGAGACCATCTCATTCATCTTCCACCTCTTCTCATTTTACAGATGAGGAAACTGAGTCTTAGGAAGATGAAGTTACTTGACTAAGGTCACACAGATAACATAGGAATTTAGGTCCTAGGGAATTGCCTGAGGTAATACAGATAAATGACTTGT
>CM053773.1:147835451-147851173 GCA_028658325.1 Potorous gilbertii
TGGGGAGACCTTTGGGGATCCTAGATCTAAAACTGAAAGTGATCTCAGAGACCATCTCATTCATCTTCCACCTCTTCTCATTTTACAGATGAGGAAACTGAGTCTTAGGAAGATGAAGTTACTTGACTAAGGTCACACAGATAACATAGGAATTTAGGTCCTAGGGAATTGCCTGAGGTAATACAGATAAATGACTTGTCAAAGGTCACACAGCTAGTGTGTATTGGAAACAGGAGTTGAACCCAGGTCTTCCTGACTCCATGTCCATGTCCTACATTCTTACTAAATTGAATAGGTGCTTAATAAAGGTTTGTTGACCTGAATGGGTTTTCTCCAGAGCACATGAGGCAAAATTTTTTGCAGCTTTAGATGTGAAGGGTTAAGGATGGGCAGGGATTCTTTGTTCTTGCCAGTTTTCATATCCCTGAATATCACAATTAAATTCAACAAACATTCACTGAATTCCTGTTGTGTGCAGAAAGCTGTGCTAGGCAAGGGTTGAGGTATGACAGGAGCCCCACCTTCAACAAATGCAAATTGCCCCCTGTGAATATACAGGGTATTCTGCTGATGGGGGGAAGGTACAAAGTATAGACAAGGTCATTGTCCTGCTGGAGTTTGCACCCTGCTCAGGGGATAAAAAACTTATAGAAAACTAGACTACCCAATATTACATGTTAAATGAAGTTAGAACTTTATATATGTTTGTTGACTGACTTTAGAGGATTGTAAAAAAAAGGTATTATGTGAGGTCTGAGGGGAAAGGTCATTACTGACATGGAAAATCAAGGAAACCTTTACAAAAGAGATGATATCTGAGTTGATCCTTAAAGATATGTTGGGATTTGACAGGTGAAGATAGGGAGGCAGGATTTCTAAGCATTGTGAACAAGGTGGGCAAAAGCAAGGAGACAGAAATACATGCATGTCATGGCTAGGGCATGGAATTCATTTAAGAGAGAAATATGAAATAAGGCTGGAAAGGTATTGGTGGTTCCATATTTCAGATGGCTTTGAATGCTACCTTACTTGGTAGGCAGTAGAGAGCCACAGAAAATTTTTGAGCAGAGGTATGAATTATATGGTCATTTTTATTCAAAAGGAAGATTATTCTGTGATATGAAGTGATATGAAGGAGAGATGAGAGAGAGAGAGAGAGATGGAGAGAGAAAGACAGAGACAGAGAGAAAAAGAGAGTGAAAAGAGAGAGAAAGGGAGACAGAGACAGAGGTAGAAAGAGAGAGAGAGAAAGAGAAAGAATGAGCAGTGGTAGAAAAACCTGTTAGGAGTCTTTAGGAATAACACAAGTGGGTTAGAATGAGGGCCTGGATAGCACTGGCAATCAAAAAGTTGGGACAGATGAGAGAGGTGCAGCAAAGGAAGAACTGAGGGGGTTTGGTAACTTAACTGGACATGAGAAGTGAGAGAGAAGGGGATGTCCAAGAGAGCTCCAAGGTCTTAAACACAGAAAGCAGGTTAAACAATGGTACTGTAGACTAGTGAAATAAGAAAGAGGAGTAGGTAAGGGATAAAAATGATGACAGATGACATTTATGTAACTCATCAGAGTTTGCAAAGCACTTTGGTGAGGAGGGGAGGAGAGCAAGCATTGAAGTGGAGCCACTATGTAGTAGTTCAGGCACCACTCTAAGTACTTTACAAATATTTTCTCATTTGATATTGACAACAGCCTTGCCAATTAGGTGCTGTTTTTATCAACATTTTACATTTGAGAAACATGAGGCAAGTAGAGATTAATTGACTTGTCCAAGATCACACAGCTAATAAGGGTCTGAAGGTGGATTTGAATTCAGGTCATTCTGACTCCAGGCCCAATGCTCTTTGCACTGTGACATCTAGCTGCCCAGCTGTGTCACCAGGGCAATATTCACAGCACCTACAGTGGCTATCAATCTGCCAGAACAGTTCTGAAGTGCAAAATACAACAGACTCTCCACGTGGAAGACAGAACCAAGACATTTATTCAGACACCAGAAAACCGACTCCATCATAGCAACCAAGAAATGCATTATAGTAACCAAGAAGTCTATACGTATTATCAGACTTTCCCACAAACAGGCTCCCCTATGCAAAATGCCCTTCTCTCACTCACAGTCAGCTAGCTGCCTGCTTCCTTTCCCTCTCTCAGATCTGACCAGTCTGATCAAGTTCCTCTCAGCCCTGCTCCAGCTCTGCCTCTTCCCATTCTATCCCTTCTTTTTCCATCCATTCAGCAAGCTCCTCCTACCACATGTGACTTAGCCTTTCGTGTGATTTAAGCAGGTCACATGGGCCTATTCATAGATGGGAAAGATCTTCAAATTAAACAAAAAATACATTAACAACACACCAGTTTGCACACATCCTTGCTAAAGATTATATGCATTAATCTTTTCCTCTGCTTGAAGACCTCCAATGAATCACTTCCCAGGGAGCCCGTCCTACTGCTGGTCTCTTTCTTCTGATATCAAGCCCAAGTTTGGCTCTTTTTTTCTATCCATTGGTCCTGGTTCTGATCCCAAGAGCCATACGGGACAATCCCATCCATTCTCCACAGATCTGCCCTTCCAACTTAAAGATGATGATTGTGTCCTCCCAATTCTTTTCCTCTGCAGGCTCTCTATGCCCAGCTCCTTCACATTGTGCCCAGGTGATATGAAATTAATGCCCTTCACCATACCCTAGTTGCCCTCCCATGGAGGTTTTCCTGTTTGTCAATATCCTCCTTCAACTCTAGTACCCAGAAATGAACCCAGTTGTCCAGACATAGCCTAGAGTACAGCAGGATGACGGCCAGCTTCCTCTCAAAGTTCTGCCTCTCTCAATGCAACTTAAGATCACAGCCGCTCTGCTGTCTCTCATTGAGCTAAAAGTCCATTAAAGGTTCTAATACAATATTGCCAAGACAGAATATACAGAATATTAATACCCAATTGCCTATAGGATAGGAGAGGCAGTTAGGTGATACAGTTGATAGATCACTAGGCCTGGAGTCTCCAGCCTCCCTTGGTAACTATATGACCTTAGGCAACTCATTTAACCTCTTTGCCTCAGTTTTCTTACCTGTAAAATTAGGGTAACAACAGTGCCCACTATTCAGGGTTGTTGTGAGAATTAAAGGAGGTAACATTTGTAAATTGCTTAGCAAAGTGAGGGCATGTAATGGGTGCTGTATAAATACCAATGATTATTTTATTGATGTTAATCAGAGATGCCTGAAGTGTTAAGCCTGGATAGTTGGTGCCATAAGAAAAAAAATGAAAAAATACTAGCTTTGGAAACAGATGGTTTTTTGTTATTTTTGTTGTTCACTTGTTTTCAGTTGTATCCAACTCTTTCAGACCTTGTTTGGGGTTTTTTTGGCAAAGATGTTGGAGTGGTTTGCCATTTCCTTCTCCAGCTCATTTTACAGATGAGGAAACTGAGGCAAACAAGGTGAAGTGACTTGATCAAGATAACAGAACTAGTAAGTTTCTGAGGCCAGATTTGAACTCAGGAAGGTGAGTCTTCCTGATTCCAGGTCCAGCACTCTATCCACAGAGGACCTGGGTTCAAATTCTGTCTCTGATATTTATTGTTCATGTTACCTTGGGTAAGTCACTTAAGTTCCTTGGCTTCAGTTTCCTCATCTGTAAAATGAGAGGGTCAGAGATGACTGACTTTAGCTATGGAGCTATGATCTAATGAGATTATTGGTGCCATCCCTAAAAATATGCAGTGACTTTAAGGTTCCAGGATATATCCCTTTCATTCAATTCAGTTCAACTGAAGAAGCATTTATTGATGAATATAAATTGATTTTTTTGTTGACTGGTTGTAAGAGCAAGCAAAGTGAGATGTTTTTCTTGTTTTTTTTTCTTTTTGATCAGTTTCCTAGCCTCAGGCTAAATTGCAAACATCTGAAGGCTCAATCTCTTCTGAATCCTTGTAGTTCACCAGTTCACAGCTGTGAAGTTGGTATTTTATTTTGGGAGTTTCACTTATGAGAAGGACCTTTTGATACCTGGATGGGATTCTGAGTAACCATTTGTTGAGTCCCCCTCCTCCCACTCCTCAGATAGTTGGAGCCCTGTTTATTGATCATTGTGCTAATTTCTCTGCTTATATTTTCTCTGTATTTTCTCCATCTTCAGGGTGTTAACCTTCCCCCTGAATTAGTGAATGACTTATACATGTTTAATTAAAGGAGGACTGTTGACCCCTTTAAAAGCTGTCTTTCCTTTATAAAGCAGATCAAAGGACCTGTGCTAGGAGACCATCCTGGATGTGCTTAGGTGCTTCCTTTTACACTGATGGGAGGAATAATGTCAACTAAAAAACCAGGAAAGGCCTCTTGTAAGAGGTGACACTTGAGCAGAGCCTTGAGAACCAGGGGTTCCAGGTGAGGAGGTAGAGCATTACAAGCGCAGGAGGCAGCCTGTGCAATGACATGCATATTGGAGATGGACTGGTATGTGTAGAGAACAAGTAGTCCAGCTTGGCAGGAGCATAGTGAACAAAAACAGTAATGTGAAATCATCTTGGAAAGATGAGCTGGATTTCGAATAAGAAAAACTTAAATGTAGAAAAAGGAAGTGTTTTTTATTTTATTTTAGATTTTATCCTAAAATCAGTAAGGAGCCACTAAAGCTACTTGAGCAGTGGAGTGATATGGTCAGATCTGTGCTTTAAGGAATAGCAATTGAGAGCTAGTGGAGTGATATAGTCAGATCTGTGCTTTCAGGAGTAGCAATTGAGAGCTAGTGGAGTGATATGGTCAGATCTGTGCTTTCAGGAATAGCAATCGAGAGCTAGTGGAGTAATATGGTCAGATCTGTGCTTTAAGGAATAGCAATTGAGAGCTATGTAGAATATAGACTGGAGAAGGGGAGAACAGTTGGGAGGCCACTACAGTAATCATTTGAGAGGTGATGAGACCTTGAACTAGGATAGTGCTTATGAGAGTGGAGAGAATATGAATACAAGGGATGTATACAAGACCTGGCAAATATTTGACGTGAGGGTGAGGGACAGCCACGAATTGACAGGTGCTGGATTGCAAATCTGGGTAACCCAGAATGATATGGTACTCTCCAAAGGAGATAAATTGAAAAAAGAAGAGGTGGGTTTAAGGGGGAAAATAATAATTTCTATTATGAATACATTGTGTTTAAAATACCTAGATGTCATCCAGATGTCTAGAAAGCAATCACTAATGGAGGACTTAATCTCAAGAGGAGTGTGAGGTGTGAATATGGAAATTAGGGAACTATCTTCCCAGAGAAGTTATAACATAATTGTTATTTTTTTTCCAGGCTCAGGCTACATGAAGAAAAAGTAATTAAAGATCGAAGACACCACCTCAAGACATATCCAAATTGCTTTGTGGCCAAAGAGCTAATTGACTGGTTGATTGATCGAAAAGAAGCTTCTGATAGAGAGACAGCTATTAAATTAATGCAAAAATTGGCAGACCGAGGTATTATTCATCATGGTGAGTCAGATTTTAACATTTCATTTGAATAAATATTAAATCCACAGGTCAGTGTGAGTGGAGAATATCATTCCCAATCTTGAAGAAGAAAAAAAAATCCGAATATTTCATATTCATCTTTAGTTGACAAAATAATGTGTTAGAAGTTTCTATTTCAGGCTATTTCCTTGAAATGTTTTTTCAGTTTTTGAGTCCCCTTATCCTCCTTTCAGAGGAAATGAAAATAAGTGATCTGTTGTTCTCCCAATGCTTTATAAATTTCATATTTTAAAGGCTTATGTAATCTCCCAGAACTTATTTCACAGACTATAATAAATGCACAGATACCTTGGGGCAGCTAGGTGGCATAGATGGAGCGCCAGGCGGAGCCAGTTAGAAAGATTCCTCTCCTGAGTTCAAATCTGGCCTCAGAAACTTACTAGCTCTGTGACCTTGGGCAACTCACTTCACCCTGTTTACCTCAGTTTCCTCATCTGGAAAATGAGCTGGGGAAGCAAAGGGCAAACCATTCCAGTATCTTTGCCAAGAAACTCTAGATGGAGTCACAAAGATTTTCACACAACCAAAAAATGACTCAACAACTGTGAAACCAAACCTTAGACATGTCCATAGTAACCACTTCATAAATGCGGGTTGAATTGAACAGAATTACACCAAACACACACATACAGCCCTAATTTAAACAAGTGCTTTGTTCTTTCAAGTACTAATCTTTTACCAGCCCTTGTTATCCTCCATAGACAATTCCTTTTTTTTGCCTTCCATTATTCAGGCTCATGCTGTATACTCAACAGATGACTGCATAATTACTCAGTTTTCTGCTTTGTGTTATGTCTAGAGAATTGAATTATGGAAGCTGGAAAACCTGATTGTCTGAGTGTTAGAAGGGTACATAATTTACCTATAGTCTCACAATCAGCATATATGGACTCTCGCCTGAAGATAACTTTAGGATTTTAGTGTATATACAATTCACTCATAATTGTGGGGAGTGGAATATTTTTTATTACACACATAGAATCATGATTATTTCATTTCAGGAATATGTCAGCCTTTTCTACTGAATTTACTTTGCATGTATATTGTCTTGCAGTGTGTGATGAGCATAAGGAATTCAAGGATGTCAAACTTTTCTACCGCTTCAGGAAAGATGATGGAACCTTCCCTTTGGATAATGAAGTGAAAGTATTCATGAGAGGACAGAGACTGTATGAAAAGTAGGTTACTTCAGAAATCCTTTATTCTTGATGATACACTTGGCCAGAAAGCCATTTTAAAAAGAGATGGGGTGATTTGGGGCACAGCTAGGTGGTATAGTGGGTAGAGTGCCAGGCCTGAACTCAGGAAGACTCAACTTCATGAGCTCAAATCTGGCCTCAGACACTTAGTAGCTGTGTGACCCTGGATGAGTCACTTGACCCTACTGCCTCAGTTTCCTCACCTGTAAAATGAGCTGGAGAAGGAAATGGCAAACCACACCAGGATTTTTGCCAAGAACCCCAAATGGGATCATGGAGAGTTGGATGCAACTCAATAGCAACAAAGGGTAATTTTTGTACTCCACAATAATCAGTGCATTCTGTATGTTTTCTCTGGAACCATTAATTAGCTGCCCTTTTTAGTATAAGCAAACAGACTACTCACTTGCTTTTCTCCTTGCAATAAAAAGGAAATGGATGTAGAAAGTTTCTTTAAAACTATTATTTCAATTATATGTCCTATAATTAAATAGTTTTAGCAAATTTCTAAAAAGCAAAAGAAAAAAATGATGAAATTTCAAATTTCCATTAAAAATAAGAGCTTGCTGCTGCAAATTGTTTTTCTCAATTACTTATTATCAAAACATGGGGGTTTTACTATAATGAGCTACTCATAGATCTTCAATCTGGTCATTTCTGCCAAAACCCTTTCCATTATTGTTCTGGATTCCTGGGTTGGAATAGAAATTCTGCCCAAAGTGGCACACTGTCCTTGACTCTGAGAATAGAATTTATTGGGAGGCAGCAAAATATTGTAGATAATTAAACTGGCTTAGAATTATCTGAAACTGTCTTCTGACACACAGGATTGGGCTGTCTAACTGTACACAAATCATTCCTTATTTTACAGAGGAGGAAACTGAGGCACACAGGGGTCAGGTGACTTGATTAGGGTCACATAGCTAGCAAGTGTTTGAGGTACAATCTCAAATCAGCATATATTGTAATATGTAATATTATATATGGATGATATATAATATATTTTATAATATAGCAAAACTATTATATTTTATTACAAATTTGTTTTTTTCTATCAGCTGTTGTTTTCTTGTTGCTGACAGTGTACTTGTCTCTAGTAAGATCCTAATTCCTGCTTTCTGATCAAGACAGAATAAGCAATTAGGTGGCTCAGTGGATCCTAGACAAGTCACTTAACCCATTTGCCACAGCTTCCTCATTTGTAAAGTGAGTTAGAGAAGGAAACGGCAAACTACTGTAGCATCTTTGCCAAGAAAACCCCAAATGCTGCTCTTGAAGAGTCAGACACAACTGAAATAACTGACCAAAATAGAACAACCCCATTGCTACCACAAGAACCAACACATATTCCACTCCCTCAGTGATCTCTGTGTTATTGTTTTTCAGTCAGTGATCTCAGGGCTTGGCAAAAATGAACGGTATCTCTTCCTGATGAAAAAGTTTGGAATCTAAATGTGTGAATGTCACTACATGGACTCTATGGACTCTACATAATAGTTAAGTGCAGAAGGTACCTGATCTCTTCAGTATGGAAAGTAGGGGAAAATGTATTGACCTAGATATAGATGAATATGCACATGCCCAAAAACAAACACTGCCACAGATTGAGACTGAGATAATCCTTTATACGGCTCAACCCCATGGTATTTGCCTAGTACTAAACTATTTAGCCAACAAACATACCAGACTTTCTTGGCCATAATTTTCTGGTTTTGAGCCTGTTTCTACCAAGGCTAGCACCTCCTCCCTCTAGCCTCTCAATTTCATGACTTCTTAGCTGATTTCTTGCTTGGTCCTTTGGACTTGGTATCTCAATTTTGACCCTCACCTGTGCCTATGCGACCAAGGAGAAGTATCCAGGAGGCAACTGGTGAGATAGGATTAAAGTTCGAGATAGAGAAATGGGGAGGATAGGTAGATATGGGTATTGCCTAAGCCCATGGGAGCTGATGAGAAAGTGGAGAAAAGAGAAAGCTCAGAATAGAGCAAGGGGTACATTTACATAAATGTAGTGTGTGGCTATTGTTTCAGGAAAGGAGACCAAGAAGGAAGAAGTCATGATGTTCATCCAGCAAAGGAGACTGCAAAAAAAAAAAATGGTGAGATAGGAAAGCGAAGAAGCGAGACAGCATGTAACAACGATGCAATACCCATAGCAGCTGCTAGGAATATGCATGTGTATTTCCAGGGTAAATTTGCAAAATATAAATAACTCTCTTTCTCAAAGGCAAAACCAAAATATTTATTCAGATACTATAAAGGCAGTTTCACCATGGTAACAAAGAAGTTTATACACATCACCAGTTCAGGGACCACTGACATCTCCAAGCCTTCTCTCTGTTAGACCTCCCCACCAACAAGCTCCTCTAGGCAAAATTCCTCCCTCTCTCACTGGAGCTACCTGCTCTGCCTCACTCTCTCTCAGCTCTCCCCTCACTCTTACTTCCTGCTCCACCAGTTTGGCAAGCTCTTCCTATCATGGGCTTCATGTGACCCAGGCTCCATCACAGCAGTCAGCTGGGCCAGAACTCAAAGCCAGTCACATAGGCCTATTAATGGGCAGGAAAGATCTTCCCATTTCATTAACATTACAGCCTACTGTCATAAAGACCCCAAGAGAGGATAATATCTTAGCTGAGGGAATGGTCAACAGTGTCAAAAGCTTTAGAGAGTTCAAGAAGCAGCATGCAAAAATTAAATTCAAGTCAGTGAAGATTTATTAATTGTCTACTATGTGCCAGGTACTGTGCTAAGTGCTAATTTAATACAAATTAAAAAAAAAAAAAGACAGTCCCTGCACTCAAGGAGTTTAGAATCTAATGGGGAAGACAATATCCAAAAAGAAGCTGAAAAGTGGAGGGTCAAAGGGAGGAACCTGGTGCAAGGACATGATGCTCCTTGGAGTCAAAACCAAGCTCAGTTGTTGATAGAAAAGTTACTTGCTATACAGGATGAACCAATGGTTGTGTTATAAGATGACCTGGATTACCATCCCACCTCTGTCATTTGCTATCAGAGTGACCATGGGCACCCCTCTCTTTTCTTTGGGTTCCTGAACTATTAAATGAGAAATGGTTTCTGAGGTCCTTTCTAGTTCTAAATATATAATCCTATGATTGAGGAAAGCCCATTATGAGACTGATGAGAGAAAAGTTTCAGTGACCTTTGAAAGCCAGATTGCTTGGATAATTTGAGAAGGGAGGGGAAAATGAGGAAGTAGAAGCAGCAAGTGTCAGTCCCCGCTCCATATTTGGCAGTGAAAGAAGGGGCGTATAAAACAATAGCTTGAGGGGATGGACTGGCCAAGTGAAGGGTTGTTAGTCTTGTTGCTAGTGATAATAACTGACATTTATTTAGTACTTTAGAATTTTCAAAGCATTTTATATGCATTACCTCACGTGAGCCTCATAACAACTTGGTGAAATGGGTACAGCAAATACTATTATATCCATTTTACAGATAAGGAAACAGAAGCTCAAAATCTTGTCTCAACTGAACCAAAAGGCACGGACATTTCCATGCTTTAGGACCAATTTAAAAGGGATCAATTAACTGTAGAGTAATGGTGATGTTGATCAGGCCAGTTTAAGAAATTAGAGGAATGGGGCTGGAGGGGGGAGATGAAAAAGAGAGAGAGAGAGCACAAAGATACTTGAAGATAGCTGAGTGGAGATTGATACTTCATTTCTTTGAGAATCTCAGTGCCTTTTTCACAGAGTGGATATGAGATATCAATCTTTACTCAATTTATTTCAACCATGTTGAATTCTGTCTCTCTCTGTCTCTCTATTTGTGACTGCTTCTCTCTCTATCTCTTTCTCTGGCTGACACTCTATCTCTCTCTCTTAGATCTCCCTAATTTCTTAAACTGCTCTAGTCACTGTAACCATTACCCTGTAGAGTACTCTGCTAGGCTGTGGAATACACAAGGCAAGGATGCTTACCCCAACTTAACTATGAGGTGGAGAGACACTGTTTGACCTACCTGTGATCCCACAATGAATATGCATCAGTCAGAACCCGGTCCTTCTGATTCCTGGTTACTCCTCATTCCACACCATCATGTCTCTTAATTTGTTTGCCTTGTTCTCTGTGGGTTTTTTTGTTCTTTTTCTCTTGTCATTTGCTTTGTGTTATTAATAGTTCTTTGTGAAACTGTAGTTTCTGGCTGAGGTTTTCCCGAAACTTACTGGGTTCTTGTTCATATTGTATACATTACCTTTTCTTTGTACTATCTCTTGGAGCTTGTTCACAAGTGGGAAAGTATCTCAAAATGGAGCAAAGGGCTTTTCCTTCCTCTTTACTTTATGTTGGGATCTGATCACCCTAATTTCTAGGTGCAAAGCATATACTACCTAGAAAGAAGAATCCTGGGTTTTTAAATGAGGAACTCAATAGAATGTGACTTATAGGATGGGTCGGTTTATCCCTCTTGCTTCTACTCTGACTGTTACAGATGTCTTAGCTAGCAGCTGCAGGAAGGCCTGGCTTCTTGGACTGCTTCCTCCTCATAGCAGCAGAAGGAAAAGCTGGAGATTTAGGCATAAAATAACTTTCCTTAACTATAAAATGGAAGGTTTGAACTAGATGGCCTTAAAGACTCCTCTAGCTCTAGAGCTATTGTCCTTTGATCTCTGGGATTCACATTTTGAGGAATCTATCCGAAAGCCTTTATCTAAATTCCTAGGAAGGCTTATTTTTATTTTTCAACCCGCAGGCCATCCTTATCAGTCAAGGATTCAAAAGCATTTCATTTCAGCTAACTCTGTAGGTTGGCCTTTATTTATGCATGGCAGACAGGATTTTAAGCTAAAAAGGGCTGTCGAGATATCTCACCCTACCTTTTCATTTTATAGATGAGAAAATTGAAGGACACCCAGGTCATTCCTACAGGACCTAATTTCTAGTGTGAACTTGGCAACTGGAAGAAATAGCAGAATAGCTCTCCACCAAAAGCATAAAGAAAACCTTGCAGAGACTGCAGTGAGCCTTGTGACTGTATAGACGTCTCTGATTTCTCTGAGTCTTTTTCTTCATTTCTAAAATGGGAATACTAATTCTTAGGCTACAGTCATTAATAATAAGAGTAGTTCTGCTTTTAAGGTTTCTAAGCACTTTACTTCCGTAGTGGAAGCATTGCTAATATTCCTAGACTCTCAGTTAAGATATAGATACTATTTAACAGACATTGTGGGCATTATCACATGAGATAATGCATATAAAATGCTTTGTAAATTCTAAAGTGCTAATTTTGCTAATTGGGAGTCAGAATTCCCAAACCTCAATATTTTCTTGATTTTCCTGTTTGTCAGATTTGGTTCTAAACAGCTTTTTGGCTGTTTCCAAAAAAAAATCTAAATAGGTCGGATCACATAACTAGTAAGCTTCCGGGACCAAGGTTATATTGCTCAGGTCTTCTGACTTCAAGATTCTTTGCTCTTAGTTCCAAGCACACCTATTGTAGGGAAAGAGCTTTGTAAACTTTAAAGTGCTTAGGCATTCATTAATCAGAAACTACAACCAGATTCTGTGCTAAGACTGGGGTTAACAAGTATAAACAAACAACTAAGAATTAGCTTCACTTTGTAAGAAATATTAATTAATGCATCCCATGTCTACTCTACCTTCCATTCGGTAGCAAGTGGGACAAATGGTTTAGAAAAGCCTCAAGATTTTCACTTTATTCTGCCTTTACCTCAAACAATAACCTTCTGCCTTCCCTTTTGCTACCAAATTCCTTGGAAATCTCATTTCTGTTCTTTGCATTTTCTCACCTCCCATTTACTTCTGGAAGCCTGATTGTCTAGCATCTGGCTTCATTAATGACCTGAAACATCTCTATACCAGGTTAGCATCCATTTGTTGATTACCAATCTAGAGGTCTTTTCTTGGTCTTCTTTCCTTTACCTCTCCATAGCTCTAGGCAACTGGTTGGCTTGATGGATAAAGCTGGACCTGAAGTCAGGTAGACTTGAGTTCAAATGTTACATCAGATACTTACTAGTAGCATAGCCATGAACAAATCATTTCCTCTCTATCTGCCTCAGTTTTCTCATCTGTAAAATGCAGATAATAAGCACCTATCTCCCAGAATTATTGCAAGGACAAAATGAGATCTTTGTAAAACTCTTTGCAAACTTTAAAGTGCTATTATATAAATGATTTTTATTATGACTGTTATTATATAATTGGGTCTTCATGATAAGCTTTACCTTTTTCCGTATTATTCTTTAAACCTTCTGAACTAATTTGGAGAGAATTTTTTTTGTGCCCATAAATACGTGTAACACTTTAGAGAGTGATTTTTAAACTTGTCCTTAACCAGAAGTGATACACTGTTCACTTTGCCACACTTGGCATAGAAAAGACATTAAGTATCTTCCATTGCTCCTTTTGAAACTGGACACCATTTGAACATAGTCTGAATCTAAGTACTGATTATGCAGTTCAGTTTATTCCTTCTGTAAGAAGGTCACAAAAACCCGTCTTTTTTTTTTAAGTTATGCTACAATTGTTTGATTCCAGACTTGAGTGAGATTCTGGCGTTGGTGAAAGAGGAGGGGAAAGTGTGAGATGATTGCAAATGTCTGTAACAATAAGAATACATAGAATTGAAAATGGCACTTCAGAGAAGTATTTGGAGCAAAGGAAAATAGCAGAAGATTAGAGAAGAGATAGAAAGTCTTCAATGAAATGTTTCCCCCCATTTAATGCTCAGCCTAGATGAAACAGCACTTTGGGATTGCTGGGAGTGTGGGGACTCCCTGTTATTAACTAGATTGTGAGTAAATCCATTTATCCAGAGGATGCTGAGAGGTAAGTCTGGCTTTGTTGCTAGAGTTGCAAAATGAAAACATCCCTGGTTAATTACAGCCTGGTACAAAATGAGATGGGGAGGGAGTACAGATTCATTGTTTACTAAATTGAGAAAAATACCAAATTAATGAGAAGCAAGCACTTGTTAATTTTAGTTCTTCAAAAGAGTCTTTGAAGCTTTAAAGGATAAATAAAAGCATGAATGTGCTGTGTTCAAACAAGGTTTTAGATACTGAATACATCTTATTTTGGGGTCAGTATAAACATTTACCGAGATCTATTTAATTTATCTGGACCTGCAATTTAATTCATGGGTAGGGAACCTCCCAGTATGGAATAATCCCATCACTGATGCACATTAGCAGTTTAATTTGTTAATCAGTCAACATGAACTTATTAAACTCACAGAGTGCAGGCTCTGTGGATACACAGAAAGAACAAAAATAAATACAGTACCTGCTATTACTGATCTTACATTCTGATGTGAGTCACCTCAGGCACTGTTTAAATGAGTTATCCATAATCACATAACTAATATGTTAGATGGAGGATTTGAACCCAGATCTTTCTCGCTCCACAGCTAGCCTTCTATGTACTGTACCATGCTGCTTCTCAGTAAGATTTATATTATCAAATATATTTGAATAATACTGTCATAAATGGAATTTATGTAACATTTTAAAATTTGCAGAGCATTTTACATGCATTGCCTTATTTGATTGGAGCCCATATACTCTCAGAAGACCCTAATACCATTTTCACTCTCATAGACACGTTAGGTCCTAAAGCAAGGCTACTTGTTATAAAGAGTTATAAAAGTACCCTTGAAAAGTCAAGGGTGTTTCTCTAATGCTGTGAACTCAAGCCCCTATTCAAGTTCATTCTTTTCAATCAGTTGCTAGCGATCTGCATTCTAGTTTCAATTAAACAAATAAGCTCAATTAGCTTTTACAAAGGGACAATTACTGAGAAGTTATAGTAGGAACAGAAGGCACAAATATCCCCCAATACTACCTCAGTTCCTGGAAAGAATGGGCTCAGACTAAAAGCAGTTTCTATAAAGCATTTGTTCCAAGTTATTCACCAAGTTGTTTCTGGATGTAGTATAGCTGATAGGATCTGGATATGGGATCAGTCCAGCTGGGTCTGAGTCCTGAGGCTTTGCTGGTGGACCACAACTGTTCTGGACTCTGATTTTCCAACCTCTGGTGGTTTGTTCTCCTGCCATTTTGAAGGTCACAGCCCAGTTCAATAAGCTTACAACATCGCAGTCTGATCTGTTTCACCTCCAATATCCCTTCACTGAAGGCAGGAAAGAATAGACACCACAGAGAAAGAAGCAACAACAAAACCATGCACTCATGAACCACGAGGCAGCAGCAGCCCCAGTGGGACCTATCTCCCCAACAGGGAGCAGCCCTTTCCTCCGTACTCAGACAACCAGATAGCAAAGAAAAAATGCCTTGGCTGATGAGTACCATCAGTAATCAGTTCTGGTTAAGCAACCAATTGAAAGGCTTCTTTTCTTCACTAAGCAGACTGGAAACAAGCCTGAACATGCTCTGAATTGAGGAGGAGGGACCTTCCATTTTATGTGATTACTCCCTGAACTTCTCCCACATGTATCAACCCAGCAGGCTGCACATGCTTATAGAGACAGGTTTCATAGCAGTCCTGTGATGTGAGCACCACAGGGTTCCCTTTCTCCCTTCCCCATTCACAAAGGAGGAGACTGAAGCAGTGAATTAAGCTCAATGACTTGCCTGTCTCATAACTAGTGTAGAGAGTGGCATTTAAATCTCTATGCAGAGATGATATTGATTTCACTTTGGGCCTGTAGAGACTAGTTACAATTTCCTATAAGGGCTGCCCCTTGATTACATACACTAAAGGAGGAGAGCAGTGTTGCAAAACTGAAAAAGTATTCTTACATTTGCTTTTGAAACTTTTATTTTTGGACTTCCAACTGGATGTAGCTATAGCTCATAGTCTGAGAATTCACCACGCTTATTGCTGAGTAGTGAAGAAAGCCATAAGATAGAGGACCTCTTTACAAAGTTGTAGAAAGCCTTCCCTGTTTTGCCCCACAGCTTGGAACTTGTCCAAGCTAGGACTGTATGTAATGTAGTCTGAGAGCCCAAAACACCAGCCTCAAACTAATTATTATAAGCTTGTATTTGGTTTTTTGTTTGTTT
>CM053773.1:147851673-147874546 GCA_028658325.1 Potorous gilbertii
ACATAACCTCTCAGTAACCCAGGAAATATACTGAATAAAACAATAAATTGCAGAACATGTGGCAACACACACTGGAATTTCCTCAACGAGTGTTCCCTTCACCAGTTAAATCACAGGTTCGGTTCAACCAAAAAGAAGTCTAAAAGTATGAGAGTATGGGATTAGATAAGGGGGACAAAGAAAAATCACAAGCAGGACAAGATGATTCTGTTTTCCTTACGGCTTAAATATAAAGTTTAAGTAAAAATCAACTGAGACAAGTTCATTCAAATATAGTTTACAGATTTTATTTGCTTACAAAACAGAATGGAAATAGGTAAACAATAAATTATCTGTGTGTTCACACCAATCCGTATAGATGCAATGAAGAAATCCCAGCAACCAAAAACTAAAGAATTCTTTCATTAAATATAGATCTCTCTTTAGATTGAGGGAGGGTCTCTGTTTTAGGATAGCAATTCATTTCTCAAAGCACAAAAAAGAATATTGGTTTGTAAAACCATTGACTGCAAAGATACACTAATCAGGTGCTTGGTTCTGAGAGTCTGGCAAAATATAATCAAGGGTAATTAATTGGGTTGGATCAGCCCACGATGCAAAATGGTGTTTTCCTGACAGCATTCCCTCCGTAGAGGGGGACTTTCTAACAGTCAGTGAGTTCATTTATTGGGTCCCTGAGGTACACTTGGAATGCCCTTTTACCACATTTCTCCTGGGGGCCCATTTTTCCCTAATCCAATTGAGACTATTCAGGTCTGGGATTTCAAATTGTCTATTAGAGCAGGGGGAAGCTTTCAATGTTGGAGATGGATTTTGCATTCTTTGCTGAGTACTTTCCTAATGAAACATTAATAATCTGGCATACATTTAAAACAGCAGAAGGAAGCACCATTCTTTAAAGATATTGCCCAATGTACAGGCCTTTTTTTTTTTTTTGTTTTGCTCTTATGACCCGGAGTAAGAAGACTATCTTTTTTGGTTTTCATTATTAAACAATAATAATTAACAATATATCACCCTGCAAATATTTTCTAAGAGGGCAAATTAGGCTACTTACTGAACAAGAGCTTTACAAGTGAATCTTACAAATCATATACCAACATTCTCCTTTAATAACAATGCTTTAAGAGTTCTTTTAATGGATTTTCCAGTTCCTTTTGGAATAATTGGTTCCCTGGGGCCATCAGATCAGGTCTTCCAAATCCTCTTGAACAGGTGTGAACTCCGGCTGATCAGGGTCAGGTGCTGGATAGGAAGACTCGGGGTATGAGACTAGCCAAGAACAGGCCCCAGGAACCATAAACTCAATGTTCCCCATCATATCATAGGTTCTCAGGGCCATGAGTTGAATGAGTTATGTGGTAAATAAATTCAAGGGAGGTCTTGACCACTTGGATTACTGTGTCCCCCTTTACCCACCACCACCACCAAGAGCATGCAAATGGTTAGCAAAAGAGGAAAAAAGCAAAACATTAGAGCAATCATTAGGAAACTGGCATCACAGCCAACTATTGAAACAGTATTCCTTTAATTTATAAAAAGGAACACTGAAAACATTTAGCAGGATTATGAAAGCAACAAAGCAGGTTAGTGGGAAAGTGAGAATGGAATGGAGAGGAACCCAAATCATTTCTGGATAGCTCAGTGTTAACAGAAAACCATTACCAGGAGAGAAAGGGAATGCACCATACCTGCATACTTCAGGCAAGAGATGAGCAGCAAAGATCAGACACCAGATTTCACTAACCTAATTATATATGTGTTTCCTGAGTGAATTTTTTTGATGCGGTGAGGGGTATACACTGGGCAGGCTGACATGCCTATTTTCATTTTGGAACTGTGTGGGCTCATCTCTGTGCTGTGCTTTTGTCTTTATCAAATTCAAATTTTTCTCATTATGTTGCTTAATGCTGTGGAGACCACAAAAGCATGGAAGGAGTGGAGGTGAAAAGGGAGAGGGGCAAGTGTGATGGGCAACCTTGTTTAGTGGTGTGAGAACACTGACTGTGCACAAGTTACTGGGTCAAGCTTTGGTGGTGGTGGTCAATGTGGTAGTTCTGTATCCTGGCCAAATGCGACCAGAACAGAAGGCTTTGGTTTCAGTGCTGGTAATCATTGTAAGGGATCACGTCTTTAAAGACAGAATGGCAGTCCGAGGGGTGGCGGGAACAAGGGTAGGAAGAGATGAACAACAAAGAAAAAGGCATCAGACAAGCTTCATTCTGGACACATGGTTACAAGGTCAACAGTCCTGCCATGGTAGATACATTACACTCAAATCCAGCAAGCACTTTCTTTTCTCTACAGCTGTAGCAATGAAGGTCCTTACACAATTTCATTTGTGAAATGATGCCTGAAAGCATATATCTGCACAGCATATCCTCTGGCAACATGCATTCGATGGAAGTGTTTAAGGAGTACAATTACTTATCACAATCTCACTTTAGTAGTTAGTAATGAGGAGAAGTTATTATATTAATAATTTGGCTTCTTGCTAAAATTCTTATTTTCCTAATATTTATATAACAATAGTAGTTACTGTAGGAGTAGTAGTGGAAGTGGTAATAGCAGTAATAAATGAATCCCATGAATGAAATTAAGGTAATTCTCTTCATTATGCTGACAACTGGACGGAGGTTCTCCTCCAATATGAACATTCTTGCCAAGAGTCCTTGACCATATCAGAGTGGCAATGAAAGATGAAGCTATAAGATTCCTACCAATCCATTCTAATTATCAACTACCAAGTCAGGGCCTCCAGTTACTTCTCTGAATATTCTATGACTGAGAAGAGGGAAGGAAAGAAAAACTGAAATTTGGTCTTTTCAATCTTCTATCTATTTTTGAAATTTTTTTGAAGGGTTTTTGAAGTATATATACTTTATAGCATTCAGGATATCTCCCCAGATGAGTCTGGCCTTTGTTAAACTTGAACTCTACTTCCCACTCACCATTGATTAGTGTCTTTTCTCTCCCTCCCCCATAACACCACAGCCTGTTACCACCATCATTGTAGACCATACACACCTCCAACACCGTAACTGGAACAGGAAGAAGGGTCACAGTAGCCAGGTTGACCTGAAGGTCCCTGTGGTCCAGGTACACCTAGGTGACCAGGTGGACCTCGTGGACCAGGTGAACCTTGTGGCCCAGGGCTACCAGTTCGACCCTCACCAGCAGGTCCTACGAGAACACAAATGTCCAATTAGATTGACTGTTAGCATTCATGTTATCTAGGAAAGTAAACTAAAGCTGCTAATTGAAATAAACAAACTTGCTTTTCAGTTTTCTCTTCTTTACATATCAATACTCTTCACTTTGCATCTGCTCCTTCCCAGTTCATTCCTTGCTAATGGAAAATGCAAAGAAAATGCCTATAGGACTCCCTTTCTCCTTTAGGGAACTGTCTAAATCATCTCAGGACAGCAAGAAGCAAAACTCATTCTTCACTAGTATCTTCCGTACAGTCTAAGAGAAAGGAGTACATTTTGACCAACAGTATTTTTCATGCAAAATGTTGTTGTTTTCTAATTGTATAAGAATCCTAGGATACCCAAAGATACTGAAGTGATTTGCCATTTCCTTCTCCAGCTCATTTTACAGTTGAGGAAAATACGGCAAACAGGTTAAGTGATTCGTCCAGGGTCACATAGCTAGTAAGTGTCCGAGGTCAGATTTGAACTCAGTTTTCCCTGACTCCAAGCCCAGTGCTCTTTCTATTTACTGTGCCACCAGCTGTGTCTAAGTAGTAGAGCTCAGTGAAAATTTGGGGGAAATTAAGATTTGCTGAACTCAAAGGTGCTTTGAGGCCATCACCCAGGCTGGAACCAAAGTGTTTGAAAGGTCTTCAAGTTGAAAGTAGGGATTGTTTCATTCACTGTACTTATATCATACACGAATGAAACAATTAATCCAGTTAAGCTTGGCACATAGTGGGCACTTAATAAAAAACTTGTTAAATAAATAGATTAATTGGTACAATTCTCTCCTGGTTCAAGAAATCTCTAATTAACCATGAAACCTTTAAAGTCAAATCATAAGGAAATCTACTTTACTCCAAAATGTGCTATGAAGGCCATTCCTTCCAAAGAACTCTTTCCAAGCTATCATCAGGGCCAAAAACCCTTAATTCAATCTTAATTCAATCAGACTAAAGACATAACATTATCTGTAATCTAGAGAGCCTATTTTATCATCAGGAGACAAGAAAAATATATAGAAAGCTGCAAACTCTACATCAGATGCCACAACTACCCTGGCATATTGCATAAACTTTACATGTAATTTTGACTAAATGAGGATAAATGCTTGGGAGTTTCTCAATTTACACTCACACTCACACACACACACACACACACACACACACACAGCTTTCCTTCTATTAACCCAATCATTTGAATGAGAAATAGAGGAAATGTAGCCCTGACAATAGACATTACAGCTTCCCCCAGCCTGGAATGACAAGGAAGTACAAGAATTTGCCTCCTACCAAAGCTTGCATAGGTTACCTGCAGGTCCAGGAGGGCCTCTGGGTCCTTGACTTCCAATGCCTGGATTTCCTTTTTCTCCCTTGACACCTGATAAACCTGTTGAGACAAGCACCATTCAAATGCTATTTAGAAGAGGCAGAATATTTACAGAAGTTTTAAAGGTTTTCAATAGCCAAAGAAGGGCAGGTATAAATAAGGAAAGGGCCTGAGATGGAGAGAGTTCAGTTTAAAGTTCAGTAAGTTTAAAGTTTTGAAAAAGCATGTGTGTATGTGTGTGTGTGCGTGTGCGTGTGTGTGTGTGTGTGTGTGTATGTGTGTGTGTAGTTCAGTTGTTTCAGTGATGTCCAACTCTTAGTGACTCCATTTCAGGTTTTCTTTGGCAAACATATTAAAATAGTTTGCCATTTCCATCTCCAGCTCATTTTATAGATGAGAAAACTAAGACAAACAGGCTTAAGTGATTTGCCCAGGGTCACACGGCTAATAAATGTCTGAGACCACATTTGAATTCAAGTCTTCCTGAGTCCAGACCCAATATTTAATCCATCTATTGCTTTGCCTGGCTGCCAAAAGAAGAGAGAGGTTAGGGCTAGATAAATAGACCTGATAATTGTATGCATAGAGATGGTAATTAAGCCCATGGAAACAGGATATATTTGTTTAATTAAGAAAAATCCAACACACACACACACACACACACACACACACACACACACACACACACACACACACATCCTCGCTTTCAATCAACCAACAAGCCAACAAGCACTTATGTGCCAGACATCATGCTAAGTACTGAAGATATACAAACAAAAATGAAAGTCTTTAATCTCAAGAAGGTTATAGTCAATGGAAGAGACAACATGTATGCATAAAAGCATATACACAAATATAGGAAAAATGATTTCTGGGGAGGCATTAGCACCTGGAAAAATTAGGAAAGGTTATATGTAGAACGAGGCGCTTGAGCTGAGTTCTGAAGATAACTAGGGAGTCTAAGAGACAGAGGTCAGGACAGTTTGCATTCCAGACATAAGGAAGAGCCTGTGTAAA
Organism: Potorous gilbertii; assembly: GCA_028658325.1. Classification (NCBI taxonomy): domain Eukaryota; kingdom Metazoa; phylum Chordata; class Mammalia; order Diprotodontia; family Potoroidae; genus Potorous; species Potorous gilbertii. The sequence continues at coordinate 147,857,217 of CM053773.1, forward strand.
TGCACAGGGATGGAAGAAGAGCTGTACGTCAAGAGCAAGAAGGCATCTAGGTGGTGCCACAGGGCACAGAGCTGGGGCCTGGAGTCAGAAAGACCTGAATTCAAATGTGACCCCAGATACCTACTAGTTATATGACCCTAGGCAAGTCACTTAACCTCTGTTTGCCTCAGTTTTCCCATCCATAAACTGGGGAATAACTAATAATAAGGGTTATCAATGAGGATCAAGTGAGACAATATTTGTAAAGCACTGAGCACAGAGCCTGGAATGTAGGAAGGACTATATAAATGTTAGCTTTTAGTTATTTATTTAGTTATCTTTATTTATCTATTTATTTTATTATTTATATATAATGTTTATTATATATAAAGTATATTATATAAAATATATTACAGATAAATATTATTTATGCCATATTTATATAATATTATTAGCTATTAAGATGGCCAAACAAGATACACAAACAAAGATTTGACTAGACTGTAGAGTTCATGGCTAAGGCTCCCACTTCTCAGGAGTTCTCTAAAGTCAATAGACTTTGAGATTAAAGTGAAAATCTGGCCCACTTAGAATGTAGTGTCCACTCTTTGCTTATTTTTCCAACTTCTCGCTTTCCTGTTTCTAAAGTTATCTAAGTTTGATCATAGGTCTTGGGGACATAGACTCTGTCTGCACCGAGGATGTGGCTCATGTAGTGTGTATACTGTTGGCACGCTGCAAATAATATACAATCATAAATGATTGCCTCTGACATTTCCTTATAAAACAACATTATCATGTATCTGCAAAGGACACGAATTATAACTGTCAGAACAAAAAATAAACAAACAAGTTGCTAGGTTCTGAAAAGTTTGAATTTCCATTAGAAACTTGGAACCATTAGAAAAGTCTGTGCTTGATTTTGATGATTCAGCCCCATAAAAATCCAAACCAATTCATGCTTTTCCATTTAACAGACCTCTGTTAATAAACTGAAGATTTTAATAGGTACAAATCAATTGTACACATAAATAATACACAGAGACTATATTTGCCAGAATTATGACATCTGGTTTGCTGAACAGGCTATTATATAGGCTGTAGAAAGATTGTAGAACAGATTCAGAACAAAGACAAGATGAGGCTATGAAATGGTAAACCCAAATGGAAAATTCAACTGGGTCTAAGCTAAATCAGTGTTAGATGGGGTTCTATGTAGTAATAGATTTTATTAGAACAAGATATATATATATATATAGGTATATATATATATATATGTATGTATGTATATATATATGTGTGTGTGCATATATATGTGTGTATATATATGTATGTACATATACATACATATATATATATATATATACATACACACACACGCATTTATTATTCAGTGACACTTTGTATCTCTTCCTCTATGTCCTCTTCTGCTTCCTCTCTACCACCAGGAACTGGGCTTTCATATCACTTCCCCACCATATCCATACTACACAGCTGTTCAAGTACTACCCCCAGTTGATCCCTCATTAGAATGGATGCCCCTTGAAGTCAAGGATTGCCTCGCTTGATCGTATTTATGAGTGCTGAGCTCAATGCCTAGTGAGGAGCAGCATCAACAGCAGTGGTAGCAGCTAATACGTATTTAATACTCTCAATTGATACTTACAACAATCCTGTGAGGAAGGTACTGTCATTATCCCCATTTTAGAGGTGAGGAAACTGAAGGTGAGATGGGTCCCACAACTAGTAAGGAAGCATCGGAGGCAGGATTTGAACTCAGGTCGTCCTGACTTTTAGGTCTAATACTCTATCGACTGTACCGTCTGGGTTCCTCAAGCATTGAATAAATATCTATCTGTTGATCATCTACTTAGAGCAAGACTCGAGCTCACCTTCCACCTCTCACACTGACTGGGTCAGCCTGAGCAAATCACAACCCACTGTCCCTTAGTCAAGAGCTTAGGTTACAGATGAAAGTATTTCCTTGGGGGAGCTCTCGACATTAATAAAATAATGCATAAATGTACAGAGTACATATCAAGTGTTGGATGGAGGTAGAATACACTAGCAATAGGAAGTATCAGAAAAGACCTGGCCTTTGAGGGAATATTTGAACAGTGGTTTGAAAGAAATTAGGGGTTCTCAGAGGCAGATTAAGGAGAGCATAAGTACATTCCAGGCAGCGGGTACAGTCTAAGCAAAGGCACAAAGACAGGAAATTAAATATCATATGTGAGGAAGAGAAAGAAGACCATCGTGGACCGTGGAATTTGTAAAAGATGATAAGATTGGAAGAATAGGTTGGATACAACAGATTATAATCCTACTATGTGTCAGGAAATGTTCTGAACATTGCAGATGCCCAAGAGGCAAAAGACAGTTCTTGCCTCAAGAAGCTCACAATGAATGGAGGAATTAAAAAGCGAACAAATATGAACAAACATAAAAACCCTGCAACATAGGAAGTGCTGGGACTGTCATCTCTATTCTTCAGATAAGCCACTGAGGCTGAAAGAGATGAGCTTGTCCAAAGCCACGCAGCTGGACTCTTCTAGATTGGGTTCTCAATTTTCTTATTTTGGCTCCAAATCCTTAATAGTTGCTGGCTCCTGTTCGTATGCTTTCCCTCTTGCTTAGATATAGGGCTGATTTCCCTTGCTGTTGTGACATGGTTGATGGATGGATTGGAGCATGCTCAAGAGTACAGGGGCTGACCCGTTTTTTTTCAACATCACAGGGCACACTCGGTCCTTTCTTGCTCTTGTCAACCTGGAGATTACAATTCCTGACTTATTAACTGTAATGTTGGGTTTCCTGGCCTATCTATACGTCTGCACATTCTACTTGGCACCAGAACCAGCAGCTAGACTCCTGACCAGCACCAACTTACTCTCCTTGGTTTAGACACCTCACCCTTGCTGTCTGTCAGTAAAGAGCACATGTGGATTTTTAGGAGTGTGTGTACCTTTCCTGTGCGTAATGGACTTCTTGTCTTGGGTCAGGTCCCTTGTTGTTTGTTGGACATTCTACGTTTATTACTCTAACTCTTGGCCTCTGAGTAGGGAGAATCTTACTCATCCCAGTGGCAAAATTTATCACACTAAGAGGCCTAAAAGTTTAAATTCCCAGAATTAGAGAATTCTAGATTTTGAAAAGACATCATCAGTCATCTAGTCCAATCTACACCCAAGAAAGAATCCCCATTACCACACACATAACAAGTGCTCATCCAGCCTCTGCTCAAAGACCTCCCAAGAGGCAGAGCTCACTATCTCTCAAGGCAACCCATTCCACTCTGGGATATCTGTCATTATTGTCAGTTTTTCCTGTTGTCAAGGTTAAATTTACTTCTTTGCAATTTTCAGCCATTATTCCAGTTCTGTCCTCTGAGGCCAAAAAAGAGAACAAATCTAATCCATCTTTCATATGTGACAGCATTTCAATCTGCTGGCTATGCCCCTCAAATCTTCTCTTTTTCAGGCTTAGTGTCCCCCCAAATCAAGTCTGTCTGATGTTTTTTCTTACTGGAGCCTTTACCATCTTATCCTAGCCATCCAGAAAAACTCCTACATTTTAAATTCTAAGTATTTAAAGTCCTGTATCTCAACATGTAACACTTTTATTTTTAACTAGTACAGGAATGTCCCAGGAGACACCAATGGAATTTTTAATTGCACCCCTATATGTTGTTTTCTAGAGCAATGCTACCCATGCATTCTTATATGGTCACACATCCAATTGATTTTTAAAGATACTGTTAAAGATATAGATGAAATAACCCTTGAATTTGTAATGACTCTTTTAGATTTTTTCTATTGAGTTTCCTTGTTTTAGAGACAGACTATTATAGTAATAGTAAGTGGCCTTTACACGGCATTTTGAAGTTTGTAAAGGATTTTATATATTATTTCATTTAACTCTTATAACAACCCTGTGAAGAACTAATTTTATTATCCCCATTTTACAGGTAAGAAAACTGAAACTCAGAGATATTAAGTGATTTTCCCACTGTCACACAGTAAGTATCTGGGGGAGGATTTAAACTCAGGTCTTCCTAACTCCTAGTCAAATATTGTATCCACCTAGGCGCCTATCAGTCTTACATTCAAGGTTCAAAGACCTGGCTTCTCTCTCCAAAATGAACTTCTATATGTGACTTTTGGTGAGTCACTTCATCTCTCAGGCCTCAGTGTCCTCTGTAAAACAAGGATGTAGAACTAGGTGACTTAGCTCCCACTCTAAAATTTCACGATTGATTTTCCTCAACAAGTTTTGCAATATTCATAGCACTCTGATGGGAAAACTATGCATTATTCAAAATTAGTAGGAAAATTTGTCTCAGCATTTTCTGTAGTTTGTAATTCAAAATATATTATTTTAAATTCAGTCTCTGCTTTTACTTATTCAGGTATCACTGATGATATTTAAATCAGAGCATTTGTCTGCTATACCTAACAGGGTTATAAAGTGATTTGCAAGGTGACTGGAAAGATCATAGGACTTCAAGGTGGAAGGGGCCTTAGAGGTCAATCATTGCAATTCTATAAGCATTTGAACGGGGAGTATGAAGTGGGAGTATGGGAGTGTGCCATACCGTATACAAAGTACTATGCTAGGTAACGGGGTTGATAGTGAAAGGATAATGACAAATGATGTGAAAAGCAGTCCCTGCCCTGAAAATGCTGACATTCTATCAGAAGATACGTAGCCTGTAAGCAGATAAGTTGTAAGTTTTCCTCCTCTCCTCAACAAAATCCAGAATAGTTTATTTAAATAAATTAATCAGGCCCCTAGAGCTGGGATCATCACAGTACACAATCTATACCCATATTCTACTCCACAGGCAACGGGAAACAAGTTTACAAGTAAGAAAAATTAGGACTCGGTTGGGAATTTGCCTGAGGTCATACAATTTGGTCAAAATAATTTTGTACTAGTTAAGAAAGAGAAGTTGATCAGGGAAATAGATTAGATACATGATAAACTGAAATCAGTAAATATAATGGCTTAGTAACAGGCTACATGCATTCGTGACAAACCCAAAGATTCAGACTTCAGGGGTAAGAGTTCATTATTCAACAAGAATTGCTGGGTTGTCTGACAGAAACTAGGAATAGACAACGTATACCAGATACCAAAGAAAGCTCCAAAAGGATATCCTTATAACTAGAAGAGAAGCTACAGATCGTCTAGCGGACCCCACATTTTACAGGTGAGTAAACTGCAGCTAGGTGATGCAGTGGATAGAGAACTGGACCTGGAGTCAGAGAGCTCATCTTTCTGAGTTCAAATCCAGCCTCAGACACTTACTAGCTGTGGGGCCCTGGGCAGGTCACTTAACTCTGTTTGCCTCAGTTTCCACATCAATAAAATGAGCTGGAGAAGGAAATGGCAAACTACTCCAGCATCTTTGTCAAGAAAACTCCAAAGAGGCTCATGAAGTGTAGGACGTGACTAACCAAAGCAGCAACAACAAGCTGAAGTAAATTGTTATCCCAATGTCAGACAGGTAATAAGTTACAAAGGATTCAAATTCAGGTCTTCTAAGTCCAAGTCAAGAACTCTAGTTGGGAACTCAAGAAAGAGAGGCTATATCAGTTTTAGAGATATGTGTCTAGAAGGGGTAGCTGAAACCATGATGATGAATAAGACTGCCAAATAGAGAGTAAAAAAGGAAAGTGCAAACCATTTGGGAACTTAATAAAAGGATTTGTTCTGTTAAGTTAGGATTCAGTCAAAGGGACTCACTTGAAGACCTTGGGTCACATGGCCTCGAGGCAGCAGGTTCCCTACCCTTGTTCTAGATTGTTTAGATTTGGGGAGATCCTGTCTCTACCCTCTGACCCAGTAGCTAATCTTCTAAATTTAGCATCATCAGTCCATTGGACAATCATGTCATTGATTCCTTCATCCAACTCAATGAAAAAATCTTGAATGTGGACAAGTCCTGGTTCCCAAGCAGGCTGACTATGGAGAAGTTGTCAGCTCCTCAAGGTCAGGTACTATCTTTTGCCTTTTTTGATTCTCCACAGTTTGGCATGATGCCTTCACATAGTGGACTCTTAATAAATGTTTGCTGAGTGCAAGGACTGTTTCTGGTAGACTTAGCCCTTCACAGCAGTGCAATGAACTAAAATATTCTCAAAGGACTCTTGAGGCAAAATGCCATCCACCTCCAGAGAAAGAACTATGGAATTGGAAAGCAGAATGAAGCAGACTACTTTTTCTTGTGTTATGTTTTGTTTTGTTTTGGTTTTTCTCATGGTTTCTCCCATTCATTTTAATTCTTCTATGCAACATGACCAAAGTGAAAAGGTGTTTAATAGGAATGCATGTGTAGAACCCATATAAGGCTGCAATGCCATCTCAAGGAGAGAGGGGGAGAAAATTGAAAACTTATGGAAGTGATTGTTGAAAACTGAAAACAAATTAATTAATTAAATTTTTTCAAAAATGTATGCTGACTGATCCTAAAATAATACTTAAATATGAATTATTTTTTAATATTATTAGTATAGTTAGTATTACTGTCATTATTAAAAAAAGAACTCAAGTTGAGATGCATCACCAGATCAAAAAGAGTTAAAGTTAAAACTCATATAATGATGACTCTTCAGTTCTCCAAATAGGTACAAAGATTAGCACATTAATATAAATCTAGCTTACCATCAGTGATAGGAAAGAGTTTTAAAAAGAGATGCTTATCCTCTAGACTGGCAAAAAAAAAGAGTTCAGAAAGGTTAGAAACCTTTCTAAAGAAAGATTATTTTTCTGGAGGAAAAGCATTATAGAATAGAAAGAGCCCTGGCCAGATAACTGGAGAATCTGGCCTTGGTATTTACTAGCTGTGTAACCATGGTCAACTTTTTCATTTCTCTAGATTTTAATTTCTCCTGCAAAAGGAGGGGGTTGGATAAGACTATCTCTAAATCCTATGATTTACTAGTAGAGAGAAATTTACTAGTAAAATCAGGCCTAAATCCAAATTGAACTGGACAAGAGGAATGAGGATGTCTTTTCTATTTGCAATCTCTACGAGTACAAAAGTTTAGCAGCATTCCCTTGTGGTTAATCTTGATTTTTTTAAAGAATATGTTAAAATATTCACTAAAAAGAAATTGGCACAGTTCATATAAACATTTGCAATTGTATCACATAAACTATTTTGTGAAGGATTTCCATTTACTTATCTATGGTGAAATGCTGAGAGTTTAGAAAAGGATGAAGAATGCTTCTGTGAACCACAAGAAAGTTCTATCCCATTTATATATACATTTGCAAGCAAGTATAATTGAACCTTTATTTTTAAAAATTTCTCCCTATACTTTTTGTGTTAAATCTGTTTATAGAAGAGTAAGCTAAAAGGAAAACCCTGGCCACTAAGTAATCATGAACTGGCTGTCAGAGACAATCTGAGGATTTTAAAACTATAGCCATGAAAAACGAGAGGGAGTATGGGCCAGGGAATAGTCTCATGGTCAGGGTATCTAGGATACAGGTCCCTGTCTGATAACTTACTGGCTGTGTGACACTGGGTAAAGTATTTAACCTTCAAGTGCTCTAGGCAACTCTCTAAGATCCGAAATTGTCCAAGAGATGCTGATCTGGGTAGGTGAAAGGAATTTCTTCACCAGGAGTTCCCCATGCTAATGAAAACATAGATCTATACCACTATACCTATACCTATACCACTCCCTTCCCTTCCCCATTCCCACACAAAAAGAATGGCTATGTACACTGAATAGCAGACTGCAGAGGGAAGGAGAGCTAAAATATTTGACCACATGAATAGCAAAAAACCAAATGCCATGTATCAAGTGTCTACTGTACATCTGGCTCCTTTGGGAGAAAAGGGTATACTAAAGGAATTTACAGTCTAAGGAGGAGATGCAGGAACAAGATATGAAACAATTAGAAGACAAAAATAATTATCTATCCGTATATTATGTATTATGATGGTGACTATATTTATGTACATTATATCTATTATTACATGTAATATGTACACATCCACACACGTAGGTTGTTGTTCAGTCATTTCAATTACGTCTAACTCTTCGTGATCCCATTTGGGGTTTTCTTGGCAAAGATACTAGAGCAGTTTGCCATTTCCATCTCCAGCTTATTTTAACAGATGAGGAAAGTGCAACAAACAAGGTTAAGTGACTCGCCCAGGGTCACACAGCTAGAGTAAATGTCTGAGGCCATATTTGAACTCAAAATGAATCTTCCTAATTCCAAACCCAGTGTTCTATCAACTGCATCACTTAGCTGCCACATGCGTATGTATCCATTGCTGAGTGGTATTCAAGCTAGGAGGCTGGGATCAATCAATGCCCATAAGCATGACAGTCTTCAGTGAGGGCTAGGACAAAGAAGTGAGAACAGAAGGACACCAGGAGGGGCAAGGGTCATGATACCTTGTAGGGGCCTGCAAGCCCCAGATCCAGTGGCAGAGGAAGTGGAGGGCTCTCTGTAGGTCCAATCTTTTGCTTTTGGTTGGAGGGTTTGGGGTTTTCTTAGGTTTGTTTTGTTTTGTTTGGGGGTGGGGCAGAGGGGGTGTCATGCAGTGTCCAGTGTGTTGGAGCAAAGAGAGAGCACGGTACTGTATAGTAGAGTTAACGTAGGTGGAGGTTATTTGGGAATGCATATTTCTTTCAGAATTCTTTACAATTTGCAAACTGTGAATTTAGTTTAACTAGTATTTAAAAAGTAGTGGAACAATGAACAGTGCTAGACTTGGAGTCAAGAAGTTCAGAGTTCAAATCTTGCCTCAAGCTCTTACTGACTGTGTGATCTTAGGCAACTCACTGAATCTATGACTCAGTTTCCTTATCTGTACAATAAAGCACCTGTTTCACAGGATTGTTGTGAGGATCAATGAGATAATATGGAAAGTGTTTAGTAAACCTTACAGTGCTCTATAAATGCTAACTGTGATTGTTAGTAGTAGTAGTCTCATAGGGAAAGACTAGAAATGGGGAGAAGGTTGCAGACAGGCATATTTCAGGTCAGAAATACTACATAGGGGATTCCCATTTGGCTACAGCAAACTAGATGACCACTCATTTTACCGATGAACAAACCAAGTTTCCTTAAAAAGTCATGAATACGTGGGTTTCCTGAGCAAATCACTAAACCTAGATGGGTCTTAATTTCCTCATCTGTAAAACAGGGACAATAACAGCACCTAACTCAAAGAACTGATGTGAAATAATACATGAAAAGCACTTGGCAAATCTTAAAATGCTAGGGAAACAAAAGCTATTATTATTACAGTATCTTCAATAGAGAATAGTCATTTCAAATGCCATATGGAAATTCTGGTTTGAAGGCTAGGAAAGGAAAGTAGATGCTTTAGCTTTCACTGCCTGACTTGACTCTTAACAAATGACATAAATGGCATGAAAGCAGTATCATCTTGAAGTAATAGAGACCATTTGGAAATATTTAGACACCTTCCTAACAAAGAATACTGAACAAATACAAAAGATGCATCTGCATTAGTGATGATAGGAGGAGCAAGGAGGTTTGGAAGGAATCAAATTCCAACAGTTGTCATGAATATCTCGATTTGATTCATTTTAGGCATTTCATTATCAATGACAGGAAAGTCATGCATCATCTGATGCTGCCTTAGGGGAAAAATTTGCAATCCATTCTAGATTTGATGGTGAGACATCATTCAGATTTTTTGTTTCTTAAAGTTAAGGAAACCAGGGTTAGGATCTTGTCGAGGCCAGAGCTTGAATTAAGTGTTGTGTTCAGTAGATTAAAGATTAATGTTTTCACTTTCTGCAATGAAATGAAAAATGGATTCTCTGCAGTTTCCTTCCAGTTGGTTCCGTAACCTTTCAATTATAGTTCTTTTTCCCCTTTCTTTTCACTGCCTCTGAGTCAACTCTTCTGCCCCATGACTTGCCTTCTGAGACTATTTTACTCCTCACTTGGACAAAATCAAGCATGAGATATAGCTAGTTAAGAGTATCTTCTTCTGAAAGAGCTCTTTTCTGAAATTCTTACCAGTTCGTTGAAAAATCTGCCCAATGTGCCCATTAGCTAAACAAATTTTGATACATAAATGTAATGGAATACTACAGTACCATAAGAAATAATGAATATGGAGAATTCAAAGAAATATGGGAAAATTTATACAAACGGATGGAGAGTGAAATAAGTAGAATTAGGAAAACAAGATATACAATGATTAAAACAATGTAAGTAGAATACAAACAAAGCTGAAACTAAAGAGACCCTTAGAAGTGTTGAAAAAATGTACCTTGCTCTCCTTATTGCAGAGGTGAGGCAATGTGGATGTGAAATATCACACATACCATCAGATGCAATGTGTTTACTGATTTTGCTTACTTTTCTCTTAAAAGATGTTGTTATAAGGGAAGTCTCTTTGGGCATGGAAGATGAGAGGGATCTATTTGGAAATGGGTGTGATATGAAAGTACAGCTCACCAAAGAATATTTTTAAAAATATTACTAATGGTAACATGTGGCCAAATGGATAGAGCATTGATTAGAAGTCAGGAATCTAATAATTTAGTACTGGTTTAGCAACAAATAGATAATGTGGCCTTTGAAAAAACATTAAACTTCTTTCAGTCTCAGTTTCCTTATCTGTAAAATGATTTCTAAGTTCCCCTTTACTTTGACAGTCTATGACCTATATCATCTAAATTACCAGAAAAATCAATTTGCCTAAAAGTCAGGCTCATAAGACTACATTATTTGGCTATTAAATTATTCATTTTCTCGTGTCTCAAACTTGGCTTAATTTGGTTTCTGCTGAAGAAATATAAAACACCTCAATTGCCGAGGCCTTCTTAGTGACTGTGCAGAAAGAAAAAAATAAAAATCATCCTGCAAACAATCTATCTGAAAGCATGTAAGAAGTTACTCCATTTAAATGCCAAGTCTTGTACTTATGGGCAATCAACTTGGACTCTGCCAAATGGAAGTTATACAGAAAATAAAAAATCTTGGTAGACAATGGTTTAACATCAGAAAATGATAAGATTTTATCAGTGGAAATGATGGTATAGAAGAGCCATTACTATCTACTTTGCCACTGAACCCTAAGAACTATAAGACTTTTCCATTTGACTTGAAGCTAAAGCTAGCTAGCTAGATGGATAGATAGATAGAAAGATAGTCTCCCCCATTAGAATGGGAACTCCTTACAATCAAGGACTGTCTTGATTTTCTATTTCTATCTCAGCACTTAGCATAGTGCTTTGTAAGTAGTAAGCATTTAGTAAAGGCATCATTCATTCATTCATTCATTCATTTCCTCTGTGGAATTTGCAATTCTTAAAACTCCTGATTCAGGAAATCAGTGATTCTGATGATGGTGGTGGAAAGAAGGAAGGTGGAGTTGAATTCCAGAAACTATTCATGGCAATGGAAGATATCACTTTTCTCATGTAAAATATTAATTTTGACCACAATCATAAACTCATAAATAAACATTAATGACTGTTTGGAGTTGGCTTTCATTGAGCCTAATGAAGAAGATGCTGGGTCTGTACAAAGTGAAGCAAAGGGAAGGAGAAAACAAATAAAAGAGAAAGACATATAGGGATTTGCCCATATATTTTACATAAATACATTATAAATTATGTATATTTCATATATACTATAAATTTCATTACTGATTTCATATATGATGCCTTATAAAGTATATGCTTCATATATAATGCATTATATATGTTATATTTATGTAAAATATATAGATAAATACATATATGTCTTTCTTTTTTACCTATAGAATGTATAGGTAAGCACCTACGCATTTTTCTTTTTTATATCATCAGAATGATTGTTACCAGGACTACGTTCCCAGCCAGCGTCTATTTGGCCCTCCCTCCAAACGTACAATTGAATTTTGCTGCCAGGTTTTTTTTTTTTGGCTCCTATCACTGCTTTTAGTCATGGAAATACAATGAACATGAGAGATCCAGGCTGATGACTATTTTTCCTCTTCCATCTTGGGGTCATTTGGGTCCTAACTCCTGCTCCTCAGCTGTATGTACCCACAGATTAGCCTCAGGAGCTTGCTCCTTAGCTTCAGTGGGATAAGCCTTTCTCCATTATATTGCAATTTGAGTCTCTGAGAGGGAATTTCATACACTTTTGGAGACCTGGCTTAGGGACAAGGGGATGGCTCTTAATTTTCAGTATTTATTTTGTGCAGTGGTGTAATTTCAACCTGTCCCCTCAGTGTGTTTCATCTTTACATTCTCCCGTCCCCCTGTCCATTTTCTATAACAAAGCCTATCTTTGTTCAGGTCAGCCACAGAAACCTAGGACTGACAGGCATGAACATTAGCCCTTTTCTCTTATGTTAGAATCATTCAGACCTTGGTCTTGTTGGCCAGGGAAAGCTTGTGGGGAAAGTCTTCATACTCAAAGGTCACTCCGAGGTTTTCTTCCTCAAACAACAATACTATATTAGTCTTAGGCATTACATGGGGAAAAGAGCAGCTTTCTTCTGCATCAAAGTCTTAGACAAAGACCTGAAATTTGCTCTTGATTAAAAAATGCCACTCAAACATTTAATTTTTTTAAACCCTCAATTTAAACTACTTACCATTATCATGATTTGAGGGAGTTGGCAGATGAAAAGAAAAAAGGCCTCTGACATTAAAAAAAAAAAAACTAGGGAAATGAGTAAAATAAAGCAGGGACAGTCATTAGGAAGCTATCTCTCAGTGATTTCTATTGAAATTTTCCCAGAAAATGTTGTGGGAATGGGACACATCACAATCAATTAATAGCATGTCAAGTCAAGAAGCATTTACTAAGTGCTTACTAGACTCCAGGTTCTATGCTAAGTTGAAGGCACAGAAAGGAAAAAACAGATGTTGCTACCAAGGATCTCATAAGTCTGACATGGCAAACATAGACAGACAACTAAGGCAAACTCTCTTTTTCATTTTCTCTCTATTTCTCTGTTTTCATATATAGATATATATATGTACACACACATGTATATATGCATATGTATATACACACATGTTTAGTTGGAGAAAATCTCTGTGGGAAGGTACTATGGGTAAAGAGGACCAGGAAAAGCTTCTGAAGTTCACATTCTAATGATAGGAATAAACATGTTAAGCAGACAAATGTGTGAGTGTGCGTATAATCTGCTTATATATACACATATATGTAAATCTATAATACATGTTTATTATGATGGGAGATAATTTTAGAGAGAAAGCACTAGGAGGGGGAGAGAGAGGACCAACACCATCTTACAGAAGAAGGGATTTGAGTTGAATTTTGAATAAAGGCAGGGAAGTCCATTAGGAGGCAGAAATGAGGAAGGAGAGAATTCCAGGCATGGGGGGACAGCTGTTGAAATGGCTGCTGCTGTTGTGTTTGTCATTCATTCTCGAAGAGGACCATGACATCAAGATGATGACATGACTTGCAGTTGACTTTGATCTGAGTGAGGGAGGGCTGTGCAAGGTCACCAACCTCACTTTCTTCTCCTGAGCCATCTGGGGCCAGGGGCCTGATATTCATCAGGATGACTGGAGATGGCCCAGGATGCAATGTGGGACCCTGGCCCTTTCAGGCAAAGGTTTTATCACAGTCTCACTTTGAGTGATATACCTATTCAACGAATACGCTTCTTTACATGGTTACTCAAGGGATGGTCCCTTTAATAAAAAAAAATCAAACTGGGAGGGGATATAGATATGTATATATTTATATAATAAAGTTACATATTCTTTTTCTTATATTTTATAATCTTAACATTTCTCTTTATTTTTCAAACAGATGCTCCCCCTCATGTATATTTAAGAGTCATTTGAGAATTGGCCATAAAATAATTAATTTAAAATTAATATCATGAAGTCCAAAGTGTGACCTTCCAAAAACAAAGGTTTATATATTAGAATATCAGACTTCTTGAAAAGAAACACAGTCTTCTAGGCACACTTTGATGTTAATTCAATTGGTGACAGTGATCTCACTATTAATAAGCTCACTTCCTCACCCCACATCTCATGACAAGTATATATATATGTATGTATATATATGTATGTAAATATGTGTATTTGCATGTGTATGTATCACATGTACAAGTCTACATAGATGTACATATACAAGTTTATATATACACATATATACAAATATATATATATATATATATATATACATATACACACATGTATATGTGTGTATGTAAACTAGTTTGTCAGGTAAGATGAAACTGAAGTGGAAAAAGCTAGCCTGAAATTAAATTTGATAAGTTAGTATTCTCATTATTCATAAACTGAAATGATTCTCAAACTTTGTGGTCTCAGGGCCCCTTTACACTCTTAAAAAATTATTAATGGACTCCCTCTCCCAAAAAGCTTTTGTTCATGCGGAACAAATCATTAATTAATTATTTAATATTTACTGCGTTATGAGTGAAGTTCTAAGTTTTATTCTGAAAATATTTTTGACTCTACAGAGCTCCTGAAAGGGTTTTTGAGTTCCTGTAAGGATTGCCAGACTACAGCTGGAGGTGAAAGGGTATGTATGGTCAGGAGGTGGACCATCTTGTATGAGAAACAGCAAGAAGGCCAGTGTTCCTTGATTACAGAGTATGCAGAGGGGAATGATATGTGAGCAAATTGAAAAGGTAAATAGAAGAAGGTAAAAAAGAAATAGAAAACTGAAAGAACTCATGGGCTTATAGATATAGAACAGGAAAAGACTTCAGAAGATCTGTAGTTCAAACTCTTCATTATTCTGGTGAAGAAACCAAGGTCTAGGGAGATTAAAGGACTTATCCAAGGTCATAATAACCTTATTTGAACAGTTTCCTCATCTGTAAAATGGGGATGGTAAGAGTAGCACCTATCTTCCAGGACTGCTGTAAGGATAAACTGAGATTGTATTTGTAAAGCATTTAATACAGTGCCTGCCTGACACATAGTAAGCACTATATAAATGCTTGGTATTATTATATTTTGTGACCCTTCAGAGATTCCTGATATCATTCAAATATCAAGGAATGTCATCTTACCACAATATCAGAAAGTGCTACAGATGTGGGGGTTTTTTTTGGGCAACCAGGTAGTAAGCTGCTGAGGCCTGATTTGAACTCAGGTACTCCTGACTCCACAGTCAGTGTTCTATCCATTGAACCATCTAGCAGCCCCCAGATGTTTTTAAGAAACTATGATATGGTCCATCATGGTAATCTAGGAAGTGATTGCTGAAATCCCAGAGTGATCCCTGGGCCTGTAGGCTCTGTTCTTAGTGAGTTCTCACCTTATGTACCTTGAACCTAGACCTACCAAGCCATTTCCCAGGCTTCTAGCGTTGTGCCATGCTTCTCTCCCCTTCCTTCCAAAGCCTTCCTTTCCAACTCTAATTTTGAGATAATGAATCAGCACTCCTATTTTGATATTCTTCCCCAACTGTCATTTCCCTGGTGTCTTCTTCTATTAAAATGTAAGAGCAGGTAGGTGATGCAGTGGATAGAGCTCCAAGTCTGGAGTCAGGAAGACCTGAGTTCAAATCTAGCCTCAAACACTTACCAGCCATGTCATCCTGGGTGAGTCATTTTACCTCTGTTTACCCTAGTTTCCTCATGAGTAAAATGAGCTAGAGAAAGAAATGGCAAACCACTTCAAAATCTTTGCAAGGAAAACCCCAAACAGCGTCACAAAGACTCAGACATGACTGAAACCACCCACCCACAACAACAAATTAGAACATGATCCTTGAGGACAAGGATTATTGTGCATTTTTGTATTTGCTTCCCTAGAGTTCAGCATAGTAAAGCATTGAATACATGCTTTTTTGTTCATTCATTTGTAGTATTCCCTTGGGGATACATGCTGCCTTTCATGGTCTCACAAGGGCCTGAACCAAAGGAAAGAAGACCCAAACAGAAATAGCTCTATCCCAGATACAGGCTTGCCTGGAAGGCCGTGAGCTTGTAGATGTGGGGACTCACTAGTGTGAGGACAAGGAATAATTCCCCACCAACCCTTCCACTCAGAGAATTGTCCTTCCACCTCAAGGTCAGCAGGAAAAAGAATCCTGAGAAGGGGTTGTAGCTTCAGTCTATCTATTAAAGGTATCTTAATGGTGAATAGGAAGCAATTCTCTTGCTCCGAAGTAAGGGGGAGGGGTATGTGAGCCCTCATCATTGAATGGTACTTAGTAAGCACATGCCTATTCAGAGCTCACTTGCCCTGAGAAACCTTCTTGAAGCCTCTCAGGGCCAAATGATTTCTCTCTCCTCTGAACTTTTACAGTTTATATTTTACGTCTCATTTAGCAAGGATTATATACTCCCTTGTGTTACTAGTTATCATGACTTTTCAAGTTGTGGATAGTGTGATTTCACTATATTTGGAACCAGGAAAGCAGGGCTCCAGGTTTAGCTCTGCTACTTACCAGTTGTATAATCATGGGCAATTCCTTTAACATCTCTGACCCGCAGCTTCCTCACTAATAAAATAATAGTGTTTACATAGCACTTTAAAGTTTGCAAAGCACTTTATCCTCAGAACAATATTGGGAGGTAATCTATCATTCTCATTTCACAGATGAGGAAACAGAAGCTGAGAGAGTTTAAGTGACTTGCCCAGAGTCACACATCTAGTAAGTATCTAAGACTAAATTTGAACTCAGGTCATCCTTTCCTCAGACACTCACTGTACCACCTAGTTTTTGGATAGTGATACTTATGTCACCTAATTTACCTGGGTATTGGGAAGAAAGTGCAGCTGGGTTCTTATTAGACCAAATATTGAATCCTGTGAAGTGTTTGCATTTTTAAATTAGGACTGCATATTTCCACAGAGTTGCACCAATCACCATATTTTCCATATAACTTCAAATGTGAATTTGAATCCATGTAGCCACTTTACAAGATTCATTATTCACACAAATAGGAATCTAAGGTATAGAAATATAAAAGAGAGGCTGCATGGTAGAGTGAAAAAAGATCATGGGTTTGGAGCCAGAAGAAGGCAGATTCAAATCCCAACTCTGCTACTAAACTTTTGTGTGACTTGAAACAAATCCTTTGCCTTCTTATGCTTTCAATTTCCTCATTTGAAAGTAAGGGGGTTAAACTAGATTATTTCCACCTAGGTCTAAAGTTATAACTCTATGTGTACCTGGCTTATCTCTTCTTTGAGAACATTAAGTTCCTGGATGAGAAGGAGCTATCTCATATGCTTTTGTTTCCTCCTTTTTCTTTTTTTATTGCACTTGCAGTGAAGTTACTTGTCCAGAGTCACATACCTACTAAGTGTCTGAGGACAGATTTTTTTGTTTCCTCTAAGGCCCTGGGGTCTTATGTTTAGGAGATATTGGAA
>CM053773.1:147874646-147900091 GCA_028658325.1 Potorous gilbertii
AAAAAATCTTATTAGTTTTGATTTAAAGGTGTTATAAAATTATGTTGTAATGCCACTGAATTTTTAACTAGTAGAAAAAAGATGATTCTTTTTAAAGAAAGAAGCTGTATTTTGGAAGCAAAAGTACCTAATCTTGTTTGAAATGATTTCCAAAGGACAGTTTGAGGTGAAACGATTAAACTATAGCCTAGCTTCAAAGGGCAAAAAAGTGGAGAAAGCCTTGTGAGTTAGAGAAAAACTTAATTGGAGAAAAGAATCATAGAGATGATGTTATGCTGGCATAGAAGGATGATGGCTTCTAACTCAATATTCTAACTGGAAGTTTTAGAATAAGGATTTACTACTTCAGCTTTGAAGAAGCTATAAAAGAGGTATAGAATTAGTCATATATTAGGAGTTATTGGTCCTAAATGGATTAGAAATTCAGAAAAGAAAGAGATTGCTAGAGACTGAGTGGTGAGTGAAGACCTTATGGAGGAGACAAAAGGTGAGATAATACTTGAAAGATGAACAGAATTCATGTAAGAAGAACACGAAGACATTCCAGATGAGAAGTGTATGAATGAAAAGGTGAATGCAGCAATGCACAGGGACCTCAAGGGATGGGGGAAAAGGCCAGTGACTTTTGGAAATTTTTTAGAAGCTTTGGGAGAGAATAAGCTAAGTTAGCTGAAATTGGGGGTGATATATATATGTATGTGTGTATGTGTATATCAATAGTTATAGAGAAACATATCCACACTTAATTGTAGCCTCCAGGGGGAAAGAATTTTGGGGGGGCGAGAACAAAGTAAAAAAGTGCACAGCAGAGAATAAAAAACACTTACAAGAAAACAAAGAAAAGATGGACAGCTCTCAACACAATGTGTAGTATTTATCATACAGGCTTTCTTGAAAAGAAAATATATTGTTACATATTTTGAATCCCCTCTTATGTCCTGCTATGCACATGGCATGCTTCTTCCCTCTTACTTTGTATTTAGGTTCCAATATTTAAGTTTATGATATGCTTTTGTTTCTTTTCTCTATTCTGTGTTTGTGTTTGAGTCTAAAATAAAAGTTAAAAAAAGGGAATTGGGGGTGAGAAAATGTCTGTGGGACGAAGCAAGAGAACACATGTTGAAAATTTCTCTCCCTTCTATTTCTAGAAAATACAATAGAAGAATTATAGGGTTTCTGTTAATAGATGGTTTGTATAGCAAATTCTGAAAGAGAAAAGGTTATAACCTTATGTACACAAACCACACTGGAGTAACCAATATGGAAAGGTACAGAATAAATAGAAGGCTAGATGAAGGTCAAATGATTCACTGGATTTGTTTTCTACAAACTATGACCTTGAAAAAATTCCAGTGTTTGTTACTATCAATCCTCCCCACACCACTCCTGGACTTCTCTGTCTTCCTTCTCCCAACCCTTTTGCAGTCTTCTTCTCAGTGAGGCAACTGAGAACAAAGATGGCAGCAGATGAGTGAAAATCTGACTCAGCTGAACAAGTTTTTGCTCTGTTCAGTAGTCAGCATTGTGTTTGATATTGAGGGGGCAGGGAGGGAGGGAAGAGGCATGTGCCTAGCCTGTAATAAGCTGTAAATACCTGGAGTAAAGATAAGAGCCAGTCTTGCATCCCAAAGGGTTATGGCACATTTTCAACTGGATGTTGCATGCTTCACATGATCCAAACAGAGCTCTTTGCCCACAAACCCATCCTTTTCCTAAATGTCCCTATTTCTGTTGAAGGTACCAATATCCTTTCCATTACCTAGACTCACAAATCTGATGGCCTCATTCTTGACTTTTCCCCACCTTACCTTACAAATCTATTTAGTTGCCAAAGCTTGTCATTTCTTCCTCTACACTTTTTTTGCATCTATCCCCTTCCTTCTCTTCACACAATCCCCATTAGAACCAAATCACTTCTCCTCATGATTATTGCAATAGTCTCCTAATTCACCTCTTCATCTCAAGTCCTTTTCCATTACAACCCATCCTCCACCCAGATGCCAAAACGATTTTCCTTAAGTGTGGGTCTGATCATGTCACTTCAATGACTCATTATTTCAAGGATAAAATATAACCTCTTCTGCTTGGCATTTGCAACCTTTACAACCTAGCATCAGCCTGCCTTTCTAGGCTTATTACATTATATAATATATAATAATATAATTATTATTCCCCCATGATGCACTCTGTAGTCATGCCCAACTGGCTTTCTTATCATTCCTCACAAACAACATGCCCTCTTCCATCTCCTTTCACTCCCCTATTTGTGCGTTAAATTTATGCTTCAGTGGACTCCCTCCTCTCTCCTACTTCTTAGAAGACCAGGTTTCCTTCAAGGTTCAGCTCAAATAACCTCTTCCATAGGATGTCTTCCCTGACACCCCCAGTTGCTAGTGCCTTCCCCAGGCAAGTACCTTGTTATCTCTCTTGTACATTACCAAGCATGTACATATTGTCTCCCCCAGCTAGAGGGAAGGGACTTTTTATTTCACTTTGCCCTTCTATCCCAAGCACCCAGCACACAGAAGGTATCTGATAGATTGATAGCAATTTGACAGTGGAAAAGCATAGTTCAAGGTAATATATGACCAAATACAGCAATATGTGGGATATAGCAGAGGAAACAACAAACTTTCATTTTAAATGAAGATTATCCAATTTATGTGAATCATTTATCCATGAGGAAGTGCTTTCATGAGCTTAGGCATACAAACTTCAAATTCACACTCACCTTTAATAAAGTCATTGTGACATGTGCCTTCATTCAGGGAGTAGAGAATGACTACAATCTCATTGGCTTATTCAGAACCAACCTACCTCTTTCTCCTGGGGTCCCTGGCTGACCTGGGTTGCCTGGGAAGCCTGGTCGGCCTGGAGGTCCTTGTTCACCAGGAGTACCAGGAGAACCTTGTCTTCCTGGCTCACCAGGAGGCCCAGGAACAGTCCGAATGGATGAAGAATGACTTGGAATCTGATTGAGGATAGATGTGTACCTGGCCATGTGACCTAAACAAAGCAAAAGAGAGCCGACTTAATGCAACTGTTCAGGAAAAGAGGGGGACGATGGTTTTTACTTTAGGATTGGGGGAGGTAGAGTTAGAGTTTCCAACAATACATCATCTTCCCCCCCTCCCTCAGTGAAGAAAGTACTCCCTCTAAAACCTTCTTATTTGCCAATATTTTTTTTAAGTTTACTTTGGATTGTGTTCAAGGTACATCTAATGTGCTTGGAATTCTGCAATGAACTATTCTTCAACATCTTTATAAACACTACAGAGCAGAAGATTATTCTTAGTTATAAATCCTGTCTTTACCACCAACATTTACCTGACCTCTGACCCTTCACTCAGCTGCGTCATTCTCCAGCAACTTTTCCTAAGTTATTTGACTTCTTTCCCAACCCACAAAACCCTGCTCCACCCTGCTGCTAGCAATCCCCTGACAAGTGCCCTGAATCAACGCACCTCCTAGCTGCCAAGCTCTTCTCTTGTCCCTTGGGTAGGAACCTTTGCTCATGAATCAGCTGCAAAAACTCACTAACTGTTAAAAAAAATAATAAAAACTCACCCCCAAATTCTGAGTTTCTTTCCCTAGCTCAACTATTTCTTTAAAAAAATTCTAAGTCTGAGCATAGAATTAGGTGGACCTTTATTTTATCCAGCAGGGTCAGGGAATAGCTTATGTCATAAGTCAACTATCCAGAGAACTGAAACTCATCCCTCGCATGAGAATCTTTTAAGAAATTGTCATCTTTCTTGGTGGAAATCATCTAAAACACTTCATGATTTGTCTAAACAACATATGCTGACATAATCAAACTTTTCTTAATAGTTTAGTGCCATTGTTTTTAATATTAATTATCATATTAAGGAGAATCACAGATCTGTGCCTACTTTTTAATCTGTCTCCTTTCTCACTGTCAAGGTGTCAGTTCTTATTTCTGCTATTAACGTACATGCCCCTGATGACCGTCTCCAAATACCTCCTCTCATTTCTGTTTTGTTACTTCTGATATACTTTTATATAAGAATTATTTGCTAAATAAAATTCAGTATGGGTCTGGGTTAGGAGGTTAGTTTTAATTTTACTTTTAGGTACTTTATGATAGCTCTTTGTGGGGCTCAGAAGAATTTGAACTGACCTTTTGTCTAGACCATTGGGTATATTAATATATAAAATTTTGTACAATTTCTTTCACCAAGTACTGCCGATAATTGCTTGTTCAAAGATAGGTCCTTTAAAAAATAATGATGATGATGATAATGTAACAATATTGGTATCTTACAGACATATGTAGTGCTTTAGTGTTACAATGCAGTTGATTCTGACGACAACCAATACAGTAGGTAGTGTAAGTATCATTTTCCTCATTTATTTCAGTTAGAAAAGGCTCAGAGAGTTTAAATGACTTGCCAAAGGTCATAAATCACAGTTCAGACTTATTAGGTCTTTGGACTCCAAGTTTCCTGCTCTTTTTCATTGTCACTGTGCCTTTCAGATCATATCCCATGATCCAATGTTCCTTTCTACCTTCATATCTGATTCCATGACCTATTTCTCCATTTCACTCATACACTTCCCCTCCTGCAAGAGGTAGGTTGGTTTGGATACATAGATAATCACAGCTGGAATCCCACTTTTGCCCATAAACATTCCTCTATGTGATCTTAATCTCCTGCCATTCCACTTCTCCTTTAGGCCTTGCACTTCTTAAACCTAGTCTTAGCCCACATCATACACCCTAATCCTTCCATGCCTCAGTACCATCTCAAGTGCATTCCTAGGCTTTATCATAACTTTTAAACCTTCCACAGCTCAGTGCTTTCTCAGGCCATTACCCCTTCTCAGAGTTTATCTTTTCCCCTCCTCATCTCAATCCTGTAGTTAAATACCTCAACTCCACCCTGTCTTCTACTCTTGAAACTCCTTGTTCATTTTTTCCAGTCACCAATCATTGCCCTTTGCTTATAATCTCAACCCTTAATTACTTTCATCATCTTCCTCCTTTATTTTTGCTCTTGTGCCACTAAATGGAGCTGGAGGAAGGTATGCATGGGATCTGACTGGGTAAAACATAAATATAGGTTATTTAACTTCAACTGGACCCTCACTGCTACAATGTAATCATTTTATACATCCCTAGTTGATTTTTTATCCCACTTCTCAATTATAGAGTTTAGAACAGTAACTGTTCTAAATCTTATCTCTTCTCAATCCTCCCCCATGACCCCAACCCCAAATGACTTTATCTCTTAAATCACTGAGAAAATGGAGGCTATTTGTAGTAAGTTCCCTTGTTTTCATGTTTCTTCATCTCATCCCTGACATCATCCCTTAGTCTCAGTAATGAGGAGCCTTTCTCTTTTCAAATATATCTTTTATCCCACCCCATTCCATTTTCTCTAACAGACTGTGCCCTCAGTCATAGCTTTTCTTGTTCAGGTCTCTCCCTACCTAATGGTTCTTCCCTAATTGCCTTCCAATGTACCCATATAGTCCCATCCTAAAAACAAAAAAAAACCCAACTTAATTAGACCCTGCAATCTCAAGTTATCATCATATAACTCTCTTCCCTTTCTAAGTCAAATTCCTAGAAAAAGCTGTCTACATTCATTATTTCTATCTCCTCTCCTTTCATTCTCTTTTCAAAACTTTGCACTTCGTCACTCAATACCCCTTCCAAAGTTATTAGCCATTTTAGTCTTATTTTTCTTCTACCATTCGTTTTGTGCTCTCTGGAACCCTCTCCCCAACCTTCTTAACAAACACCCTTTTGTTTCTTTTCCTTTCACATTCATTTCATTTCCTATTATTCACTGAAACCTAGGTTTCTCTTGAAGCATCACTATCATCTGACACTCTTTTTAGGGATGGCAGTTTCTTCCTTCAAACCTCTAGAAAATAATAGTTGTGATAATGTTAGCATTTAGGTGCAGGAGGGAGGAGTTAGCCTACTCCTTTTGCAGTAGACCTTCCTCTCCAAGGCTGTATTTCAATTACTCAGTTTATGTCATCTATATACCCATTTATATACATGTTTTTTCCCCTTATTATAATTTAAACACTTTGAGGGCAAGAACTATTTTTCCTCTTCCTTTGTATCTGTGTTGCTTGCTTAGCACAAAATACATACTTAACAAATGCTTATTAGTTGATTGATAGGTACCTTAGTTCTAAGTTCTCCAAACCCTCTTCTACTGAATTTTTCCCAGGTGCTAGAAATCCTAACCAGGACCCACCTCAGTGGAAAGTATTACTAAGAAGAGGGCCATAATAAATGGATGGGTAAGTAAAGTGAGGGCAGAAGCAGAGAGCGATGATTAGTTAAATCCCACAACTACGGACTGTGGAAAAGTTATCCTTGAAAAGGAAGAAATGAGACAAAGTTGGGAATAAATACCATCAGAATAATGAAAATGCTTCCTGGTGTATTTTTGGCGCAAGACCCAAGGCATAAAAAGGAAAGAGCTTTGGACCATAATAAGAGATAACAGATGTGATATGGGTAAAAAGGAAGCCCTAATTCTAGCCAAAGGAACTTATGAAAACCAACATGCAGATCTGTCAGGCCAATAGGGCTGACATTAAAAGATCCAGATTGCAACCTTGCCAAACTGACAATTTTAATTACTGGAGTCAGAGGTAGAGTCATATAGTGTATAGATAGCCAATCAGAAAGACCTGATTTCAAAAATAATAGCTAGGATGTGTGTTTGTCCTTCATTGCCAAAGAAGACCATGCCATCAGAGAAATGATGACAGGACGTGCACTTGACTTTGTTTTGAGTGAGAGAGGGCTGTGCAGGTCACCAGCCTCACTCCTCCTCCAGAGTCATCTGAATCCAGTGACCAGATATTCATCATCAGGATGACTGGAGATGACCCAGGATGAGGCAGTTGGGGTTAAGTGACTTGCCCAAGGTCACACAGCTAGTGAGTGTCAAGTGTCTGAGGTGAGATTTGAACTCAGGTCCTCCAGACTCCTGCACCACTTAGCTGCCCAGCTAGGATGTATATAAAGCTTGAAGCTTTACAAAGCACTTTATGTATGCTATCCTTTGATCCTTACAGTAACTCAGTAAGGTTAATGGCATCATTATTCCCATTTTATAGATGAGGAAATTGAGTCTGAGAACAGCCAGTTGACTTGCCCAGGACAACACTGATTGGAAGTGCCTCAAGGAGAATCTGAATTCAGATCTTCCTCATTCCAACACTATCTATGCTACTTTTAAGTCCTATCTTTCATAAATATTGGTTCTTTAACCGTGAGTAATTATATCACTTAACCTCCTAGACAATTCCCTAAGACCAAGTTTCAGAGCAGCTGCGGCTATATGGAAATTTCCTTGCCAGGAATTCCCTATCCCAATGAAATCAGGAGGCTGGACTCTCCCCCTCACCTCCAAATACTAATAGATACAGATTCCTGTGGTAATTAGTCTTACTGTAAGTAGTCTAAAGCCTTGCCTCTGGGCTGGTTTGATGGTTACACAAACAGACTTATCTTAGAGGTACCCTCTTTCTGGACTGTCAAAAGGAATGGAAAATTAAAATAACGAAGAACAGGAGCTTACTCTGGATGAGCTGTTCACATACTTGGCGAGCCACTGTACGAACCATGGCATGAGATTGCAAGTCACCCTGGATGGACAAAAAGAAAAAGAAAAAAGTATTCATCACTCACAGATCAGTGAGCACTGCCAATCAATTAGTACTTATCAAGCTCTTCCCTTGTGCCAGGAATTGAGTTAGGGATAAAAGGACAAAAAAAGAAACAGACACGATGCCTGCCTTCAGGGAATTTGCATTCTACCAGGAAGAGAAAACATGTACAAATATATAAATATATGTGTGTACATTATACATATGTTATATATGATCAGCTAATTAAAATAAACTAAAATGAAATTAAATATATGTACACACAAATTATACATATATAATGTACACATATATCAATACATTACATATGTGCACATATTATACATATATGTATATAATGTGTATAAATTAAAAGACAAGATAAGGTGCAGAGGGAGGCAATAGAGAAGATCAGGAAAAGCCTAGCTAAGTATCTCCGTGGATAGAGCTCTGAGCCCAGAGTCAGGAAGACCTAAGTTCAAATCTAGCCTCATATACTTCCCAGCTGTGTAACCCTGGGGAAATCATTTGACCTGTCTGCCTCAGTTTTCTCAATTATAAAAATGGAGGAAATAATAGTCCCTTCTTCCCAGGATTATTCTGAGGCACATTAGCAGGTGTTAATGCTAGCTATTACTGATACGGCAAAGGTCAACTCTTGAGCTGTTTTGAATTGAACAACTTTAGGCACAGCCTTATCTCCTAAGGAACTACAGGGGTTTCCCTGAAGGATGTGGTCTATGAGGCATTCATATCCCTACTGAAAGGTGTGTGGGGAAGGATAGGTTGTGTCTATTATCATTTCTGTTGAATTTAGATGGGACTCCAGTCCTGTAGTAGACACAGAAAACCAAGAATCTACTATACTCATATTGTCAGTTTCCCCAATGCATTTTTCAAAGGAAAAGCTCATTGGACACTTCTGGTATTTAAGCCTACAAAACAGTCTAAAACAAATCCAAGCATTCTATCAGAGCTCTTGCTAACTTAACTCTGAAAGGAAAAGGAAGAACCGTAAGCTGAAGTCTGAGCTTTACTAACCACCGTGGCCAACACTGCTTAGATTTTGGGCCAACGTTTATTACATAAGATTTCTAATACATTATTCAGTCAGTCCGTACTTTGATTCTGTGTCTGACTCTGGTGCCCTGGCTAGCCTTTAACTCTCCAGGCTGGAACAACGAGCCTAACATGCATTTAATGACAGTAACAGTGAGCAACAATAGTAACTACATTTGTACAAAGCTTTTAACTTTTTGAAACTCTTCTGCAGCTATTAAGACATTTGCTCTTCAGAATGACCCTGTAAGATAAGTAGGACAAGTATAATTACTTTCATTTTACAGATGAGAAAACAGGCTTGTAGAGGGCATTAGCAGAGGGAGTTCTAGAGGCCAGCCCTCAGTCAGGCTCTTGTCACTACCATATAATGCCTCATCAATTTTTAATATCAAAGGAGGTCCAGTAATGAAAAAATAATGACAAGAAACAGCAAATTCTTTAGTAAAAACATGCTCGTAGGACTGACATCTGAGTAGGAGAATGAGGGGTTTTTATAGAGACAAGCACTACTCAAACAAGTCACGGTCCAGCTTCATCCAAGGTACCCTCAGCTGGGTGGGACATCCAGATCACCACCGAAAGGTGTGAGAAGACAGAAGCTCTGGGACGTTGGATGGGGCTGAAAGGGGGAAGTCAGCATGTGCTGGTGTTTGGGCTGGGGAAGGAGTTTACCAGCCTTTACTCTGGTAGTTTTCCGTTTTAAGTTCTCATGCTTGCTCACTGGATGCTTCAACTCTGTTGTTTCTATTGCTGCTGAAGGACCCTGAGTGCTCTCAGCCCTTTCCAGATTCAGTTTTATGAAGGTCAAAGCCCTGGTTGCCTCACCTGAGTTAAGGTTCTGGCAAATAACATTTTAGGCCCAATGAGGTATCTGACGCTGACACATTCAGCCATGGTCTACTTACCCGTTCCCCTCTTTCTCCTTTTGCTCCAGGAATACCCTGAAAGAAATGACAAATGACAGTTACTTTTGACATAGTGTGTAACCAAACATCCCACCAGTGTACCACCTTCCATATCAGAGTACACTGCTCTTTCTAAATAGGACAGACAGTATAACAGTGTAACAATAAATAGATACATAGTATAAGCCACTACCACAATACCTCCTTTCAATCTGATTCCATGAAAGATGGTGGGATTCGAGAAACATGGAGACATTGCTATTTCCCTTTTTTAAAAAACGTTATAATATCTAAGTGTTCTCATTAATTCTCCTGTTAACAGAACTAGTTCCCATTCCCAGGAGTAGAATTATTTTGTTCATAAGATCATAATTTTTGAGCTGGAAAGTATTTAATGCCCTAGTTTGACACCTTCATTTTAGAGATTAGGAAAATGAGTCAAAGACGTTAATGATTTGCCTAAGGTCATACAGTTAATATGATTTGGAGGTAGACTTGACTCTAGGTCCTCTTGACTCTAAGGCCAGCTTTCTATGGACTTCGCCTCTCAGGAGTAAAATAGAGTAGACATTTGAATGTTTTTTAAATTGAATTAAACTGTAAAAGTTGGGAAACATATTTATTACATGAATCTTTTCAATAAGACCCATAGGCAGTGCCAACTATCTAATATATAAAGGCAGCTACGTCTCAATATGACCTACAAATCAGCCACCTGGTAACTCCATTCAATTTGACAAGGGGAAGGAAAAAGGAGGAAGACACAGAATTGGCATTTATTAATTTTTAATTAATTATTAATTCATTACACCTACTATGTACCAAGTAGGGCAGCTAGATGGTGCAGCGGGTTCAGCACCAGGCCTGGGAGTCAGGAAGATCTGAGTGCAAGGCTGACCCCAGATATTAATTGGCTCTGTGACCCTGGGTAAGTCACTTAATCCCTATTTGCCTCAGTTTCTCATATGAAAAATGGGGACACATTGGAGAAGGAAACGAATGGCTAACTACTCCAGAACCTTTGTCAAGAAAACCCAATGTAAAGAAGTCCCTGGAGTCAGGCAGAGTTGAACAACACATGTATGAGGCACTAGGCTAAGTACTTTACAAATATTATTTTATTTGATCTCTACAACAATCCTGGGAAGTAAAGTTATTATAGTCCTCATTTGACAGTAGAGGAAACTGAGAGAGACCAAGGTCAAGCAGCTTTGTCAGAGTCATATAGCTAGGAAATTATAGGGGCAAGATTTGAACTCAGATCTTTCTGACCCCAAGCACAGTGCTCCATCTACTGGAACTCCTGGCTGCCTCCACAAGAATATATGGAGCACTTACTGTGTGCAAAACACTATGCAAGGCACTGGGATACAAAGGCAACAAAACATCTCTTCTTTAGTTTTCAGGACAAGGTAGGAAGGGTCAGTTGGAGTTTTTGCAAAACAATGCCCCTGTGTAATAAAAATCATTGTTTATTCTAACTTGTCTGACCCATTTCCTTTGATTTTGCAGAGTAAAGCAAAACAAAATAAAAATTCCTCACCAGGTTAATTCCCATAACTCCACCAAAAGCATACTTTGAGGGAAAACACATATTCCGTGAAGATGCTGAGTAGACTGGTAAAAGTGGCCAATTTTCCTTTGAACTTTAGTAATATTTGAAATGTAAAGAAAAGAAACTACAGTAGTCACATTCATAGAATCTTAGGACGGAAGAGATCTTAACAAGCCTCCACTGCCATCTGCTTATTTTAGGTTACCTACAAAATAAATCCCCAAATCTTTAACCAGATTTTGAAGTTCTTCTGTAATTTGACCTTGGCCTCCCTTTCAAACCTAATCTGATTCTTTCTTTGCATAAATTCTATTCCTCAGTCAAACTAGACTGTTCATTATTCCCTAAACATGAGGTTCCATTCCTTTGCCCATCATTTCCCAGCCCCTTCACTATTCCATTTCTGCCAATCAGAATTTTCTTGTTTTTGAGTCATTTTTCAGTTGTGTCCATCTCTTTGTGATCCCATTTGGGGTTTTCTTGGCGAAGATACTGGAAAATAGTTTTCTATTTCCTTGTTGAACTCCTTTTATTGATGAGGAAACTGAAGCAAACAGAGTTAAGTGACTTGCCCAAGGTCACACAGTTAGTAAGTGTTTGAGACCAGATTTGAACTCAGGAGGATGAGTCTTCCTGACTTCAGGTCCTGCATTTTATTCACTGCACCACCTAACTGCTTCACTCAGAATCTTACCTATCTTTTAAGGCTCCCCCCAATACCACCTGCTTCAGAGAGCCTTCCCTGACTGCCTTCCATATTCCCTTAACTCAGAAGTGATTGCAACTCTTCCTCTGGAGGAGAAAAAGAGGTAGAGCAGAATATGGACTCACAAGTCCTGGGTTCAATTTGGAATTCTGTCTTTTACCACTTGTGTGACCTTCAGCCATCACTTAACCTTTCTAAGACTCATTCTTCTCCTCAATTACATGAGGAAGGAAGTCGTACTCCTGATTGCTGAGGTCTCTCTCGGTTCTACGACTATGGTCCAATAACCTAAATTCTCTTGGCATTCTGCTTGTCTCTTTCTTATGGCACTCATCATGGACTACTTCACATGATAAATTTTATTTGTATA
Organism: Potorous gilbertii; assembly: GCA_028658325.1. NCBI lineage: Eukaryota > Metazoa > Chordata > Mammalia > Diprotodontia > Potoroidae > Potorous > Potorous gilbertii. The sequence continues at coordinate 147,886,889 of CM053773.1, forward strand.
TGTCTATACATACTTGTATATATATATATATATATATATATATATGATCCTTCTATTTTATAGTCTCCTTGAGGTGAGGTACAGTGAATTATTCACCTTCACAATCTGCACAGTGGCTTGGATACAACAGTCCAATGAATAGTTGATGAATGAAGGAAAAATTTAGCCCTGGGGAGGTAAGGTGACTTGCTTGTGGTCACGTAGTTGGTAGTAAAGCCAGAACTAAAAGTAAGATCTTCTGATTGGGTTCTAGCCATGCTTTGACATAATCAATGGCATTATACCAAAGGTTAATGAAGAAGTCTAAGTTCTGATCCTAGAGTTAAAATTTTCAGATAAATTCTTGCAAAGGGGTCCTTTAAATGACTACCTACCTAGGAGAGCACTCTCAACTCTGCGCCTTTTCATTGGCTGCCCCCATGCTCAAGACTCAGCTCAAATTCCACCTTCCTGAAGAAGTCTTTCTTTTCCCACCCACCGCCTCCAGATGAAGTGATTACCTCTCATTTACACAGTATGTTATCTCTTCCATACTTAGTTCCTGGCATGTTGTTTACCCATTAGAATGCTGGCTCCTTGAGGACTGGTGGTGTTTTTGTTTTACTTTGTATCATAACACGTGGCATACAGTAAATTCTTCTTTTTTTGGAGGGGGCAGGAGTAATCAGGGTTAAATGACTTGCCCAGGGTCCTACATCTAGTAAGTGTCTTAGACTGGATTTGAACTCACATCCTCCTGACTCCAGGACCAATGTTCAATCCACTGCACCCTCTTCTGCACTTCATTCCCATGGTAAAGTCTTGAATGACCAGAAAGAGACCCTGTTCTGAATAGTGAAGTCTTAGGTTTAAGTCTTAACTCTATGATTTACCTTCTTTATAACCTTGGAAAAATTCATTAATTTCCCCGGGCATCAGTTTTCTCTTTTGTAGAACAAAGTAGTTGGCTTAAATAGTCTCTAAAGCAGGCATCTTAAACTGGGGTTAATAAATATTTTGACAGATATTTCAATATCACTGGATTCCTCCATCACCCTATGTCCTTTATGCATTTAAAAGCATTATTCTGAGAAGGGCCCTGTAGGTTCACTAGGTTGCTAAAGGAGTCTCTGACACCAAAAAAATTTAAGAAGTCCTGCTTTAACGTCTCTTCCAGCTCTACATCTCAGGGTCATAATAAAATCTTAAATATTTATGCCTGGGAGGGGTAGAAAGGATCCAATTTTACAGATGAAGAAACTGAGGCAAAAGAAGGGTAAAGGACTTGCCCAACATATTAGCAGAATCAGGATTTGAACCTAAATCTTCCAACTCTAAATCTAGAGCTCTGTCTGCTCAGGCTGCATGTACCATTCAGGCAGGAACTGGTGCAGTAGCAGAATTTTCTGCTCTAAGAAACAGGAGGCCCAAAGTGGGAGTTTGGCACTGACATGGGAAACATGTTGTCTTGTTCAAGTGCTGCCCTTGCCTGTCTTTCTTGGCCTCTTTTCCTCCTACCTTCCTAGACAGAGCTCCAAATAAAACCGAGAAAGCCTTCAAGATCCAAATAGGGGCCATGATTCACTGAGAATGACAAGTAGCTGAGCACAAATTGCTCTACAATCCATGGGCACAAGGCAAAAGGAAGTCTCTGGAAATTGGGCCTTTTTTTTAAAGGAAATTGGGCCTCTTTTTTTAAAGGGAAAAACTCAAAGTTCTTGGGGACCCTAATTCTGAAACCCTAACTGTTCTCTGGGAAACACAGAAAGGGAATCTTGACTGTGGCATTTCCACCTTGAAAGAATAAACATAAGGTATATAAAGTAACCAGAGCCCATGTGGCTCATAACTAATTTCAAAGGCTGCTTAGACAGATGTGCCTTGTGAGTAAGGGCCTATGTGGAAATCAAAATGTGTGGGTGAGATGGCTGATGATAGGTTTGGCCTGTGCAAATTCTTAGGCAGAGTGAAATTTGGGCAGATCAAACCACTTTTTGCAAATATAAGGATGAAATACATTATGATTTGATATATGAGCAGCCAGAGATTAGGGGGATAGGAGGTTGGAGGCGGGGATAAAATGCGAAAGTCATAAGAATCTTCAGAGGCTCTAACAGATTTACTCTTCCAGGCACTAGTCACTCCTATCCAATGTTTCCAAGGGACAGAAATGCTAACTGGAATAAACATGTTAACAGGTGATGACTGTGAACGTATCATAATACTTTCAAGGAGGTTCTAGGTCACCTTGTGGTCCAGTGTTTCCTGTAATACCTGGAATGGCTGGGGCTCCTGGGATACCTTAGTACTTTCCCTACTTATCATCTTTCCAAAATTATGGTTATAGTTGGAGATGTTCATATACTTATATGTTCTTATAGTTTTTATGTCAGACTGTTGACTAATATTTATGGAAGGAATTATTGAATTGTTTTGTTTTTTAGAATTAGAGATCAACTAGTCTAGTAATTTCATTTTAAACATCAAGAAACTGAGACCCAGGAAGGTTCTCACTTATTTCTTTCTTTTTCTCATTTCATCAAATTTAAAGAAGATCCCAGAAGATTTAAGAGCTAAAGATAAAAGATAGGTAAATGATAAAGAGCAAAGATGTAAAGGCAGAGAATTCCATTTAAGGGGTTTGATTTACACTTTTATTTCTAATGCTGTATATTTAAGTAATAGACTTTGGCTCTTAGGGAGGAAAATCACATTTTCATTCCATATTTGAATTTTACAAGCACTTTAAAATTTCAAATGATGAGTTAGGCTTTACCAATACATCCCCTATGGTCAAAATCTCTAATCTTGTAAAACATCAAGTTGTACCGAACCAAATCTGGTCTTGATACCAGTTTGTGAACAAACATAATTCAAGCACTTGTTTCTTATTCTCTCCTCTTGTGGCCATTTGGTATTATTTCCTCTTTGTCTTGTCTCCTCTGTTAGACTTAAGTCCCATAAAAAGCTTTCTTTAAAACCTCCTCACAGTCCTTAATATAAGGCTTCATATTCAAGAAATGTTTCTGAGTGACAGAAATACTAACCGGAATAAATGTGTTAACAGGAGATAGCTAGAATGATCATGGCTGTGAACATATTACAATACTTACAGGAGGTCCTAGGTCACCTTGTGGTCCAGTATTTCCTGTGATACCCGGAATGCCTGGGGCTCCTGGGATACCCTAGTAGATGTCCAGGTAAACAGAGAGAATCAAGACACACATTTCTTCATCAATAACATTCAAAATTCTAACAGTTAAACAAATAACAAAGTTCTCTTCTCTATCTCAAATTACTGACTAATGGTGTATTTCCCAGCCCCTTTCCTCCTCCCTATTTTCCCCCATCCCTCACTTCCAGGAAAACAGAGGACCAATTTCCAAGTAGACCCCATTCCTGAAGTCAGAAGAGATTTTACCGAATTCATGACCCATTTATATCCAAAGGAAATTGAATAAATGGGTTTGATCAATTGCCAATGTGGCAAGATCATAGAATTATATGAACCACAAATAGGTAATTTATATTTAGTGTACTACAGTTAATTAAGGCAGTTGCCACCACTGCTCAATTATTACTGCTATTTTCATTTCCCCATAATCCAAATTAGCTTGACATTTAGATAATGACTTTTTTGAATGAACATATTGTCTGAATACATTTCATCTGTCAAAAAAAAAATCAAAAAATCTCAGAAGTATGATTCCCTTTGCCATCTCATGATTCAATGCAATAGCTATGTTAGCAAATAATTTATAATGTCTTGTTTCCAATAAAAGTGAAAGTGCACCTTCAGCAATTTACCAGATAACTCTTCACTCCAAACATCTGTTCTTCTTTAGAGGAAGGAACCAAGCTCCTAACACCAGTTAGGTAATACCTTTTAGCAACACACCAATAATAACAGAATAAAAAATAATTCACATCTAAATAGTTCCGTAAAGTTCCCAAGGACAACACTTGACCTTAATAGAGTCTGGTTTAGACAATGAAGAGCACACCACTAATTATGAAAAAAGGTTCATAAAAAATATTTCTTGAATTTAATGTAATCAGAGTCTTAATTAGGGTAAAGTATCCTTAGCTCTATCCTAGGGTGCTGACATCTTGAGGGGAAATATTTCCTTCCCTTAGTCTCATAGTTTGAGTCAACTCCTAAATCTATGTCATGTGATAACCCTCCATCCCCAGAGACGGCACCTCTGTCCTGGGGTCTGCCTTCGGCTCCCCTTCTCCCCACTTTTCATCTTACCCTGCTTATATTTTCTACAATTTGGAGTTGAGGATAAGGTCTTTGGGTGATAAGCAGAACCCAGTTCAGTTATCTTCTTCCATGGTCCTTTATCTTTCTCTCTGTCCTATTCAAATGAATTTTCCCTAGGCACTACAAGTCATAGTTATACCTCTCAATTAGATTTAATAGTTTTGGGGTTTTGGTTATGGAGTCAACATAATACCTCACAGATGGAAAAATAAACATTTACAACCTTAATGTCAAAGAAAATGCCACCCTCCATAAGAAGAACACTATTATTTCGATGTTCACACACAATTTGCTCTGTGATAATTGCTCCAGACAATATTCTGGTGATTGGCATTTGGACCGCTCCACTAGTACCCTTAAAATAACAGGAGAAAGCAAAGAAAGTTTCCAGCACCCTGGGTGGGTCCCCTGCAGGGAAATTATGGGAGAACATGGACCAGGGTCACATGAGATGGGCATACATGGACGGATCATGAGTTGCATCAGCAGAAGGAACTCCTAAGTTGATGAGATCACATAACTATTTGATAACACTCAGGGAAACATTCTGTTCAGCATCAAAGGGAGGTCCTTCAAGCTGAAACTGCTGAAGAGCAAACAAATCCACCTTTTCTTCAGCACCTCTTTTCTAAATCTACCCCGACAATTTCAATGAATGAGATCTGTTAAGAGAATCATTCTGAGAATGATGTTAAATATTAATTGATCCATCATACAGTACTTATAGCCTTTGGACTAGTGTGACCATTCAGCCTTCCCTAGAAAGGGGCAGCCCCTTTCAATGACATGCAGAGAAATGTACCTATGAAACACTGGAATCTCAAAATGATAAAGCTGGGAGGGGTTTTATATATCACCCAGTCCAATATCTTATTTTGGTTTTTTTGTAAATGTGGAAACAAGGATCGTGTCCACAATCAGCCTATCTTTCACAGTTGTAGAAATGATGATTTAGGTTATAATTATATAATGATGACAATCACTGACATTGACATAGGGCTTAAAGGTCCACAAAATGGACGTTATCTCTGGAAAAGAAAGTGCAAAAGAAAAAAAAACAATTGGAAAGAAAGTCTATTCCATCAGAATCTGCAGACACTTACAATTGGTCCGGGAGGTCCTGGGGGGCCAGTGGGTCCATCTTTACCAGGCAGCCCCTAGAACAAAGAAATATAAAGTGTATAAATCATTTTTAGCATGAGGCTTTCAGAAAAGGCTTTACAAATTTTGGGGTGCTAAGACCTGCTGTTTATTTTGGGCTACCAAGGAATGGTTTCTTTCAAACTCTTCAGGAGAATGTCTTTTAAGCTGTATCTTTGGCAATACCTTTGTGTCTTTTGGCTGTGTTAAATGATCCTCTGTGGGACTTTAAGGTGTAAAAATGACCACTTACAAACTTAAACAGGAACTAGTGTCCAGAATATGTTTTTATAAAATTAAGCATAACAACTGAGAAGGGAGCCATTCCCCTGGTAAATAATGACCAGGTAAGAAAATGAATTAATAACAGATTGCTAAGAGGACCTTAGATGTTGCTGTCTTCATTTTTGAAGGGGATCGATGACGTTGAAAATCTCTTTGCCATAAGTCAATATTGCTAATCAGATTCTGTGGAGAATCGGAGCCTATCAAGAGAAAATAATCAAAACCTGTGATTTCTTTGATGTGGCACAGACAGACAAATCATCTGTAACTTATAGTCTTATATAGTTGCGTAGGGACACCGAGAAGTTCACTTATGTGCCCATGGATAATGGGCACATAATCTAATAAATATCAATGGCAGGATTTGAACCTGTTCTCTTGATTCAGAGGCAAGTATTCTTAACTATGCTATATATGTGTCTGAGTTCAGCCTTTTTTTTCCTCTCAAGTCCAACTCTTTGTTACTCCATTAGGGGTTTTCTTGGCAAAGATACTGGAGTGGTTTGTCATTTCCTTCTCTAACTCATTTGGGTTTGCTTGGCAAAGATACTGAATGGTTTGTTTTCTCCTTCTCCAGCTTGTTTTACAGATGAGGAAACTGAGGCAAACAGGGGTAAGGGACTTGCCCAAGGTCACACAACTATGCTATATTATATCTCTAATTATGCCTGTAAGTGCCAAAAGTTAAAAAAGTGGATTTCCTACTCTTGCATGACTAGAGCATGTGACTGAGAGTACAGGCATATGACATTTAAGGTTGTTGTGAAACATATGAAACCTCATTGGAACACTGCTTGGACACTCTCTCATTTATAACTTTTCCCCTATGGAACTAACTGACCCCCTTGTGTTGTTTCACTTAACACCATGGATTCATGGGATCACTAAAGAGTATTAGCAGTACTAATCTTCCTCTTGAAGTTAATCACAAAAGATTAGCCTCCTCCTTCCTTGTGCCACCATTTACTATTTCATTGAGGTTTGACAAGTATTTATTAAATACCTACTATGTGCCAGACACTGTGCTAGGTACTGGGGATGAAAAATTAAAAATGAGACATTCCCTGCTCAAGGTGTTGCTGGTAAATATTGAACAATTAGCTCTCAAAAGAAAAACTCCAAAAAAACAAAAATAAGGATACACTTTTAAGTTTAATTTGCATTATTAACATTTCTCTATCACTTTCTTTGGGCAACTTCATGGTGCACTGGAGAGAGTAGTGGGCTTGGAGTACAGAAGACTCATCTTCCTGAGTTCAAATCTGGCCTCAGACACTTACTAGCTGTATGACCCTGAGCAAGTCCCTTATCCCTGTTTGCCTTAGTTTTCTCATCTGTAAAATAAGCTGGAGAAGGAGATAATAAACCTTCAGTATCTTTGCCAAGCAAACCCCACATGGGGTGACAAAGACTTGGATAGGACTGAAACAACTGAACAACAAAACAGCAGCATCACTTTCTTGTCTCCAGAGTCTAGATGACCAGCCAAACAATACATCAAGTCCTGATTTATAACACTGGATAATTTCCATGTAACTTCTCCCACTAAATACATAAAAATCAGCTCTTGATAGCCGCTTCAAGCTGACGTCAGCACACCCTTGGGCGTGTGCCGTGTTCACAGATAAGAACCTTCAGGATAAAAGTCAAAGACACAGCGATTTGGGGAAGGGGGAGTATACTAATCACTAGGGGAATTAGGCAAAGTCTCTTGAAGGAAATGCCATTTGAGCTGGATTGTAAAGGGAGGAAAGGAGAGGAGAGAGAATATTCCAGATAGAGGGAATAGCTTGTAGAAGAGTGAAAAGATAGGAGGTAGAACACGAGATATAGGAACAGCCAATAAGCCAACTTGACTATAGCATAGAATCCATTAGGATGACTAACAGTCAACCAGACTGTAAAAATAAGGTGGAGCCTAATGTGATATGTTCTAAGTCAGTGATATCAGACTCAAATAGGAATGAATCCCCACAGGGCCAAATATTGACACAAAAAACCACAAGTTAGCATTATCTATGTTTTATTATATTTTAATTTATTTGTTAAATATTTCCCAATTACAAATTTAAACTGGTTCAGAGTGAGGTTTTATGGGATGCCTGCTGTGACTATTTGTGAGTGACCTGATAACTTATTTAGAATGTAAATGAGGAACAGAGACATTTGTATTTTAACTTAGGACAATGGAGAACCTCTGAAGTTCTTTAAGTAAAGAAATGACAGGGTCAGATGTGCACTTTAGGGATACCAATTTGGCAGTGGGGTTGGGGACTAACTGGATGCATAGAGACCAAATAGGAGGTTATTACAATAATAAAAAATAGTAGTTAAAATTGATATAGGGCCTAGTATTTGCCAGGTACTTTGCTAAGAACTTTTCAATTAACAACTGATTTGATTCTCACAACAACCCTACAAGGTAAATGCTATCATTGTCTTCATTTTATAGATGAGGATACTGACACAAAGGCGAAGCGAACGGTCCAGGGTCATATAGCCAGTAAGTGTCTGAGGCTAGATTTGAATTCAAGCCTTCCTGGTCCCAGGTCCAAGGATCTATCCACTATGCTACGTAAGGACCTGTACTAGGGCAACTGAGATATGAATTGTAAGAAAGGATTTATGTTCTATTTGTTAAGGAGATAAGACTTAGCAACTGATATGTGGTAGGAGAAATCTAGTACTCATCTATGACTCCCAAGTTGTGCATCTAGGGATGGGAGGCCTAGAAGAATGATAGTATCCTCAAGATAAGTAGATGTGCTAGGAGGAAGGCTGGGTTTAGGGGGAAAGATTATGAGTTTTGTTTTGAACAGTTGAATTTGAAATGCTGTTACATCCAACTGGAGAAGTCAGGTAGGCAGCTGAAGATCAGCCCTGATGTTCAGGAGAGAAAAGTGAGCTGGTTTTGTAGATTTGGGAGGCAGTGGCTTAGAGATGAAAATTGAATCATCTGTTTTCAGCTGGAAACTGATGAGATCACCAAGGGAGTGAATAGGGTAAAGGAGAGGGCCCAGGTCAGAGCCCTGCAATACATCCTGGAATAGGAGATTGGGCAGGAATATAGTGTCCCAAAAACCCAAGGAGAAGAGGGTAACCAGAAAGAAATGCTGCAGGAAAGTCAAAAGGATGAAGATAGAGAAAAGCCAATAGGTCATCTAATCTAAACTTTTCATTTTAAAGACTGAAAACCAGTGAGGTCAGGTGACCTGCTGAGTATGAAAAGGAAAAAAAATTACTCCCAGTAATTCCTAAGTTTTAGGAAACTCCCCTTATGATACGATGACTTCTGAGTCCATTTTCAACCATGTAAAAAAATTATTGAAAGAGAACTCTTTTATGGTTTTTCCTTTTCTAAAGATATAAAAGACTAAATATTAAAATGTCAAACACATATGCACACAGAGCCACAACCCTCCAGCATGCACTCATTCCCAGCATGTTTTTTTAGTGTTCTCCCAGAGGAATAAGACTTCAAAAGGATTTCAAGGCTCACAGAGGGAGGAAAGACAGGCCCAGAGCACATTTTTTTTTTCAGCTCTGACTTCAGATAACAACATTATTCTGAGAAAGATCAAGAGGGAATAAATAAACCTGCCCGCTGCCCTTTCTCCTAAACTTGTACAAAGGAGTTTAGAAGTAATTATCTTACGGTGCTGGGTCTGAATACGGGAATTAAATTGCCACGTGTATAATTTGAGGAGGCCCCTGAATTTTAAAAAAGCATTGGCTAACCACATGTGTTTAAACTTCAGAAAAGAAGGGAATTAAAGGTTGTTCTTGACACAGACCCTGTTTGTGCTTTGGCTCAAACTCAGTGAATCATAGGCTTGCACAATCCTGACTTGGAAGGGCCCTCAGAGGCCATGTGGTCTAGAGCCTATACCTGACATCCTCAGCAACGATCATTCAACATTTACTTAAAGACCTCCAACAACAGGGCACTCACTACTTTCCAATGAAGTCCAATTCCACTTCTGGCTAGTTCTAGTTGTTTGGATGTTTTCTCATCCTGGAAGATCCTCTGCCTCTGTGACCCCCTTATCCCATTGGTGAATTCTTCCTGTAATCTACATTTTGAGAAATGCCAGTCATTTTTCACTCTTCTCTTGAGATTTCACTGGGGCTCCATAAAGTCCCAGTGGAAGCTGCCCATTCCTCCTACCCGTACTACCTCCAGTTTTTAGCTCCCTTTTATATGTGATCTTCTCCAAATAGAATGCAAGTTCCTTCAGGGCAAAGACATTCTTTTGGCTTCCCATTGCTTAGTACAGCATCTGGAATATAGTGTTTAATAAATGCTTGTTGACAAGACTTAGCCAAATTGGCTTCTCTACAGTTTCCATCCTCTTTCCCCAATTCTCCATTCTGGGCCCAAATAGAAAGCAGTAGGTTCCTTTTTCAATATGACAGATCTTCAAATACTTGAAAATAATTACAATGGACCCCCCCCCCAAGTCTTTTCTTCTGCAGTTCAAATATTCCCAGTTCCTTCAACTAATCTAATCATAAGATACTAATATTGAAAATTTAGAACAGGAAGGAAACTTACAAGCCTTTTGTCCAATATTCTTATTTTACAGATGAGAAACTGAGGCCCATAAAAGTTATAAATGACTTGCCATAGGTCCTAAAGATAATAAATAGTGGATTTGAATCTAAAACCTCTGACTCCAAATACAGAATTCCTTCCACTACCCCATGTTCTCTAGACCATTCAGAAGAGACTATACAAGGAAACATTACAATATCTACCTGTCTAGTTTTTCTGGAACTAAAAGTAAAGCTCAGTGTACTCCCTTATACCACCAACTTAAATTTTTTGATACTATCATGTAAATCTGAACATTTTCATACTGTGCATAGCAACAAAGATGGCTGATGATAGCCCAGATTCACATGAGGCCAAGGATAGGGAAAGAACCTGTGGTTTCATTGACATAGGGAACTCCCAGGTGAAGAGACTCTCTGCTACTGCAGGTTAGTGCCTGCTCTTCAACTTTTAGTCTCAAAGCATTGCCTAGAGCAGCAGGATTGAGTAACTTGCCTAGCATCACATAGCCCATATGTATCAGAGGCAACACTTGAACCCAAGTCTTAGGTCTTCCTGGTGCCAAGGCCATCTCTCCTTCCACCACACCATTGCTGTCCCTTGCCTATTTAAGCAAACTAAAACAAAAAACCAAAAAGATGTCGCATAGAAAATTTTAGGGCATGTTTAATTGCATTCCTTTTATTTTTTTCCTCAAAGCCCTAGAGAGTAAAGCAGCCTTTCGTTTTGTGTCTAGCAAGCCAATTTTCCCCTCCTGCATTGCCAGCAGTCTTAACTTTGAAAATTTTCATTTGCCTTACCCAGGATAACCCTTCCCCTAAACCTTTACTCACACCATGTTTCTTGACTGGAACTGAATTCTCACCCATTTCCATCTGTTGAGGTCCCTTTCTCAAGGCCCAAGTCAAGTGTGACCTCCTCCCCTCTTTTACCTCTCCCAAAGCAAGCTCTTCCTCCTCAGGTTTCTTTTAGCCCTTTCCCTGAGCTTTTCTTTGCATTTATCTCACACACTCCTCCCCCTTAATCTAGTTATTTGTATACTTGGCCTTCACAGAATATGAATGGGATCACAGAATTTTAAGTCTTAAGCTAGAAAGGACCTTAGAAGTCACATAACTATTCCCTCTTATTTTTCAGATGAGAAAACTTTGTCCTGTGAAATTAATTTATTTGCCCCAAATCACACAGATAGTAAATAGTAGTACCATATCCTACTGCTTCTATAATGTGAGCAGTTTGAAAGTAGGGATTATATCATATGTGTGTTTATAGCCAAAGTGCCTAGAAATGCCTGGTGCTTAATAAATGTTCATTGAATTTCATTTAGTTGTTTCCTGTACAATTCAATTCATAGTCTGTTCTGAGTATGTGTGCAAGTTGTCACACAAGAGTTCAGTCACCTTTTCTATCTTAATAAGAGCAAAAATGACTGGAAAACTTTTGAATAAAAAAAGTTGTAAAATGTAAAAAGTATTTAGGATGGAAAGTTTAACTAGCAAATTCAAACATTCTAATTTTGTTTAGCTTAATATTCTCCTAGCTAATTATTTTTAAGTAGGGGCTTCTGCCTCAATTAAGACTATTGCCCATGTCAATGTGCTAATATTTCCCTAACTTTTTAACATCTTCCTTTGGAGAGTCAGAATCAACAAATCAGAGTTGACATCAATGATGTCCAGGATGCAGGTAATTTCCCAGTAATGAAGGGTACTTACTGGAACAGAACACTGTTGGAACATGCAGATGTTAAATGGCATAATTGAATATCTGAGTACCTCATGTGGAAGAGGGATCAGATTTGTTCTGGTTGGCTTGTAAAGGCAGAAGGAGGTTTAAAGAATGGGAGTGAAAGAGAGGCAGACTGGGGCTAAATACAGGGGGAGAGCTTCCTAATAACTACAGCTGCTCATAAATGCAATGCACCTTCTCAACAACGAAGGGACCTCCTCATCACTTGGAGTCTTCAAATAGAGGCTAGATACCTGCTTATTACTGATGTACTAATGGAAGAGATTAATGCTTGAAGATGGACTTGAAAAAGATTATCCTTGAGGTCCCGATAGAAGCTTTAGGCTTCTCTAAAAACTGGTGCAGGATGATCCCAAATGGGGAAACCTCAAGAAGGGAGGACTGCGGAAATACTCTGAAGATGTTTTATACATAACACACATTAAAGCCAAAGAACAGAGATATGCGAATTTCTAAGAAACAAATACCAACAGTCTAGCCTGACACGTGACTATAGGAACTATCTATTCTGCAGACATGGTCATTTATCAAATTGTTATCTCCCATCCCAGTTGCTGCATTGATTTCTGTTCTTACATGTCTAATTGCTTCTATCTGATGGACTTCTCAGCAGGATTACAAACTCAACATGTTGAACACAAAAACAATCTTTTTCTTCACTAAATCTCCCTCTCCCTCTAACTTTCCTGTGTCTCTACTTGAAGATACCACCATTCTTCCATTCACCTAGGCTCAAAATATCGGAGTTGTCTTAGACTATTCCCTTTTTTTTTATTCCCTGTATCAAAGCCATTTTCAAGTCCTTTCAGTTCTATCTCTGGCACTCATCCCCTGTTCTGCACTCAAAATACCACATCACTTAAAATCATTTCTCAAGCCCTCGAAGCCTCTTATCTAGATCGTGTCAATAGCCTCTTGACTGACCTCTCTGTTTCTAATGCTTCCCATCTCCAATCTGTCCTTTCCTCAAATGCTAAAATAATCTTTCAGATTATCCAGATAATTATATATCTGGATATATATATATATATATATATATATATATTCAGATAATTATCTAGATAATTTAGAGATATAACTAAGTGATTTTTCTGTTCACAAAACCTCAGATGCTACCAATTGTTTATGGGGTAAATTGCAAACTCCTTAGCTTTGTATGTAAGGGAATAAGTCAATAGGAAGTGAGCACTAGACTACTCTTGATGAGTTCAATTTATCAAGTCCAGAT
>CM053773.1:147900591-147966541 GCA_028658325.1 Potorous gilbertii
GATTTCCTGAGCATCTAGGCGGCATGATGAAGAGAGCTAGATCCGGCACAGGATTTCCTGAGCATCTAGGCGGCATGATGAATAGAGAGCTAGATCTGGCACAGGAAGACCTCATTTCAAATCCTGTGTCAGACACTTATGAGATTTGTAATTCTGGGCAAGTCACTCAGTCTCTCACTATGCCCCACATTCCCTATACGTAAAATAAGGAGGGTGGATTCAGCCTTCCAACTCTATATCGATGATACCAAAAACGTTGAAGCTGTCCATATGCTTCTGTTTGCAGATCATATTGTGGGATGATCTGGTGATTATTCTAATCTTCAGAGTATTGGGGTTTCCCCAATGAGAGCCATGATTACTCAAAAGAATCTGTATCTATATATCTATAGAATAAATCTATTAATCCATTAGAGGAAAAAACTAAATTTATAAAAAATTCAATGCTTCCTTGGATTATGACCAGCAACTGTATGGCCACACTCAGGTGAATACATCAGTAAATATATTCTGGTCAGGGAATGAGTTGAGCTCAGAACAGAAGGAAGAAGATTGTGTTTTGGAAATAGGTTAGTGCTTTAAATGATGAGACAAAGTAAACCACTTAACCTCAGAGTATCAGAGAGTTCAAAGCTATCCTCATCTGTAATATAAAGACAGCAACATATACCTGAATATCCATCCACCTTATTGGGTTGTAAAGATCAAATGAGGTTATATATGTAAAACAGGAAAGAGGTAGCTGCTGTACAGCAGATAGAGAGCTAGCCTTAAATCTGAGAATACCTGAGCTTACATCCTGCTTTTGATACTTTTTGACTGCATGACATTGACAAGTCAATTAACCTTTCTTTTCTCTAGGCTATTGGTATCAAACTCAAAGAGAAATGGGTGCCACTAGACAATACATAAGGATCTCTGCAGGCCACATAGTGACTTAGAAAACCAATGTCTATGTTCTATTATATTTTTATTTATTTTGCTAAATATTTACCAATTATATTTTAATCTGGTTTCACACTCAAGAGTGTTGCAGGCTACAATGGAGTCATAGGCAGCACCCCTTACATGTGTGCTGCAGGCAACTCTTTAAGGATATAAGTGGCAAAAATGGTGCTGACCTGTACTGGTTGAGGAGATCCCCTCACTTAGGAATTAACTATATCAACCAAACAGGTCCAGTCCCATTCCCCAAGCATACAAAGTAGTGTGTCAACATTAGCAACTAATAGTAAAATTTGATAAAATTCTACATTCTTTTCATCAGCAATATTTTTGTATGTTCAATTATTTTCAGTTGTGTCTGACTTTTCATGACCCTATTTAGGGTTCTCTTGGCAAAGATACTGGAGTGGTTTGCCATTTCCTTCTCCAGCTCATTTTACAGAAAAGTAACTGAGGCAAACAGGGTTAAGTGACTCGCCTAGAGTCACACAACTAGGAAGTGTCTGAGGCCAGATTTGAACTCAGGAAGATGAGTCTTCCTTACTTCAGTGCTCTATCACTATGCAATATTTTTAAACATCTGCATTTCTGGATTGCACATGGGAAATTGCAGTGTTTTAATGTTCTTAAGCTGATTCTTGGCATAAAGACAATTTCTTTTTGAACACAAATGTTCCCTAGGTGATGCTATATTGATTAAGAAACCTGGAGTGCCACCATCTTCAATGAATGTGGGTGACCCAAAGGATAACAGAAAGACACATGGTAATACAAGTGTTCTGTAGCGTATGTCCAACAACGCCCTCTACACATAAAGTCTCGCACAAGGCATAGGCACTGGAACTGTGGTTTCTTTAATACTAAGACTTCTGAGATGAAGAAGACACTCATGTCAAGACATTTGTCTAGAGCACCATGAGGTCAACCATATCTAGCCAGTGTGTGTCAGAGGAGTTTTCTTGAACCCAGAGCTTCCTGCCTCCAAGGTCAACTCTTTATTCACACTATTCCATTCTGGCTCTCACATAGCATAATGGATATCACCGAGGAAATATGACTGGAAAAAGAAGGGGGATGGTCGTAGGACAAGAGCAACAGATGGAGAGTCCTACAGCTGTATAATAACCATGATACATAAGACAATTCAGATGGAGGGCCTTTAGCTTTTTGAGTGGACCCTCTGTGAAGGATCCAGAGGAATCAGGGGCAAGATATGTATAGACGGAGAAGGCATGAATGGGTTACAATATGCATCAATGGAAGAAGTGTTCACAACATGCAGGAAAGGATTTCATAGATCCACAGAAGCCCTAGAAGATACTGGAATAGGGCATTAAGAAGAGTAAGCCTTACATTTATAATAGCATTCCAACTTGGTCTGATTTTTAAAAAAGGAAAGAAAGAAAACACATGGCAAAGTGATGAATTTCTTTGTCCCCAGTTAGGAAATAACTTATTTAATGAGCCTCAAATACCACCTTGGGCACATATAAATTAGGATTAGCACAGGAAGAGATTTTCAGGTACAATGTGAGTGTTCATGTTGTATATATTCAGTCAGAAATCAAGTCCTGGGGCTTAGAAAGAAATTGTTTCAAATGTAAACATTAGAAATCTTTCCTCTTTTGGGGAAAAACCAACATTTATTCAATACTTACAGGTGGACCAGCAGGTCCAGAGGCCCCTTTGCTGACTTCAGAACAGGAACAGGAAAGTGGAAGAGCTGGACAATTTTCCTCATCCCTCTATTAAAAAAAAGAAATAGCCAACTATTAACAAATATCCTCTACCAGTAGTTTTTTTTTAACCCAGGAGAAATGTTTTAAAATATGTTAAATTAAAGATTTTCAATAAATAAATAAATGAATATGTCAGACAATTTTCTCTCTTTTTATTTATTTTATTGCCTTTCTTTGTAACCCCAGTGCTTAGTCAGGGCCTGGCACATAAGTTCTTAATGTTTGTTGACTTTGGTTTTCTTTTCTAAAAAATGTCTTGTGTTTTAAGCATCTTCTGTATGCTAGCCATTGTGTTAGGTGATAGAGACAGAAAGGTGAAAATTGGGACAGACCCTGCTCCTTTAAGAAAGTTACATTCGTAGTATTGGGGAATTGACACAACATGTACACAAGCCAGGAAGTGCAAGGTAGAAGGTGATATTGCAAAAAAGAACCAGGCAAAGCAGTAGGAAAAACAAAAAAAGCCAGAGGGACACATCTGTTTCATTTGGAGGGATCAGGGAAGACTTCATGAAGTAAGTGGTGTCTGAACTGCACTTTGAAAGAGAAGAGGGTCTTCAATAGAAATGGGGGGTAGGGGAAGTCTATTCCAAATGTGAGGAGAGCCACAATCTAAGATACAGAGAAAGGAGAGAGCTGGGTGAGAATAGAGGGTTAACCAGATGGAATGGAATGTAGAATTATGAGAAGGGAGTTCGACAATAAGAGTGTTTTGTGTAAACATTGAAAGCTGAGGGGACAGATGAAATTTAAAATACTCTACTGGAGATTCAAGAGGTAAACAAGTCACTAAATGCAAGATAATCTGCAGATAGAGAGAATTCCAACTACTACAGGAAAAACTTCATGTAGAAGGTAATAACTGAGTGGAAGGAAGCTTGAAGAAAGTGCAAGATTCTATGACTTAGGAGGAAGTCTATGCAAAGATATGTAAGCAAGAGATAGAGTTCCTTTTAGGAAACAGCAAATAGACTGATGGCAGCTAGATGGTGCATTAGATAGGTCGCCAGGCTTCCAGTCAGGAAGACTCCCCTTTCTGAACTTACCCATTTACTAGCTATATGACCCCCGGGCAGATCACTTAACCCTGTTTGCCTCAATTCCCACATCTGTACAGTAAGCTGGAGACCTAAACGGTAAACCACTTCAGTATTTTTGCCATGAAAATTCCAAATGGGGTCATGAAGAGTCATGCATGACTGAACAACAATTACACATAGACCAGTTGGATTATATTATAAAAATATGTGAAAGGGACTAATGTAAAAAAAAAAAAGTCTGGAAAGGTAGCCTGGAAATAGAAAAAGAATGTTTTGAATGGCAAGTTGAGGAGTTTGTTCTAGATGCAATGGAGAGTCACTGAAGATTCGTGAACCAGAAAGAGTGACTTAGTATGATCTGTGCTTTAGAAAGATTATTTTGGTGGCCATCCTGAGAAGCAATTAGAGAAGAGAGGATCCGGAGATGGGCTATATTAGTGGTCCAGTCAAGAGGTGATGGGTGTCCATATTTGGGTAGTTGCTATGTGAATGGAGACAAAGTGGGTAGAAATGAGAGACATGTGCAAGTATAGTCAGTTCTGCTGTAATCCATGTTTGAAAAACGTGAATTTGTTCCAACATGATGGATTTTATTAGGGAACATGACATGAATTTCAAGTTTGCTTCTGCTCAACTTCTTCCACGAGAAATATCTAGAATGCAGAAAACTGTACCACTTCACAATAATTCACAAGTTGCAACCCTTCTGATGGTTACTTCCACAAGCAAACCAGGTATTTTTCAAGGTAAAATGTCATATAAGTGGTATAGCTTCTGGTAGAGTGGGAAGTCTGGGCAAAGGAGAGCTGATCTGCATCACCTGCACCTACTCCCTTCTCCCATCTCCCCTCTCCCCCAAGACTGGGCTTCTTAACTTACTCATGCAGTGACAGGGTACATGCCAAACAGCAGCTCAAGGCCACTGACATGACACTACGGTAGTATTTATGTATCCCTTACCCATTTAACATGTATACAACTCTAATACTATTTTAAAAATTAAGTTCCTATCTTTTTTTATGTCACTGTTAAAGTTTTTGAACCCCTAATTCCATTTTCCCCATGGGACTTGTGCTTTTATTTGCATAATTTTGCATAATTCCATACTTTGGGGGAGTAAGTATGTTACATTATAGAAGAACTGACCGTAATTGACAGTTAATTAGATATTATACATTAAGAGAATGAAAATTAAAGTATGATTCCTAGGTTGTGAATCTTGGTGCCTAGAAGGACAATGGGGTCCTCAAATAATTAGGATGTTTTTCATTATGTACAACTTCTTTCTTATATCCATTCCACTATACTTATCAGGTCTTGATTATTAAGGTACCAACTACTACTAACATAACCTGATTGTGAACTTTTGCTTCTAAAAGATAGGACATGAATCCATTCACTTAGTGCATTATCCATTAGAATCCATGTGTGTGTGTGTGTATACACATACATAAACATGTGTATGTGTGTATGTATATATGTGTGTATATATACACACACATATATATACATACATCTGACTGAATAATATTTGATAGTAATGCTGGCAAAGACCATCTTAGACATGCTTTGTAGATAGACAAAGAGTTGAACCCAGGAAAGAAGAAAGAAAACTGACTAGATCAAGCTTGGAAAATTACACTGTGCTTTTAATGATCCCATGAGCAAATCACATAATTTAATAGAGTCTTAGTTTCCTCAAGGGTAATATGGAATTAATAGCTATAATATAAGCAACCAGGAATTCCACTCCAAGTTAAATTTTGGTTTGGTAAACTGCATCAAAGTGCCTTGGTAGGGCTAGAGGTATTACAACAGAGACTTTTGAAGGAGAAGATTCAATTTTGGGCAGAAATATCTGAATAGAAACCCACTTGAAGCTACTCACACTACTTCTAGAAACCATTGGCATTGCAAACCCATCTCTTTTACATCATCCCTCTCCCTACTCAGCTCTGTTAGGAGTATAAGAAAAAGTTAAATAAGTCAGTCTTATTAATCTTCATCCCAATCTTTATCCTATATAATTTTTCCTATCTAAAGGGAGAAAACATAATATATCACTTCTAAATATCTTTTGCTATGCCCCTTGGCTGTTGAGTTCATATGGATCAGTTCATGTGGACCATTTGTGCCCAACCTGTAGGAGAGCCTTCTATGATCGTATTGGTCTGATCAGCCACAGTCAGACACACTGTCATTTGACTCCAACGTAGTGATGTCATTTTGGTCCTCTTTGAGAACCAAGGACAGCAACCAGTCACCAGCGACCCAATTCTCATGACAGTTCTGCCCAAACAATAAATAAATTGCGTTTAAATTCAAATTATGTTCTCATAGAAACAGAAAGGGTGGCTCACACATGGAATGAACATTATCTTGAGAGCAATTTAAGTATGATATAAATGAATTCTGATTTTTAAAAAATAAAATAGACAACAAATATAGAATTCTTACCAGCCCTGGAAGTTCACAGCATTTGTCTTTATTGGCCCATGAAGTAGAACAAACAATATCAAACATCTGTAGCTGGAACTGGGATTAACCAAATTAAAAAGAAAAAAACAATAGAAACATTAAATAAGAGAATTTATGATCACAATTACTTTACATTAAATAACAATCACACATTTGTAAACATGAAAGTAGACAAAGGTTTAAAAATAAATTTAGTAAAATAGTAAATAATAATCTAAATAAATAAATTTAGTGAATCATTTCCCTAAATGTGCTGTCTTTTATGTGATAATGAAAAATTTCTATTTTTAGTATTTCTACTATAAGATACTGAATATAAAGTAATTAATGTAAGCATTAAATTAAATACATATGCATCGAAATCCTAATAACACATGTCAAACATTTCACTATTTTGCTTCAAAATTTTTCCCACACTCTCCCTTTCCCCTAGTCATAGATGTATTTCAAACTTCCAGACTTAATTGATATTTATAGATCCTATCAATATAGTTTAAGCCCCAAATATTTCATAGCTAGATTAGTCTGAGAAATTCTGCAATAATATTGCGATGATGACTTATACAGCTTATACCACTCTTGGAATGTATTACCAATGTTCATTACATTGCCATCCCTTGCCCCTCTCAGCTCTATTAGGAATATAAGAAAAAGTTTAATAAGTCAGTCTTATTAATCATCCTATATGCTTTTTCCTATGTAAAAAGAGAAAACATAATCTAAAAAGAAAAAGAAACTGGGAGATAGGAATCAAAGGTTTGTTTCTTAGCAACAGATCTTTCTATTTTCTTGTCTTTAGTAATAACTAGAACCTCTGTACAATAATTATCTCATTTTATTCTCACAGCAACCGTGGGAGGTAAGTGCTTTTATTCCCTTTTTAAAAATGAGCATGGGTAGCTAGATGACACAGTGGATAGAATGCTAGTCCTGGAGTCAGGAAGAGTTCAAATCCAGCCTCATATACTTACTGGGCAAATCATTTAACCCTGTTTGTCTTGGTTTCCTCATCTATAAAATGAACTGGAGAACTAAATGGCAAACCACTTGAGTATTTTTGCCAGAAAAACTCCAAATGGGGTCATTAAGAATCAGACATGACTGAAAAACGACTAAACAAAAAAAATTTAAAGCTATTTCTTGCTGATTATTAATAAAAACAAATAAAGGAAAACCAAGGAGATATGGAATGAAAATTGACATTTCAAAGAAATGTGGTGTAAAAATGTCCTGTGTCTTTCTCTCATAATGGGATCCTTCATCCTGCAGTAGTGACTGCAAAGCTAAGAATTGTATCAAGATGGATCTTTATCATGATGATGCAGAAATAGATCATTAGTTTATTTCTGGTTACCTCTAAGTGAAAATCATCTTAATCTGTTAAAGAAACCAATTGAGAAAACTCCTGGCAACAGGACAGATTGTGACTATGAAATCTGAGCACTGTTAATCCCCAAACCTTACAGGCTCAAGTTTTCCTCTGGTTTCTTTGATGAGGAACCAAGTCTTTTGACTAAAGATGTAATACTGAAACTCTGGTTTAACCTAAGGATGCTGCTTTGTCTGAAAACGTTTGGGGTTCACTAGAATACAACATCAGATGGACTCTATTAAGCATGTGAAAGCTTCCTGCACCAAGAGGTTGAGTTATTTATCTTGGTATGGAGCCTTCAATGGAAAAAAGCATTTTATGTTTATTAATTTCTAAATTAATAATTCTAAGCACAACATTTTTTCCTGAGAAAGTTTTTTTCAATTTTTTAGAATTCTTTTATTTTTATTTTTTTAAACTTTTTTTGTTTGTTTATTAAATAAATTTATTTAACTTTTTACATTCATTTTCACAAAATTTTGGGTTCCAAACTTTCTCCCCATTTGTCCCCTGCCCCCTCCCCAATACACTGAGCATTCTAATTACCCATATCACCAATCTGCCCTCTCTTCTTTCATCCCTTCCTTCCCTTACCCCAAGAAAGTTTTTTATTCCATGAAAATGATACCATTCAACCATTTCAAATGATAAAATATTTATCAGCAGTTGAAATGTGCCATTGGGGAGAAATACATAATAGATAAGAGTGTTTGGAGAGACTGCAGAATTATCTGTCAATTCACCATTTGACTTGTGCTCAATGACATCAACCCTGCTATTTAAAACTGGGCTATCTTTTCTGTTTTTCTTCGGATGAAGTGAACAATGCTTCTTTTGCACACACTCCATATGTTTTGCAAGTGTCTACAGTGCTGGTATTTTAGAGTCCTCTGAATTTACTCAGAGATTTTTCTCCCTTATTTGAGTGTGTATTCCTGATTATCCATCAAACAAATGTTCTAATATCCTTTTATTTCAAAGAAAGTGAAACTATAGATATAAATATTAGGAGACACACTTAGGTCAAGTAAGGATGCATCGTGATGTGTATCCCTGGAGAGAATACTGAGATTATAGAGAGCACAGATCCATTTGAGAAATGAAATGTTAGAATACATACACATACCCCTGTATCAGAGTATGAACTAGGTGGGTCAGCACTGCATTCCAACATTCTGATTGGCCTTTTCATTAACAAGAAGAGAATGAAACAATGACAATATTCATCCAGTCACTATACGTAAGTGTACTAGTATACCTAGAATACCCAAACTACTTTCTATGAACACCTCTGATATACTTACACCTGTATTCCAGTATCACAGGGGGTTTGTGATCTCATTAATATGGGTACACACAACATACACACACACTTAACACACATGCACCCTCTTGCTAGCTATAGTCAACTACTACCATAAATAATCATGTAAAATGCCTTTGTTTTATGAATAAGCCCTGTTTCTTATACCGCTTTTTCAAGCTGTATTTTCTTTAAAATCTAAGACATTTAACTTTAAGAACTTTGCAAACACTTTTACATAGGAGAATGTAAAATAACGATATTTGCAATATACTTCTTATAGTTGAATGCCAAACTTTAAAATTTTAAATGTGGCTCTAAAATGCCATTTAGAAGATGATAAATAAATTGATGGAGCATTTATTAAATGCTAATATGTGCCAGGTCCTATACTTCTGATTATACAAATATAAGCAAATAAGACAATCTTTGCTCTCAGAAATTTACATTCTAATGAAAGAAGATGAGGCAGTTTGATAGCTCAATAGACAGAGCCATGGGCCTAGAGTCAGGAAGACTTGAGTTCAAATCCAGCATCAGACACTTACTACCTGTGTGATCCTAGGCAAGTCTCTTAACCCTATTTGCCTCAATTTCTTCATCTGTAAAATGAACTAGAGAAGGAAATAGTAAACTACTCCAGTATCTTTGCCAAGAAAACTCTGAGGACAACACAGTCAACGGGGTCATGAAGAGTCAGACATGACTGAACAACAACTGATTCGTAACATGAACTTGGACAAAACAATTTCTTTCTCTCCATCTAAGTTTACTCATATATGGAAAAGGAATACTACTTATATCCACCTAATTTCAGTGTTAAGCGTATAAAAGCACATAATGTACATGAAAATGCATTGTAAATTTGAAAGTACTATATAAATATTAGCATTGTGATTACTAATAAGTATTTGATAGTAAACTGTCAATTTGTTTCATGTATATAAACCTTGTATTGTCCAAAAGAATTTTAAGTTATGCTGGAGCAGAAACCATATTATTAAATTATATGCTCTAGGAGGACTGGGGCCCATTTTCAACAAGCATTCCTGTGCCCAATACACCTGCTCCACCTGTGTTTTCTGGGTATCAAACACTATAAAATTAAGGCCCTGGAGGAAGGGGGCATCTCAGATCATGAGGAAGATCTGAGGTCCACTTCATTAGAGAGGGATAGGGACCCTTTAATAAAGTGCCATTGACCCAGGGCTCAGCTTCAGTGGTTTTTCTTGCAAACTGGACAATTTTAGAAATGCTATACTTGCTTAATAACATTTCTTGTTATGCTTCGTAGCAGTGTGGCATAGTAGATAGGCAGGAAATGTAGTGGAATACATAAAGAACTGGTCTCAGAGCCAAAAAGACTTGGGTACAAGTACTAGTTGTATGACCCTGGGAAAATCCCTTAACTTCTCAATGCCTCAGGCAACTCCTTAAATCTATATATTGCAGAGACAGTGAAGACCTGCATTGGTAGAGTGAGACCCCCTTACTGGGTGTTCTCCATGTACTACTAAAATCACTGGTCTAGTTCCCTATTCCTATATTATCCATAATACATAGCACAATACTAGGTATGCTTAATAAAGATGCTTATTAAATATGTCTGGAATAAAGCGATGCCTATAACTGGAAAAGAATTGGGGTGCTGGGAAGGGAGACTAAGAAATATGGTCTTGTCACAAGTTCACAAATGTCTAGGCGCTGCCCTAACTGGTGGTATTTTTATCCTATTAGCTACCAAAGTAAGATAAAGAAGCTAAAATAAAATGGATAGCCAGGGTCAAAGACATGGTATATGGATTGTCTAAGTTTCCACCCTTACATGTTTTAACAGCTATGTTAAGATCTCTTGTTATTTCAGTCCCAGAGAGGGCAGCCATTCCTTATAAAATCTTCCTGCTGAGATTTCGTCTGCAAGTTGTTTTCCATCTAAGATTGTGTGAATTCAATATACTTTTTCTAAAGCTATTCATCTTTGCTCCACCCAACTGCCTTTGAAATGAATTTGTTGGGGAAGAAGGAGGCATGAATGGGTAGCTAAATGTCTAGAGCTATCTATGATCAACCAGTACTTGGGGATTCATTTCAGATTTGGTCAGGATCCAAAGAAATATAGATTTTTATTTTTTGTAGTTGCTGAGCCCTCTCAGATTCACATTTTTCTGTCTGGAGTAACCAGATATTTGCATATCTTCTCTACCTCCTCCCCCTTCCCTCTCCAATTTTTTAAAGCAGAAAATAAAGGAACAGGCATAAGACTAAAAATTACGAAAATTCAGCACCTATCTATAACAGCAACGTTTGGACTTAAACATCTTACTTTGTGTCTTACACATGTCACAACGTGAGAAATGAACTTTGTGTTATCTGTCTCACAGACAATGAAGAAGCTTCTCTCCCTAGACCTGAGCCTCCAATTGCCCTTTTAACAGAGTCTATTTCAACACAATCAAATTGCTTGATGAGTGGGCAGTTTGCAAATCGACTAAGTAATCCTTTATAGGCTGCTAGGTTCAAACAAAAGCAACTATTTCTCTTCTACTGCCCTTACAAAGAACCCCTTTGATGATTGACTGCTGTAAATTTGCCTTTGTCTGTTACTGCTGGAATTGGACCACAGAAGGGACTCTGTTGAATTGCTTTTCTCTTGTGGCAGGGGTACAACTTTTGTCATCCAGAGGCCTGAGTTCCAAAGACCCTTTTTGTTTTTCCTTCATAGATGATTAGCCAGACATTTGGAGTCCAAGTTTTATGTAAGTGGTGCAATTAGGAAAAAGTGTGATTTATGAGGATGGAATGCTGTCCATTCCATGCATGGAACATACCACTAATGGTAAGGCAGAGTGAATGATGCAAATGGGTGAGATTCAGCTCAATTCCATTCACAGGATTATATATTCAGAGCTGGAAAATACCTTAGAGGTCATTGAGTCCAATCCTTTCCTTTTACAGATGAGGAAATTGACCCCTGAAGAAGCTAACTTAGTCATCCAGCTAGTAATCATACAAGGGAGTATTTGAACCCAGGTCTTCTTAACTCCAAATCCACTCTCTACCACACTGAACAACTTCTCTCTTTCATTTCAACAACAATATTTCCTTAGCTATATTTATTTAGCTTGCTATTGAGGAGCTCTCGTTAATAGGGGAGACAATATATAAAAATCTACATACAAACGAGATATATACAAGATAAACTTGAGATAGTCTCATTTAGCTGAAGAAAACCAAGGGATCCAGGAGACAGAAATGGAAAAAGGAAAATATTCCGGCCATGGGAGCCAGATAATAACAGCATTTATATAGCTTTCTAATGTTTGCAATGCACCTTACACAAATACCATCCCGTTTTATTCTCAGAGCAACCCTGGAAGGCAGCTGCTATTACTAGGTACAATTTTACAGATGAGGAAACTGAGGCACAGGGCGTCTAAGTGATTTCCCCAGAGTCACACAGCTAGGAAGTATCTGAAGCAGGATTTGAACTCAGGTCTACCTGACTCCAGATCCAATACTCTCTGCCATCCATCTGCCTACTACCAGTGAAAATGCATAGAGAAGGCTCTGAACATGAGTGACCCATCCTGCACAAGCTGGGAAAAAGGGAGGGTGGATCTGGGGAGAAGATAATGAGTTTACTCTTGGACATGTTGAGTTTTAAGATATCTCCCCTGTAATGTGGGCATTTTTTTGGAGGGAAAAGGAGAAATTATTTCAAACAGTAGGACTTCTAGGATTTTTTTTAAAAAAAAAGCTTGCTCAAATGAAATGCTTGTTAGCTTTAATTAATGAACAACTTAAATGGTGAAACATCCTAATTAGCAGTGAATGGGTGGTGTAACTTTGTGGTGCAAAAACGTGTGTCCAGGATTCTGTCATGTAGGTAATGAAAGGAATGCAATTCCCTGGCCAGCTGGAAGCCTTCAAGATTTAAATTCCTCATTACATTATGAAAGGTACAACTTGTCAAATAAAAATGTGTTGCTTAAATACATACTCATTCTGGCCCACCTAGTAAAAATTTCCCTTATGGTAGCTTTCATGAGCCCAAAGGACAAATTCCTCAACCTTCCTGTTAGAAAGATGGCGCTCTATCCCCTCAAAGATACATAAAAGGTTAAGGTTTACTGTCATGGCTCTTTCATGATTGTATAAATTGGATCCCATTAAAACTCGATTCTTCACTAACAGATATCCATATTACTGCAGCCCCCCACTGCTATGGTGGAGCCAGCAGAATCTTCATTTTACTTTCTTAGTTTAAAAAGTTTGAAGACTGAGAAGATGAATTTTAAAAAGAATTTCACTTTATCCTGGAGACTCCTTCCTCAGAAACACAACAGAGGCAGGCATACTGCCAAGGGTATAGAAGCTATATGTTTTCCTTCTCTGATGTCTTAACTTATGGAAGGGAATTGAATATGTTTCCCCTCAAAAAGATCTACAAATAAAAAAAAAATCTGTCCTCTAACAATATACATGCTAAAGATTAGAGGAGAAAGAGCTCATATAGGATCTAGAGTGGCCAGGCAAAGCTTCTGAAGACAGTGGGCTATGATTTGAGTTTTTAACATTAGAAGGACTAGAATTTAAGAATACCTCCAAGTACCAACCTGTGTCAATCAACACATTACATTTTTTTAATCTATAAGGCAAAGAAAATAGAAATGGTAGGATGAGAATTTTTATTCCAAAGTAAAACTATAACTTTTTGTGTCAATTGACATTCTTGTTCCTTCTATATGAGTAATTGAGGGGAACATAAAACATAACATTAATCACACAACACAAAATTGGCAATAATCACATGTTCCCATGGGCACCAGAAATTTTCTTGAATAAAATTTCCTCAAATTTCACTTATTTTTCACTTACTGGAGCAGAGTTGTCCTTTGGTCCTCTTGATCTCACCATTCTCCCCAGGACTTCCACACCATTGGAAGTGATATTGCCAGATGCATTTACTGCTTTTTCACCCACTTGCTTGCAGTCAACAAATACTTTGACCAAAGTCTTGCTAATAACAATATGAAGCTAGGGGGGGAAGAAAAGCAAAGCTTAAGTAAGATAACAAGAAAAAAAATCTATCACTGTCAAACTTTCAATCTTGTTCCATTCTCCTCTAGTTAACAAACATATACCAAGCACTGAGCTAGCAAAAATAAAATAATACCTGACCTCAGTGAACTTATATTCTACTGGACAAAATGCAATGTATAGTTTTAAAAGATAAGAGATATTCAAATATTCTGTTTTGTTAAGGATGATGACAAAAATTCATCCTGTCATTAGGGCAAATGGAGATCTATGTAAGATATATCTTTATTTTCTTTTTTTCTCTTTTTAAAAATTTTATTTTAGACTCAAACACCAGAACACAAATACAGAATAGAGAAAAAAAAAACAAAAACATAATGTGAACTTAAATATTGGAACTTAAATACAAAGGGGAAAAAAGTATGACATATACATTGCAGAACATAAGAGAGGATTCAAAATATGTAACAATAAATTTTCATTTCAAGGAAGTCTGTATGATAAATATTACATGTTGTGTTGAGAGCTGTCCATCCTTTCTTTGCTTCTTTGTCAATTTTCTTTTGTTCTCTACCATCTGTTTTGAAAATTTGTTCTCTTTTTCCCCTCTCCCTCTCCTCCCAGAAGGCTACAATTGAGTAGGGATATATTTCTCTATAACTAGAGAAATATACATATATAGTTTCCCAAACAAACTCTACTCCTGATCTTTATTTTTATGTGTGCACACCTCTTGTTTCCTATCCCTCCTACCTCCTCTACTTTACTACTATCACTTACCTACCCCCTCCAATACTCCCATTCCCATAAATCTAAACACTGTTTTACAGCCCCCTATAACCTATTCTCACCCTCCCCTCTGGAGATCTCTCCTTTATCCTCCCATGACCATAAACACCATTCTATACCCCCATTTTACCTATTCCCTCACCCTCCTCTCTAAAGATCCCTCCCTCTTCCTCTCCCTGTTCCCCATCCCCTTATATATCGGTGTTTTTCTAATAGGCTCTGGTTCATAGATTAGAAGGTACCAAATTTCCAAAATTCCTAGCATTTCACTAATTTAGCAAAACACTTGTCTGAATCTTGTTGGCAAGACAGAGAGCTGTGAGCTAAATGATAGTACAGTTATGTGGATTCAGAAACAGCCAAAAGGTTGAATCTACAGAGTTGTCACTAATTAACATATCAACTTGGAAAGAGGTATTCAAGAGAGCACCTGAGGGATCTGTTCTGCTCCCTGTACATCTTAAAGATTTTCTCAACAAGTTGTACAAAGGTATAGAAGATGAGGGAAAATGCAAAGAAGAAAATGTAAGCTTTATGAGAGAAAAAAAAATCCTAATAATCAGTGCTATCCCCAAATGGAATGTATTACTTCAAGAGATGGTGGGTTCCCCCTTACTAGAGATCTTCAGGCAAACATCTTTGCCTGAAGGTAACACCTTGTGAGAGGGATTTTTGTTTGGGCATTGGCTGGATTCAGTGGTCTTTGCCACCGTTTTAACCTTGTGATACTGGGATTAATGGTATGCTTGTCAAATTTGCATATGACATAAATTTTGGAAGGACTAGACGACAGAGTCAGAATCCAAAAAGATTTTTGTAGACTAAAACAATGCACCAAATCTAGCAAAATATGATATATGATATATGATGTGATATGACATGACAAAACAGTATACTTATATATTTATACACACACACCCACACACACACACACACACACACACAGAGGCAGTGAAGTGGTCCAGTGGATAGGATGAGTCAGGGAGACTCATTTTTAATGACTTCAAATTCAGCCTCAGACACTTCTTAGCTATGAGACTTTGGTCAAATCACTCAATTCTCAATTGATTTGGAGAAGGAAATGGCAAATCCCTTCAGTATCTTTGCCAAGAGAACCCCAAATAGGATCACAAAGAATAAGACATGACTGAAAATAACCCACCAATAACAACAACACACACACACATATGCATATATATAATTTTATATTTGGGTTCAAAAAATCAACTTCATAATAATGAGATTGGGGGGAGATGTGTCTAGACAGCCAATCTCAATCAGATCTCAGGATTTTAATGGATTGCAAGCTTGTGATGAGTCAACAGTATGATACAGCAGCCAAAAAAAGTTAATGAGATTTTTGGTTTGCATTAAAAGGTGCAGATGATATTATGGTCAAATAACATCTGGAATAAAATGTTCAGTTCTGGGAAGCACATTTTGGGAAAGTCACAGAGAAACTAGAGATAGTCCAGAGGAGAGTAACGAAGATTATACAGACCCCCAAAATTATGCCACATGACAGCAAATATAAAAAAGCTAGAAATGTTTAGCCATAAGACTTGGAGGACTATGCTAGCAGTCTTCAGGTATAGCAAGGGCTGCTTTGTGGAAGTATTATTCTTCTTAACCCCAGAGAGTAGAAGTAATAGGTAGAATTGGTAAAAGCGGAAAATTTAAGCTTCATGTCAGACAAAGCTATAACAGAGACACACAAATCAGAATGGGTTGCCATAAGAGCGAACTGGTTTCCTTTCATTTGAGATATTTCAGCAAAAGCTGGATGACTACTTGTCTGGCTTGTGATAAAGGACTCTCTTGTAGGTACAGATTAAATTAAATGAACTATGAGGTCCTTTCCAACTCAGATTCTGTGATTAAAAATAACTTGATCCAAAAAAGGAAAAAATAATTTAAAAAATAACTTGATCTAAACTATCATTTGGAGAGTCTCACTCTTATTCTTCTCTTGATTTCCAGCCCATAAATCTTTCCCCATTCTATCGCTATAGTGAGTAATGAAATACTTTCAGAAAATCCAGTACATAATCATCCAAACTCACAAAGCTAACAAACTAGAAAGCATCAATTCACATTAAAAAAGGAGACCACTTCACAAAATGAATCTCAGAAGTACATTTAAGTAAATACTAATAGAAAACTAAATTGAAATAACCACTTGAAAAAGAAACTATGGGACAAAAAAGTAGATAATTAAAACTAACTGGAGGTTAAATCAGAAATGAAGAAACATTATCAATTCAGAGATAATTGTAGTTATGAAGAGAACAGGAGTAGGTTTGGAAAAATTTGGTGTTTTCTCACCTTTTTTGGGATATATACATACATACATGCATACATACATACACACACATATATACATGTATATGAGTTCGCAATCTAAGGGGATTGCAAAGCTAGAGTTCTGTGCCCTCCTAACTGATAGACTGACTAGATGCTGTCTGACCAGGCAGAGTTAAGTGGGAACTTAACTCCTGTGCCTCTCATAAGATATTAAACTAAATCAATTTAATTTCATTCTGGGCTAGGAGAGTCAAAGAACTTTTTGTGTGTGTGTGTATGTGTGTGTGTGTGTGTGAATTAGGGAGTCTTGCTCTCTTTACAGCTCATATATTAAACCATAGCAATATATACATTGAAAGAGGAGGCATTAAGTGGGAAGATTTCTGAAGTAGGGATGGGGAGAAGAGGAAAAAAATTCTTGCACAGTTTAAAGAACTTGGCTTTGGTTTGTGGCTTTCAGGATGATGCCTTTTTATAATTATGCTGACTTATTCTATATCTCTCAGCTCTGCTGGCAAAGTGTGTGGAACTTAAAATTTACCTAAGGTTCAGAAAAAAATTCTTTGGAATGAATATTACAAGTTCATCATACTTCATAGGATATCATTGGCTAGCTTTTTAAGAGTTGTGAAATTTCAAATGTGGTGCTTTTTTCTTTCAAATTTTCCTTTAGAGCTGTGCTCCAGATTCTGACCAGGAAAAAAAAAATCAATGCCAAATAGAATTTAAGAGAAAATGAGAGAGAATCCAAAGAGGCCACTAAAGGAAACGTCTCTGGCCATGAATTACATGATCTCTCATTCTATAAGACCTTTCAGAGAAATAATGGTAATATAGCTCTCAACGTCAACTCCAAACAAGATAAAGAAATGTATTAATTACATTGCTGCCTTTAACATTCAATTAAAAAAACCTTATAGATACTTTTTTTATATTACTATCCTTTCCCTATGATTTCTGCCCCTCACTATGCCTATATAAATAAAATTCTCTCCTATAACAAAGTACAATTAAGGAAAACAAATAAACCCATTAGCAATGTCTTTCAATGATATGCCTCATTTCAGCTTATGGTCTACCACCTCCCTGTCATGAGATGAGAGGTATTCTTTTTCATAAATTCTCTGAAGTCAAGAATGGTAACTGCATTGATGAGAGTTCTGAAACACTCAAAGTAAATTCCAAATTCAGAATATGGCATATAGCCATATAAGAGGTAAGCATCACAGAAACTTAATTGTAAAAGGGATCTCAAAAGATTTTTCTTCCAATTTGTTCTTGATGGAGAATCCCCCTCTAAAAATTCCTAGTACAGGTTGTTAGTCTTTGCTTGAAAATCTCCAGGGAAGGATTCAATCAACACTAGGTCCTTTGGCAGTCAGTTCTACTTTGGGACAGCTCTAAAAGTTAGGAAGTTTCCCCTTAGGTAACTCAGTCTTCTATTTCCTCCCATTGTTCCTTGTCCTGCCTTCTGTTGCCAAGTCAAACAAAACTAATCTCTCCTCTATGTGCCATCTTTTTGAGCTGTTTGAAGACAGTTATCCATTGGCCCCTTAAATTGTCTCTTTCTAGGCTGCATAACCCCCAGGTCTTCCTTGTTAGAGTGCCATGGGCCATATGCTAAGAAGAAATCACAGAAAAATTAGATGAAAGCTTATGAAAAGCAAATTATACCAAATGAGAGAGTGCCACTAATGAAAAGTGTAAACTCCTTGAGGAGTATTTATTGTAAAAATTAGAGTCCTTCAAGAAAAAAGTCTTTTGCTGGGTGAGGCAAAAGGATTCCAGAGCATTCCTAAACTACATATTTCTATGGCAATCAATCAACAAACATTTATTAAGCACCCACTGTGTGCCAACCACTGCACTAAGCTCTGGAGATACAAAGAGACAAAAAACAGTCCCTGCCCTCAAGGAGTTCACAATCTAAGGGTATTGCAAAGTTAGAGTTCTGTGCCCTCCTAACTGAAAGACTGACTAGATGCTATCAGACCAGGGCAGAGTTAAGTGGGAACTTAACTCCTATGCTTCTCATAAGATATAATAAATATATAAAGATATAAAAAATAAATCAATTTAATTTTATTCTGGGCTAGGAGAGCCAAAGAACTTTGTATGGTGTGTGTGTGTGTTTGTGTGTGAATTAGGGATCCTTGTTCTCTTTACAGCTCATATGTTGAACCATAGCAATGAATCTCGTGAAGATGATCCTTAGCTAAACACAGGGAAAAAATAAGAGTCAAAAAGTATGTCTTTCTCTATGGCTCCATGGTACAATGGATAGCTCCTTAGATTTCTAATTCAAAGGAGTGGAGTTGTACTAGTGGAGTTGTAATTACTTTTAATGGAAGTAGAGTAGAATGGCATGGTGGAAAGAGAAGTGAACTTAGGGTAATGGGCCATGAGTTCAATTCTCAGTCCTTCTATATTATACCTTCTATGTGACTTTGGGCAATTTGCTCTAAGCCTCAGTTTCGTCATATGTAAAATGAGAGAAGTTGGATCAGCTGACTTTTAAGATTCCTTCCAATTTGAAATCTGTGTTTCTTTATCCCTGGAGCTCTGTCTTACAGAACAATGAAAGTTTAAGTAATGGATTTAGGTCACAGGTGCCGAGTTGTTAAAATAAGAACAAAGAATTTTTACAAAGCTTTCTGGATGGATGGCATTCTTTGAGAATGGAAGGGTCAACATGTATGTGCGTGTGTGAGTGTGTGAGTGTGTGAGTGTGTGTGTGTGTGTGTGTGTGTGTGTGTTTGTGTGTGTAGACCAGTCTTCCAAGATGCCTCAACTGCAAATATTTTCATCTCTATTTCACAAGTAATTACACCAATAATCCTTTCCACTCAACATATATGAGCATTTTTGTTCTTGGGCTACTGGTGATACTTTCAAAGTAGGACTGCTGTTTTTTGTCCTTCCTTCTTAGGGAAGGCTGCCTTGTTTTATACTTAAATCTCTGTACATATTTATGCTATGCTCTTACAACATTATTTATATTCAGCACACACATGAACACATATATTTTACTAATTGTCTTGCATTGACCAATACTGTGTAAAATAAAGGTTACAACTGACCTTGTGAAAACTTCCATAGAATATTTTCTTAATTTCAGGCCCTTCAAAGGTTACAGTCTGAAATTCCCCTTGGTAGTCATAATTGAAGTAGGTAATTGTCTTGCCTCCATCTGTTTCGTGGGACAATGAACATTATATGAACATAATAAAATAAACATAGTTAAACATGAATATATTGTAAAATGGGTCAATGATTTCTCATCCCCAGGTCTAAGGAGACCGATAATCCCCTTTGTAACTAAATGGAAACATACCTTAGAGTTAAATACAAAATGATAACTAAGCCTTTGCTATTTATTAGTCCTTTGGCATTCTCTAGGATGCATTTAAGCTGCTATTCACTCAGGAAGAAGAAAACACTCTCAGTTGTATACTTATAGTTCTCTATCCATCAAAATCTGAATCATTTTTCCAAGGAGGTTGGGTATATCCAAGTCTAACCTCAAACCAAGCATTTTTAAACTTCACACAAATAGTAAATAGTGAATGCAGATTCTAACCCAAGTCCTCTGACTTCAAATCCAGTATTCCTCCCACTATATCTTGCTATCATCACTTGTTCATTCCCACAGCCCAAGCCTGAAAGAGGCTTGGTCAGGGTAAGAGTGAGAAATGATGACCAAAGAACAGAATGAAATCAATGATCCTTATAAAAATTCACAACCTTGACCTCATTGATCCATGCAACTGAACTAAGTAGTGATTGATATCCACTTCCAAGACACCAGTTAATTTCACTCCAGTTAAATTCCATTATTTATTAAGTATCTACCACTTCCAGGTACTTTACTCACTAATGGGAATACAAATACAAAAATCCAAAGATGGGATAATGAAATAACATCAAATGTTTTTATTATGAATAAACTGCTACTGACTGAGTTTTGTATATGAAACACATATACATATTATAGGTAAAAGAATAATTATTAATGACCTATTTTTCAAAGAAATAGGTAGGACTTCTCTCAAAAAATATAGATGGGGACATGAGATTATTCTGTCACCTTTCTCTCTTCCAAGGCAATGAGAATATGAAATCCTACCCATTTCATTTTTCCAGAGCTCAGAAATCAACAGTTGACACATTCTACCAGCAGAATCCTCTTGGTTCTAATCTTAGGCTTTAATAGATCTATATTCTTCACTACCAGTGACATGGACTTTACATGATTGCCCATCCTGGGCAACTTTTGTAGCATAGTGTCTGGTATCTAATTAACATATTTCCAGCATCTGCCAAACAATAAAAACTATAATTCTTAGCCCCTCTCTGTTCCCTTTTCTACCTGTCTGTGGTTGGACACCATCACTAAAGAAATAGAAAAAAACTGCAGAGGATTGAGGGCCATTTTGCATTTTCCTTTGTTCCATGGTTGCTGTGGTCAAAAAATATTGGTAACCAAATGATCAGTGTAGTAGTGCTGAGCCTTGGTTAGTTAACCTAGAACCCAGAAAGTCAACATAGTCTTTTGCCAGGGCTTTAACTGAAACCTTTCCAGAACCTATCAGGTCATATGCCAAGCGGCCTAGTCTTTGAGAACCAATATATAGAGCTGGAGTTTATGTATGTATATAAAGTGACTCTTCTGTTCAAAAGCTAGTGGAAAGAATTCTAAGTAAAGGTAAGAAAAATCAAGTCCAGTTGCTGCCTATATAATCATGAGCAGATCGTTTAACCTTTTTGAGGATCAGTTTCCTTATCTCTAAAATGGGGGTAAAAATCCACCCAGTGTATTTCCTAAGAGGATTCTTTCTTGTGAGATGTGAAAGCTATATATGAAGTATATTCAAAGTGCTCCTTTGGAGGCCTCATTATGGTGTCAGAGATCTTAGTTTCTACAGAAAACAAATTCTCACAACAGATCGTTGCATGAGGACTAGCCTAGAGGTTCATAATCTAAATGATGTCCACCACATTTTCTTTGACTGAAGCAACTCATAGTGACTCTCTGCTCAGGTGAGTAAGGGTTATAATCTGCATTGGTATCAGGGATATCCTTAAGGATAAAAACAGATCTTTGTGAGGATGACATGACACCTGGTATTTAAAATTTCTATTGTAAAGTAGTATCCACACAAACAACTGAACATACACACACACACACATGCGCACGCACACACATACACACACACAGAAACAGAATCCAGATTCAGACACATACTGTCTAAGATGACTCCAACAAGTGGGTCAGAGTCATTATTTAAAATCTCCCAGAGAGCAAATGCTTCTTGAGGTGTGTCAGGCAAAATCCGGAACAGAAAAGAGATGGTGTAGTCTGAAGGCAATCCCTCTGGATGCAAATATCTGTTAGAGGAGAGAATATCACAATGTTTTAAATAACAGCTGTATTT
The DNA here is from genome assembly GCA_028658325.1 of Potorous gilbertii. Taxonomy (NCBI): domain Eukaryota; kingdom Metazoa; phylum Chordata; class Mammalia; order Diprotodontia; family Potoroidae; genus Potorous; species Potorous gilbertii. The sequence goes on from CM053773.1 coordinate 147,923,037, forward strand.
AGAGATAAGTAAATAACTGGGAAATAAAACATGCACTAAATCCTCAAATTTCATTTATTCCATCATCACTCCCATTAAATCCCTTATTTCATTATGTAGGAAATCTTGCATTAGTTTCTATAGTTCTATTTAGCAAATAAACTAGGGGTTGGATCTTAAGGTCCCTTTGTTCACTGGGGAAAAGGTGCTAGATTGGAAGACAGAGGACCTTGAATTCTGACTGTCATTTACCACTTCAATAAGTAGTTTAATTTCCCTAGGCCTCAGTTTCTTCATCTGTAAAATGAGGCTGTTGGACTGGATGACCTCTATGATGCCTTCCAACACTAGATCTATTATTCTATGATCCTATAATCCAGCCAACTCTAAGATACTAGAACTGAGATTTCTCAGAGCAATATTGTTCATATATGACTATCGCCTCTATTAATTAAAATATTAACTTCTGGAAAGAGGATGTGCTTTGATAATTATTTCAGATGCCAACATGAAAATAGATTAAATTATATAATAAATGTGAAGAAAATAAAAATTTTCAAATAACCAGAAATGATTTTAAGCCCAAGCGAACGGACTATTTATTTTCAGCAACATTTATTATGAGAGCGCAACAAAAGAATGTGGATGGTCCTTGTAAATCACTATAACAAACTGTTGATCTCAAATTTGTTGTTTTTCAGATGGAATTGCACTTTCATAAGTCTGAGAAAGCTGGTTTTTTCCCATTCCAACCTGACCCAATGAATTAATCATTCAAATCTTTTATCAAACACTTCTTATGTGCCATGTACTATGGTAGAGCTGGGAATACAAAGACAGAAGTGAAACAGTTCTTTCCCTAAAAGAGTTTACATTCTAATGGAGAAGAGAATATGTGACTACACACACATATACTAAGTATATAGTTACACTTACAATTATACACAAGACATACTCTAAGCAAATACAAGGTAACTTTGGTGGGGAAGGGGCTAGCAACAAGCAGGGGTCAGGCAAGGACTCATGTAGAATTCGGTATTTGGACTGTCTTCAAGAAAGCCAGTAACTCCAAAGGGAAAAGGTGATGCTAGAGCTAAGGCACAGATGCAGGACAGGAATGGTAATCAGATCGTTATGGCTAGACTATAGAATGCATGAAGGGGAGTAATGTGCAAGAGGCTGGAAAAATATTTAGGAATAGGTTGGAAAGAGTTTTAAATGTCAGAGAAATTTATAAGTTATTTGAGCCAAGTTGACAGTTAACTAAAGGAGTTCACTGAATGGAGGGTGACTTGATCCATCCTTTAGGAAAATCACTTTGCTGGCTCAGTGGAGGATGAACTGGAGTGGGGAGAGACTTGGGGAAGAAACACTAATTAGTAGGTTATAACATAATTCAGGCAAAAAATGGTAAGACACAACTAGAGTGGAGGGAAGGGAGGGACGCTGTAGAGACAGAAATGCCAAGATCTGATAAAAGATTGGATATGTGGAGTCAACGCAAATTAGAGATCAAGGATAACAGAGAACTTGAGAAAGTGGAGAATTGGGAAAAGGTCATTTACTTAGGGGTTTAAGAAATCACTAATAACTTTGGAGAGAACAATGCCAGTTGAATGATAAGGTCAGAGGTCAGATTAAAAGGGCATAGAAGAGAGAGGGGGGAGGAAGTGGAAAACAATGAATTAAGGAATTTGGCTGAGAGGAAGAGGAGAGATATAGGATGACAGCTAGAGAGATGGCAAGGTTTCATGAGGATTTTTCTCAAGTGTAGGACAGATCTAGGAATATTTGTAAGCAATAACAAAGAAACCAAGACAGGGATACTACCCTACATTTTATTATAATAGTTTACTTGATTCTCTCAAGAACCCAGCAGGGTAGGTATTACTAAAGTCGAAGGAAGTGATGCTGAGAAAAGTTAAGTGACTTGCCCAGAGTCACAAAGCTGGTAAGTGTCTGAAGCTGGATTCAAACTCGTCTGCCTGAATCCAAATTCAGTACTCTCCCCATTATATTACCTAAGAGTCTAAATATATTGGTATTTTTCACTCTATGGAAAAAGTTTGTGGAACATTATATAAACAACTTTACAGAAAAAATGAGGCAAAAACAGACACAGATTTGACATAGGGAGGGTATGAGCAAAGTCTAGGGAGTTTATTCTCCAAAGGAATGAACAAGTTCCACATTTTTTTGTTGTTGCAATTTCATTTGGTATCATTCTGCTAAGAATTCCCAAGCACCTGACGGCAAAGATGGCATGAAATAACTTCTTTTTTTGAGATCTGAAAGAACAATGACTTGAATATTCTGAAGTTAAAATGAACATACTTGGTAGGCTGGGAAACCAGAGCATCTTTATGTAGCTGGTAACATGGATACACATTGAAAGTGCCAGGTCCCATAGAAACCCCTTCCACTGCTGAAAAATCCTTTTCAACCAAACCAAATAGTTCCATCATTTTAAATCCTGAAAAGCATAACATTTTAAGAGGTCAGAGTTGAATTGAATGGACAATGATAGAAAAAAGAATACATCTTCAGATTAGAGCTGTAATCTTAACAAGTAAAATGAATGAGTTTCAGTGAAACAAATGGACATAAGATAGGATTCATTTTATCCTCTGTTATTTGCAAAATGGCACTTGCCATAGCACTGTACCTGCAAGACTGTTGCCATCCTTATTGACCAGAGGGCAAGCTGAAAAAAAGAAGGAAGGTCACTTAAAGATATTTCCAAATGTACTTTCCTCACCTCTAACTTCCCCTCATCCCTAACCTAAAAAAGTAGTTAAATGATTTCGATGAAGATGAATTATTCTGAAACCTAAGTCATATGTGGCTATTATTTTCTCTGCTTTTCCAAAGATATCAAACATGTGAACTAACCACCACTATTAAAAGCCAAGTCCCAGAACTCTATTCTTGTGTATATGTGTGTCCATGTGTATATATGTGTATGTGTGTGTGTGGGTGTGGGTGTGTGCCACTAATGCCTATTAAAGTAAATGGGCCACTATGAGCATAAGGAGAAAGGAAACCTGCTGGCATTTTTCTGAAAAGTATTTATAGGAGCTATTTTAAATCAAGCAGATTTTTAAAGCCAACACCCATTTGACTAGGAAAAGCCTTTAGCAACCTAAAACCCCCAAATGGGAAAAACAAAAATACAATAAAACTCTCATGTGCTCTTTTCTACAAAAAGTAGCATTTGCAATGAAAGCCTTTGTCAAGTTAACAATTCTTCCTCAAATCAGCAAGGAATTCATTATTTAATAAGGATTAACTGCTTCAGCCTGTAAGCACCCAATGAATAAGCAGCCACAGATTCACTGAACTAACTTGCAGAGGCGGTTTCACAAACAAAAGTAATCAGCTCATCTTCAATTTTCTTAAAGGCATCAAAGTCATCAACAAAGAAGACGTGTCTTGCACTGGGCTGGCTGCCAATGCTAACCAGTTCTGCATAATCTGCATCAGCCACACCAATCGCAAAAATATTGATGCCTGTGGAAGAAGGAGACCAGATTTCTGATTAGTCTGAAGAGAAGGGGAAAATACAAGCAAAACAAGATTTGGCTGGTTTCTGTTTAAAAGCACTGGATTTTAGCAAAATGACCTGGGTTTGAATCCTGCTTTCATCACTTACCACCTGTGTGATCCTGGGCAAATTGCTTAATCTCTCTGGGTACCAGTTTCTTCATTTGTAAAAAGAGGGGAGGGTGGACTAGATCGTTTCTAAGATCTTTTCCAGCTCTAAGGCTTTGATCCGAGAATCTGATAGGATTGCTATCCTACCTGTGTAAGCTTAGGCAAGTAATTGTGCTTTAATTTCCTGTGTTATAAAATGGAAGAGTTGGATTATATGACCACGAAGGGCACTAATACCTATGATTCTGTTGTCTTTGGTCCAAAAACAACATATAAATAGAAACATAAAAATAAAAGGAAGTAGGACAAAATATTCATTATAATTCATCAAAATTTATGTACCAGTTTGAAAACAAACATTATTTCATTATCACTATTTATTTTGTATTTTAAGTAGCTTAAAAACAGCAGTACACAATATAATGCTTACAAAGAAATAATTTAAAATTTCACATTTATATAGCAACTGAGGAATGGGCAGAAGACCTGTCCTGGTATCTATCAGCAAGATCTGAGTTCAGGTCCTACTTCAGACACATACTAACCATGAATAGACCACTTAAACTCTCAGTGTGCCAGAGAGGTCTCTAGTTACAGACTAGTTTCCTATTGGTATCATCGGAAGGTGTTTCTTCAATAATACAATCACAGGTCTGGATAAACAAATAGCAATTTCGTATTTGTAAATTTTAATATCAGAAGACTCCTAGGATGAAAATAGGAGAATCACAGAATCTTAGAACTGGAAGGGAACTTAGTGTCTCTCCATTATTCAGAAATAGAAAATTAGAGAGGTAGCTAAGTGGCACAATGGATAGAGAACCAGTCCTGAGTTCAAATTCAGCCTCAGACACTTACTAACTGTATGATTCTGGGTAAGTCACTTAATCCTGATTGACTCAAAAATAACAAAAAAAAATTGAGGCAAAAGTAATATATGACAGATCATAAAATAATCACAGAGAACCAGACATTACTTAAGAAGAGTTAAAATTGTACTTGTGGGGGATGCCCATCAAAAGGAGAATGGCTAAACAAGATGTATGTGATTGTGATGGAAAAATATTGTACTGTAAGAAATGATGAGCAGAATGCTCTCAGAAAAAACAAGAAAGACTTGCACATGAAATGTACTGTGTACAAAGTAACAGCAACATTGCAACAATATCAACTGTGGAAGACTTAGCTGTTCTCAGAAATGCAACGATCCAAGACAATTCTGAAGGACTTAGGATGAAAAATGCTATCCATCCCTAGAGAAAGAACTGATGATGTCTAAATACAGATTGAAGAATACATTTTAAACTTTATTTTTCTTAAGTTTTTTGTTTATGTTTCCTTTCACATCATGAATATTATGGATATGTTTTGCATGACTACACATGTATAACCTATATCGAATTGCTTACCTTCTCAATAAGGGGGTGGGAAAGGATGAAAGGAGAGAATTTTGAGAATGAACGTAAAAAACTGCTTTTACATGTAACTGGGGAAAAATAAAATACTAAATAATTTTTAAAAAAATAAAAATAAAAAATACTCATGAGAATATTTCCTCTGTTAGCTAGTACATTATACTCACAGTGGCATTGAGGGGAGTTGTCCAGGGTACCTCAGAACCATTTATTTACCTTTAGCCAGCAGATAAAATCACTGAAGATAAGAGTGGACAAGGGCTAAACTTTCTAACCCACGGTGTGAAGTTCTCTTATCAAAATTGATGCAATTAGCTATTGATTAATCCAGGCGCATCCATAACCCTGAAATCACTTTCAAATTTGAGACACTAAAAGAGTCCTTTGAAGCATTTGGTTGGGTGGCATGAGCCCTGGCAATCTAGAAGTCCATCTGTAGAAGGAGAACCAAGTCCTTGAATGGAAAGTGCTCCTTGAGTCTTGGGGATAGGGGTGGAGAGTTCCTTTCTCCTTCCCTCTGCCACAAAAGTCATGGCATCCCACAGCAGAACCACTTGTCCAGTGAGACACACCACATTTTGCAGGAAGCAGACCCAATGAATCAAGCATAGGACAGGAGGGACTTAATGAGTTGAGAGTTGGCCCTGACCATGAGGAGTTGAGTTGTGGAGAGGGAGCCTAGTTGAGAGATATTGTGTCCAGCAGGAACAGTATGAAAACAGCATATAAGGAGAAGACATCAGAGCACTGAAATGTTGCCTGGGCCACAAATACTGTTCCCTTTGTCCCTCTACTAGAATAGAAACCATCTTTTATAATCTATGTAGGCACTCATTCTTTTGCTACTATTACTTGTGCTATGAATGCCTTTACTTTGAGCTAATTACATCCTAATTTCTGATAAGCTGGAAGTGGAGGGGTAAAACACAAAGCAAAACTGGACTTGGTTTGTTTCTGTTGGGTTTGGAGTCAAATAACCTGGGTTTAAGTTCTGCCTCCATCATTCCATCCATACCCACATCAGAGGTTAGCCACCCCTCACCCTCTACCCCCATCCATAATAGTGTGTATACAAATTGAGGGAATAGTCTCAGAGGGGGCTCTATGTGAATCACATATGGTAGATTGCTAAAGTCTATAAGGGGGAGAAAAGTGGATAACATGAATAATTTGATAATATACATAATATTTACACATAAATCATGTGAGTTTGGACTTAGAAAACAGGTTCCCCACCCCTGTAGTAGACTATAAACTCCATGAGGGCAGGGAGTAATGTCTCCTTTTAAGTTTTATGTCTTTCCCAGCAGGCAACACAGGTTTCTGCATATAGTCATTGCTTAATTAGCGTTTGTTGAAGTTGAATTATTTCTGCCATCATTACATATAATATTACCTTCTAGTTGCAACTCCCTGGAAATTTTATTTACGTCGTCCTGTGATCGCCCATCAGTAATAACCACGATAACTTTGGGTATGCCTCTTCTTGTTCCTGCTTCTGTAGTAAACAAGGCATCCCGAACATGCTTAAGTGCTTTTCCTGAAAGAGGTAAAAGGAGTTAAAAAGTTTAAAAAAGTTAAAAATGGAAAGCCCCTAAAAACCTAAACCTTTAGTGAAACTTCCCTGGATTTCAATAATAAGGGTGCTTCAAAAATATATTTTCAATAATTAAATAATAATCATTCATTCTTTGAGGCTTCTCCTTACCTGTTTTTGTATTTCCTCCTTTGTATGAAAGATTCTTAATCCCTTCAAGGAGAGTGTCTTTGGTTTTATATGTATTTAGTTTAAATTCCGTTCTGGGGTCATCAGTGTACTGAACAATGGACACCTGGGGATAGAAGGTATACGCTTTACTTCAGACTGGTTAGCATTTTTCAAGGATTAATAAGTATTTACTTTTTACTTAATTTAGTCCATAAAAGTTAACTGGCATTTTGCATAATATAGTTTTATAGTAGAGATCAAAACTGAGAACAAGTAAGGAACTACTTTTTTCCCCTGCAAATAGTCTATGGAGATAAGAAGTTCATTCTTACAGCCACCATATAAAAAATATTAAGAAAAAAACCCTTCATCTGACTGATGGAATCTTATTTCATAGATCAGAAAATCATGGCATAAAGAGGTCATGTAAACTCAGAGCTGAGGAAAACCCAGAGCTTCCATATGCCCTCTTCCATGCCACGTTGGACCACTAGCTAATTAGATTTTGCTTTGGTATTTATAACATTGCATAAATTTTAAGAAAGTAATGGGGGAAAAAAGGAAAATATTTTCAAAATTACAAACTCATGTTCTTCTGGCACTGTATTTTTACTGACACTGTATTTTTATGTGGTAACTAAATCAACCATTTTTTTATCCAAGTCAGTTTTTTAACTTTTTAAAACTATCTTGTGAAATAGAATGGATTGAATCATCTATCAGGTTATATATACACATATAGATATGTATGCAAATCTGGGAAGGCCAACTAGGGGAATGTTACAGAGACATTTATACCATGTGGGTCCATTTTCTACTACTTGCCTTTATTTCTGAGATACTTTAGGCTTTTATGTGTTCCCCAAACAATGACAGAAGACCAAAAGACACATTTTCATAACTATATTTTTATGGGCACTAGTTTTACAAAATGATGGGTTGGTATGATTGACTGATGGGACTTACTTGAGTTCCATCCACTCCAATCTTGTCCAGGGCACCAACAGTATTATATAGAAATTTAATGATCTTATTGAAATTCTCATCTCCAATACTCCAGGATCCATCCACCATGAACACTAGGTCTGCCTTGGCAGCCTTACAAACTGCAGAGTAGAATTGTTTAAGAATCAGAAATAACATTGAACTCCAGATCTTAAAATCTGAAGCTTTCTCTTCATGGTTGCTAAAAGAGTTAACCGGAGGAAAAACTGTCTATTATGCTTCTAACCATTTTTGTGTCGTGGATAACTTTTGGCAGTCTGGCAGAACCTATGGGAACCTCAGAATCATTTGTAAAATTTATAGTTTAAAGAAATTCTAAATTTTAGGTAGAAGTTTGTGAAAATAAGGACCTATTTTTTCCCATCCAAATCCACCCACAGGCCTCTTGGAGGTCCACGGAGCCCGGGTCAAGAACCTTTGTCTTAAGATCTCAATCATCATACAACGTCACTTTCTGAAGGTAGAAGGAATAGTGTGAAAACTCATTTTTATCCTGCTCCACAAATCCTCGTTCCCAGTCATGCCCCAGTATCCATTAACCCCTACAAAAGCTCTGATCATGGCTGGTTTTAGCTAAGTGAAGAGGTAAAAAGCATCACCTTGGAGTCGGGGGTGGTGGTGGTCAAAGGAGCTTACAAGGAGTTTTTTTCTAGGAATATGCTGAAGACATATTAAAAGTGAGAAAATAGCGTAAATGGAGAATTAGTTTATGGTCAAAATGTTTAAGAGAATCAGAAAGGAATTGTGTCTGTACATACAGGTGCAAGTGTAACTCTGGCTATGTATTGAAACCTGGTATGAAAAAGCCTGAATGAGAATGGGTAGGGCAGGGACTTGGGCCATTATACTGTTTTTGTGCAGCAATATCTGGGAAGAAAAGCTATAAAATCAGATTATGTCTTTTGCAGTAGAGCATAAATTTCTGGACTCTATTTAGTTGTTTTAGGAGCAGATTGTGGGTCAGAGAGTTAAGGTGTCAGGGCTAAGAAAAGGACCATCTTAACCTCTCCTCTTTTTTCCTCCTTTTTTCTTCTCTTCTCCCTCTATACTATTTCACTTGGTGACTTCATCAGTTCTCGTAGATTCAATGATCATCTCTATGCGGATAATTCTCAAATTTTTTCACTCAATCCTACCTTTTCTGCTGGCCTCCAGTCTCCCATCTCCAACTAGATGTCTCATAGGCATTTTAAATTCAACATGTCCAAAACTGAACTCATTATCTTTCCCACTATTCCAAACTTCCCTACTACTGCTGAGGGTAACAACCTATCTGTCATCCTTCTCTGCTTACTATTTCTCACCCCATGTCCAATTTGTTGCCAAAGTCTGTTGATTTTATATTAACACCTCTCAAATACACCTGCTTCTCTTTTCGTACTGTCATCACCCTGGTATAGACCCCCTCATCTTCTAATGTCTGAAGTATTGCAATAGCCTGCTGGTTGGTCTGTCTGCTGCAAGGCTCTTCCCATTCCAGTCTATCCTCCACTCAGTCATTAAAGTGATTTTCCTAAAGAGTAGATTCAACCATGACACCATCCTACTAGATAAACTCCTGTGGCTCCCTATTACTTCCAGGATCAAATATAAAATCCTGTTGGGTATTCAAAGCCCTTTAAAACCTAGTCCATCCCTCCTCCCCCAAACACACACCTTTCCAGTCTCTTTATAGCTTAAGCTCCTTCCACTGTTCATAGACACTTCAATCTAGTGAGATGGGTCTTTTTGCGATTTCTCAAACAAGACACTCCATCTCCAGGCTTTGGCATTCCCGCTGTCTGTCCCTCATTCATGAAATGTTCTCCTATCTTCCCTGGCTTCCTTCAAGTCTCAGCTAAAATCCCACCTTTCACAGGAATTAAGCCCTCTTCATTCTAGTGCTTTCCTTCTATAAAGACTATTAGTATGTAGTTACTTGAATGTTATCTTTCTCCGCCTTCCCCCCATCCCCCACTAGATTGTGAGCTCCTTCCGGGCAAGGATTTCCTTTTGCCTTTCTTTGTACCCTCAGTTCTTAGACCTGCGACTGACACATAGACTGACTTCACTGGTTGGAGAATGCCTTCTACTAGCACAGATTTCAATTGTAAATGTTTATTCATAAACTTCCTAATGTTTTCTTCCCTGGTAGAAACATTCATTGCTTTTGTTCTTCAGACTAAACAGATTGAAAAAATGGTCACTGGAGTCCAAAACATCCTTCTTATTATTACATATGATATATTGAAACAATACATTTGTGTATCATATAATATACAATTAATGTAGAATATCGTTCATTAACATATTTCATTTGCTCAATAGACTATATCAACAATTTAATAGCGGTCACAGAAAATAGTAAACACAAAGGATGCCTCTGGCTACGCGTTTAAACTTTCAACTAATCGAATGAAATGACAAAAATTCAAAGTTGCAAATGTATTACTATTATTTTACCTTCTTTTGCTGGAGGAATGGTTGGAGGTGGTGTGGTTGTTTCTGGTGGTTGAGTTGGAATTGGCCCTGAAAATTGGAGAAAAGTCAAAAGAGCCCAATCATTAAAGAGGCAATCATTTTTGGAGGGGGTGGGGCTTCAATTGTTTTCACAATAAATTGTTCTTCCTTAGGACTTTGTGACTACAGAGATCAACCATTTGTGGGAATTAGCTCATCTATCTCCTCATCTGCAGGCACAAGCCTGGGTGCCATTTTCAGATAATTCCATTTAGCCACCCGGAGTAAATTTAGTGAAACCGTCAGCTCTAAAGTGGTTGCAACAATGATTTAGTGTAATAGTTTTGGAAAAAAGCGCGTTTCTATTCTAATTACTGGCCAAGTTCAACACAGAACAAGGCAGAAGCTCAACTCTTGTCTACATAATTAACAACAGAATATCAATCCTTGTTCAATTGAACTTCTTCTTCCAATACTATTTCATGACTTCATGCTGAGGGGGAAAAGAGTCTGACCATACTCCACATTCATCTGAATTCTGTAGTACTGGGTTAAATTCTGAAAGCTTTATTTCAAAAAGAACATTGACTGTCCACAGTAAAAACAATATTGCTCGATGAAGAACATTTGGGGAATGACTTAGCTATTCTTCACAATACAATGATCCAAGACAATCCCAAAGGACTAATGATGAAGCATACTACCCACCTCCAGAGAATACTGATATTAATTGAATACAGAGTGAAGCATGTTATTTTCACTTTCTTTTCTTTTATACAAGTCTTCTTATACAAAATGACTAATATGGAAATGTTTTATGTAATTGTACATATATAACCTGTATCTGATTGCTTACCATCTCAGGGAGGGGAAAAGGGAGGGAGAGATAGAATTTGGAACTCAAAACTTTAAATAAAAGTGTTGAAAAACTTAAAAAAGAAAAAGGGGAGCTTACATTATAATAATTTATGTAAGTACACATAAATTATTTGCATTATTAATATAAAGGGAACAAATACATATATGTATGTGTGTATATATGTATATGTGTGTGTGTGTGTGTGTGTGTGGGTGTGTGTGTGGGTGTGTCTATACAATACAAGATAGTTTGGAAAGAATGGTACTGGTAGTTGGAAATGGGAAGGGCATGAACCAAGGTTGGGAAAGGTTGGAATTGACCTTAGACATTGTAACTCTACATACAAAAATCAGTTGTAGGATATGACTGGCAAATGGTAATTCAGGCTTTTTATGAGCCTTTATAAGGAGGGGGCAGATGGGGGTGGGGGGGAGGAACCCACTAATTTTTGGCCAGTCCAGAATAATTGAGATTGTAACCTTAAATCTGCTTCTGTGAAACTTCCATCTACTTTGCCTACCTCTGCCATCTGGGGCCATTTGTTTAATTTCATTTGGTCCTTTAAAATATCAGATTAAGAAATAAATATTTCCTAAGAGTGAAAGAAACAAAAACAAAAAGAGCATTGACATCAACATTGATGTTACATCTACGAAGCTACTAGAAGTCAAATTATATGAGAAACAATGAAATGAGGTGAGTGTGTTTACTTGGTTTGGAGGAAAGACTTCACATGTATAACTGACACCATAATATTTGCCTTCTCAATAGGTGAGAGTTGGAAAGAAAGAAAATTTGGAACTCAAAATATTATTTAAAAGGCTAATAAAGAAATAAAATTTTAGAAATAAAAGAAATTGATAACAGATGACTTCAAATATCTAAAGAGTATCATAGAAGATAAAGAAAATTTCTTAGAAAATTCAGTTTCTAAGGCAAAAGTAGTGTCACTGGGTAGAATACATAAAGGGAGGCAGATTTTAGCTCAAAATAAGGGAGAACTTTCTGACAATCAGAACTGTCTGACAATTTCAAAGGCTTCCTTGTGACAACATGTATTTCCTGTCATTAGAAGTGTTTGAGCAGCTTAGAAGTTTAAACATTAGAAGGGTTTGTTTCATTATCAACTTTCATTGATACTATGAAAGGAATGTCTATATTAGGTAGAATATTGAATTACGTAGTCTCTAATGTGCCTTCTCAGTTCTACGATGCTTAATTATTAAACTAATAACAATAACGAAATAATTCATGTGCATTTTTAATGTGATAAATTTTTGTAAGTTTCCTAAAAGTCATTACAGTTCACCTCAAAGACATTGCATTTGATTCTTATAAAATCTTTGGAAGAAGTGATAAATGGATTATTGGTATCAACCCTCCTCCCACATCAATACACACACAATCACAATAAAAGTCTGAAAAACTAAGACATGGTTAATGTTTTATCTTTAAAGCAAGAGCAAAATTCAAATGAAATTGTCAGATAGGTTCTCCGTAGTTCTGAAGTCTGCCAAAGTAACCAAAACAATGCACTTGTTTGCCCACCACACAGCTAAGAGTGAAAATGAGTCATTAGGAACTAGGTGGGACTCAATAGGAACTGTTCATCATAGACATACACAAGTTGTCTTCTAAGATTTGTAGGGTGGTGTGTAAATGCGTTGGTCCCTAAGGCTGGGCAAAAGTCAATGAGTTAAAAGTTGTAGTAAGATAAACTTCCATGTAATTCAAGAACTTTCTAATGAATATCTCTCACAGATTGAGTAATCATGAAGAATGCTGTAGAAGAACATTTCCCCTAAATTTGAAATTGGGCTGGGGAGCTTCCAAAGTCCTAAGATTCCAAGGGCTTACCCTGCTCTAAAAGTCTCTGACTCTCAAACCCTTGGAATCTCTTTCCTAAACAACTTTCCTCTCTTTTTTAAGGAAGGTGCCATTATTGATGGCTCTTTTATCTCAACCAATGAGACTTAAAAGATGTAGGCACAATCAGCAATCCACCCACATAAAGATAAGAAAACATCTGTCAAATTCCTTGACTCCATAGGGATTCCAAGTACAGTCTTGGGTAAATGTGTAAATCAGGCTTACCCCCAAAACAGTTATTAAAATGAAGGAAAGTTCTATGCATGCAGATTTTAAATCAAGAGACAGCTAGTGGGTTCCAATATAATGCTATAACATCCTCCCTGGTCTTTGGAAATCTTCAAATAATGGACAATGAAAAATGTCTTCTTTTAACCGTGTGCATTCCTCTTCGGCACATCAGATCTACAGCCAAGTTGGAAAAAATGGGAAAAGCTTTTTAAGCTAGCAATAACTCCTCAGAGGGTCAACGAATGGGAGTTGATTGGCTCTGCTCCCAACCTTGTGGCTCTGGTAATATGCCACTGTTTAATGTCAAGACCTAGTTAGTACGCCCTATTCCTCTTGCCACATACAAATGTTTCTTTATGGATGCTGATTACAATATAAGTCATTGTAGCTGGGACTTTTGTTAACCTATGGACTGATATCTAATCCCTTATGAAGCATGTACCAAGGGGTATAAAAAATCAAAGCATAGTAATGAGGACCAGTGGATGACCTGCAGTAAATTTCGTGACTGGCGAAGAGACTGGAATTTGAATTACACGTATTCTTGGACTGCCATAGCTCACATTTTTATTAATGGAACAAGATTTATTAGACAATCAGGCTCCCCGCAACCCCCCATGTCAATCTATGAATCTATGGATGAGAGAAAAAGTACAATTCACTTACGTGTTTTTTCCATTATGCTTACACTAGGTCCTGTTATCTCTTGGAGTTGTGTATAAACACTGATTTTATACTCTGAGTCAGGCATAAGTCCATAGAAGCAATGGCTAGATGTTCCTCCACCCACGGTAGTTTCTTGCTTCTTCCCATCTGTGATGAAAAGATAAAGAAAAGAAAAATACATAGGGGGGTCATTTGTCATTGAACTTTCTTTATGCATGGCCTGCGGTAACTCCATCAAAGTTTTCATAGATATATAACTCAATAATAGTTTAAATCCATTAGTCAGTTGAAAGAGGCAGTGTGGCTTTCTGGTTAGAAAGCTGGCCTTGAAGCCAGAAAGTCCTGGGTTCAAGTCTTGCTTCTGAGACATAGTGACTGTGTGATGCTGAGAAAGTCACTTCTAAGTGCTCTGGGCAACTGTAGAACGTCTCAGGTCAAAGAGATGTTGACCTGGATTGGTAGCAGGACTTTCTTCACCCAAGAGTTTTCTGTTCCAATGAATCCCTGACTACTCTCTAACCCTAAGGAAGTTTACAGTTAGAGGAATCTGGAAGTGGTGCCTCTTGACCAAAGAATCATTTTGTATCACCAGTTTAGCTGTTGTATAACTGTGGATTTTAGTATAATCAAGCTTTCTTAAAGTAAGACATACCTGAAGTCAGCCTCAGGTCAGTTAAGCTAATAAAAATTTATCAAGTGTCTACTGTATCCACTGTGCTAAGCACTATGAATACAAAAACTAGGCAAAAGACAATTCCTCCCTCAAGGAGTTCACCATCTAAAAGGGGAGAAAACAAGCAAAAATGTACAGACGTGCCATGTACAGTATAAAGAGGAAATAATGAAGAGAGATGGCACTAGGACTAAGAGGCATTAAGGAAGGCCTCCAGTAGAAGGTGAGGCTTTATTTGGACTCTAAAGAGCCAGGACATCAAGGCCAGAGGTGGAGCAGTCTTCCATGTGTTAAAAGAGTGGGGTGGGAGATTTGTTCCAATATGATGAAAATTCCCAGGAAGTCCTACCAGCCTGTATAATGCAATAAAACAACAGTTTTGGAATCAGGGGACCTAGGGATCACTCACTATGACCTGTGTGACCATGGGCAAGTCATTTCACCTACTAGGGCCTTAGTTTCCTCACGTGTAAAATGAGTATAGTAATATTTATGGCACCTTCATCACAAAGCTGTTCTGAGAAAAGTGCTTTACCAATCTTAACTTGCTATAAGAATGGAAGCAGGTATTGCTATTACTAGTAAGGTGGCTCCTGGAGGTGATATTCTCCTTTATTACAAAAGCATCCCTAAGTGGCACAGTGGATGGAGGCTAGATTTGGTGTCCTAACACCAAAGACCCGAGTTTGGATCCAGAGTCAGATGTGTACTAGCTATGGAACCCCAGGACAAATGATTTAATTTCTCTGGGGCTCAGTTTCCTCACCTATAAGAAGATTGGATTTGATGGTCTCTAAGGTCTCTGTCAGCTCTAATTCTATGATCCTATGGAGCAGTAACCTACCCAAACCACAAATTCACAGCAATTTAACTGAAAAGTGTTTCAGTCAAATTCCTTTATGTAGCAATGTCACAACCAGTAGATTTGGAACCAAAAGGGACCCAAGAGGATGCAGCCCTCCTTTTGCAGATAGGAGGAACAAAGAAATTAAATGATTGGCTTGTTGTAAGAGGCATAGCTGGGATTTGAACCCAGGTTCTCTGACTCCCAATCTATTACACTTTCCATTGCACCAATATACCTAAGGACGTAATTACTTTGGTTCCATAATTAAATCCTAGAAGATGGTAAGGCTGATGCTCATTTAAACCCCAGGGGGAGAGACTAGGAATCTGGGTATTCTTTATCCCTTACAAAGATGACCGTAGATCTCCTGGTACTATGGAGTCAATAATAGTAGCTAACGTTGATATACGGCATCTTAAGGTTTACAAAGGGTTTTACATGTGTTATCTCATTGAATCCCCACAGGAACCATGAGAGGTAGAAGTAATTACTATCTGCATTTCTCAGATAAGGAAACTGAGGGTAAGAGAGATTATTACCTGACCAGGGTTACATAGCTAGTAAATGCCTAAGGTAAGTTTTGAATTCAAGTCTTTCTCATTCCAAGTCCTAGGCCTTGCGGTTGCCTTGCTGTTGTTGAGTCGTTTCATTTGCATCTGACTCTTTGTGACCCCATCTGGGATTTTCTTGGCAGAGATACTGGAGTAGTTTGCCATCTCCTTCTCCAGCTCATTTTACAGATGAGGAAACTGAGGCAAATAACGTGAAATGACTTGCCCAGGGTCACACAGCTAGTAAGTATCTGAGACCGATTTTAATTCAGGTCCACTGCTCTATCCACTGCACCATTGCCTGTAGTTCCATAAAGCCTCAAAGTCCTGAGAGCCTGCCCTTTCCCCTTCCCTGAATAGATTTCTTTTTTGACCTGATTACTAGCCTACTTGGTAGGACATCCTACTAGCTTTCATGTGAGTCCATAGGAGGCTCCTGACATCTGTACTGCCTAGGGCCCTAGATTCAGAGTCAAGAGAACAAGGTGCATGTCCTGGCTTTGTCTTTTCCCCTCTGTGTGATTCTCAGCAAACCCTTAACTTCTCTATCCTTCATTTCACTGATCTAGAAAATAAGGCTAATAATGCTATCATGCCTACCTCACGTTATAGGACCAAATGAGATATTATATGAAAGGGGCTTTATAAACCCTAAAGTATTCTTTAAATGTCAGTCATTGTTTTCTTTTAAAAAAAAATCATGCCTGCTGGAATGCCTCCAGACTACTTTAAATTTTCTGCATTTTTCATTCCTTCCAAATTCTTCTTGATAGAATGACATTTATGCAGCACCTCACGCTGTACTAACATTCAGCATGCGTAGCGGACAGACAGCTGGCCTCGGAGCTGGAAAGACCCAAGTTCACATCCTGTCTCTGATACAAGCAAATCATTTAACCTCTTTCAGGATCTGCAGATTCTAGGAAACTGTCTAAGATTCTATGCTGAAGAAAATGCATTAATGGAGGGAGCTTTCCTATCAGGGAGTTCCCAAAGCCAATGAATTCACAGGTCCGGTCCCTATCCCTTTATACTTTTTAGAAGGATTTCATATGCTTTTTTCTTATTTGATGTCCAAAAAACCATGTAAGACAGGTAATACCTAGAGAAGCACAGAGATACTGAATACAAAAGAAGTAGGCTTAAATCCTGACCTGCTATCTATTATCAGTCAATGGTTGATCAACAAGTATTTATTAAGTGCTGACTACATGGCTTTTTATGATCTTGTATAAACCACAGCTAGGGCAGCTAGGTTGCACAGTGGATAAAGTGTTGGGGCCTGGAGTCAGGAGGACTTCAGTTCAAATCTGGCCTCAGACACTTACTAGCTGTGTGACCCAGGGTCAATCACTTAACCCAGTTTGCCTCAGTTTCTTCATCTGTAAAATGAGCTGAAGAAGGAAATAGCAAAGCCCTCTAGTATCTTTGCCAAGAAAACCCCAAATGGAGTCATGAAAAGTCAGACATGACTAAAAACCACTGAACAACGTCTTAAACGTAAGAGACAGTATTTGAACTCAGGTCCTTTGACTCCAAATTCAGAGTTCTTTCCCTGTCAAATGTTATGAGTCTCCTTCTAGAGTCTTCTTTTCATGGGATTAAGGAGGAGACACTATAGTACCCAGTGGTATCATTTTCCCCTTCATTTAGATTAATTCTCTTTATAAATCTTTGAAAATATAACATAAAGGAGTTGTATAATTTCCAATATTGGAGAACTGTAGTTGATATAGTAAAATTGAGAAGTGATTTCTGGATGCTTCCCAAGACAAATAAAGGTTTACGAGAATGGGTGTAGTGGCCATGTTGTTTCTGGTCTGTATGATCCATGCCTACTGGCCCTGCTTTAAAGCAAAACATTGTCCTTGGTCAAATGATGATGAATTTCTCCAGTATTATGCGCCAGAAACACTGAATCAAATGGAGCCATGGTTTGCCCTTTGGGACAGCTAGAAATTTTCATAGTCCAGCATGGAAAACCATCATCTTTGTAACATATTTATATTTTTATTCTTTATGAACTGAGACCAAACAAATTATCTAAACTGTTGTAACAAATGTTGATGATGCTACCAATGGGACACACCAAAAAGTACTGGTAACAATAGCTCAAGTTGGCACCGCCAAAATCAATCTCTGGGGACTGATAATATCTAGAGAGTCTGAGGAAGTGGGCTGCTGGAATTGCATGCTTTAAAGTCTAGCCTCCCACCTCCTTTACTGCTCTCACTTAGATTCTGAATATTACTTACTCAACAAGTTTAGACTCATGAAGAAGCTGTTCTTCAGGAGATTTTGAACTCTAGATTCCAGAAAAATAGAAATGATACCAGAGATCTTGCGTAATAATACCAACTGTTCCAGTCATGTCTGACTCTTCATGACCCCATTTGGGGTTTTCTTGGCAGAGACAGTGGAGTGGTTTGCCATTTTCTTCTCTGATTCATTTTATACATGAAGAAACTGAGGCAAACAGAGCTAAGTGACTTACCCAGGGTCACACAGCTAGTGAGTGTCTGATGCCAAATCTGAACTTAGGAAGATGAGTCTTCCTGAATCCAGGCCTGACGCTCTATCCACTGTACCACCAGGCTGCCAACACCAGGAGGTAAAAGGGATGGCCACATAGTCCATTCAGACATGGACTGAAGATTTCCAAGTCATGCAAGAGGGAGTAATCAGTACAGATGAATCAGTTGGGAATGAAATAAATTGTAGGATGATTCCATGCTCTCTCCCTGATGATTAGACATCTCAAAGCTAGCTCCTACAACAGACTAGAACCTCCAGAACATCTTTGTAGTTGGTTTAGTCTTGTAGGGGTGTCTGAGCCCAACCAAGCCCCACTTTGTCTCTGAGATCTAATCCAGGATGAAAAAATCTCTATTTTGAATGTGTTGTTGTCTTTTGTTCTTGAAGAGGACCATGACCTCAGGAAGGTGATGTCATGACTTTCAAGTGAATTGATTTAAGTCACCAGCCTCCCTTTCTCCTTCAGAGTCATCTGACTCTAGTGACAAGATCCACATTAGGACAAATGAGGATGGCTGCCATCTTGAACATAGTACGTGACTGGCTGTCCCATATTGGGCTGTTACTTTGTCCCTCCTGAACTTTTATTCTACCAGTCTCTTTTTGTTTGATTATAAAAATATTGCAAATTTGCATAATACTCCTTTTTCTTAAAAAGACTTAGTTTTATTAGTACTTTAAAAAACACTCCTTTGATGTCATTAGTATAAGAAACTTCCAGGGAGGACTTTCCTTCTACTAGTGAAGATTAGAATTTGCTTTGCAATTTCTCATTTTAGAGAATGGGGGAGGAGGGAGACACGGAGATTAAGTTACTTGTCCAGGGTTACACAGTCAATAGGTCAGAGTTAGCTGATCCCAAGTCTTCCTGACTCCAAGGTCAGTTCTCCATCCAATCTGACACTCTACCTCTCTTTATGGGGACTACAAGATTTAAACCTCTCAAATGGTTGGGAGCAATACTTTAAGATAAACAGGTGCACAAATTTTTTTTTTAATTTCAGTTGTGCATGACTCTGTGACCCCATTTTAGGTTTTGTTGGCAAAGATACTGGAGTAGTTTGCCATTTCCTTTTCCAGATCACTTTACAGATGAGGAACTGAGGCAAAAAGGCTTAAATGACTTGGCCAGGGTCACACAGCTAGTGTCTGTCTGAGGCTGGATTTGAACTCAGGAAGATGAGTCTTCCTAACTCCAGGTCCGACATTCTAGCCAATACTAATGAGTTTGTAGGTGGCATTGTTATTTTGTCTTAAAAATATACATGACTACACACTAGAAAGAGAGAGAGAGACAGAGAGACAGAAAGACAGAGAGAGAGAGAGAGGGAGGAAGAGAGGGAGAGGGAGGGGGAGGAAGAGAGGGAGGGAAGAAGAGTGGGAGAGAGAGAGAGAACTTATATTTATTAAGTGCTTACTATGAGGTCAAACATGCTAAAGGCTGAGGACAGTTGTGTTTGAAAAAAAAAAGTAAGATCATCCCTACTTTCAAGGAGTTTGCCTTCTAATGAGAGCTAACAGGGACAGAGAAATTGAGAAGCTGGGAAAAGGTGAGAGCAGGAGGAGTCTTGGTGCTCATGTGGTGGCATGGCTGCTGATAAAAAATAAAGCCTCTACAAAAAAGGTTTGAGCAAGATAAGGTCCAAAGGGATCTACCACAGCCTAGGATGGCTCCAGGGGCCAAGTTGTAAATATTCTCAGTGGTGGGGAGTGATGTCATTGCTTCTAAACAGCTGGCAATCCTGCCTTAGCTTCCTATGGAAGAATGGGCTCCTGAAGACTTTCAAGGGTGGGGTTAATGAGACAGTGACAACATCCTTTCTGAAAGCTAGTCACCCAATCTGACCTCTATTCCCACCACAAAAGGCAAAAGGTTTAAATATACATTTCCCCTTTTTTTTTCTTGAAGCTACTGATAAGAAATGATTGCCAGGGAGTTGATTAGCCCCAATAATGAAGAAATGAATTCAGAGTGAATGAGTTGTGTCCTGACTGAATCCCAAAATCTTTTAATGTATTAAATGTTAATGAGAATATGAACAGCACTTTTTGTTCATTCTTGTTCAATCAAGACTGCCTTGGATCCGCTGAAGACATTTCTGGCTGCTTCGCCACTTTGCTGAGGAAGTACAAGTTAGGTTAACTCCCAGATAAGAAGGAAGTGTGGGCTCAGGTTCCTGCCAGCAAAGATCTTGGCTTTACAAGCAGCTTATGTGTTTCAAGCTTCCAGATTAATGTTATTGGTTCATTGGGTACAAGAAAAGGGCCCAATCACTGATCCACAAATAAGCTAACTTTCCAGGAGATTTGTACTTGCAGATTTGACTGTATTTGTTAGCTTCATTCATCTTTTAAACCATATTGTATAACTATTTGTTTTTTAAAGGTGGTAACTGTGTCCATATAAGTCAATTTTTCCTCATTCTTACCTTCTAAATACTGAAAACCATATACATATATACATATGTATGTACACATATATACACACATGCATATGTGCACTTGTGTGTGTATATGTTTATAGGCAGCTAAGTTGTACAGTGGATAGAGCACTGAGTGTGGAGTCAGGAAGACCTAAATTCAAATCTGATCTCAGACATTTACTAGCTGTGTGACCTTGGGCAAGTCACGTAAGCCTGTTTGCCTTAGTTTCCTCATCTGCAAAATGAACTAGAGAAGGAAATGGCAAACTCCTCTAATACCTTTGCCAAGAAAACCCCAAATGGAGTCACAAAGAGTTGGACATGACTGAAATGAACAATGACATGCATGTATATGTGTATGCATATAGGTACATATATCCATACATATATGTTAATAAGCATAAATGTACACATGGGATACATGTGTACATACATACACACACATTTATGCTTAGTCTTGGTGGTGTTTATTATAAATGTCCATCACACCATTCTATCAATTGGTAATGACAGAAAAACCCCTTCTGCTTATCTACTAATTTAACAAAGTCTGTTAAAAAAAGTTTCTTTCACTGTATCGTTATCTCAGTGAAGTCTCTGCAGACTTTAAACAAATATGATGCAGTAAAAAGAATGTTAAACCCTGGCTTAGAATCTCAACCTTTTACAACATTTACTATTTGCGATCTTGGACAACTTACTTCACCTTAGCCTCAGTTCCCCCATGTGTAAATTGGGGCTAATACTACTTTCGATGCCAACTTCACATTATTGTTAGGATCAGGTGAATGTTATAATTACAAAAAACTAAATGAAGAGGATATTGTTATTCTGCCTAAACATATTAATAATAAGAAACTCTTTTTTCTATACAAAGAGTTTTTAGTCCCTTAGAAAAGGAATTTGGTTTTAAGAACAATTGAGCAAAAAAAATAAACAAGCCTTATGTTTACCTGAGTGTTACAACCACCATGGGAAATCAGCTCACATATCATATATCATGTAGGTAGTTACTTGAACAGGAGAGAAGGAATATCCTCATCCCCAAGTAATGAGGAAAAGTGATGCCAAGAGAAATATAAAACTACAAAGTAGACAGCCAGACAGGGTGCAGGCCCAACTATAGTGACAACTTACTGTATATGATTCTAGCCTCCCCAAGTAGGAACTCGTTGAGAAATTGCATGGTGCCATGGACAGGATGCTAGACTAGATGCTGAAAAGACCAGGGCTCAAATCCTGTTATACTAGCTGTGTGACTATGGGCAAGTCAATTAACCTATCTGAGCTCTACTGTGTTGCAATGTTAATCAGAGAGTCACCCATTAAGTGACTCCCCAGAGTCTCATCTGGCACGCAAACCTTCTTCCAAAAACTAAACTCCAAAGTAAAACCTCACCTCACAGTCTTTATACACTTTTCAGAGCCAGAGGGCATCACAGCCCTGGAGAACTGGTGCCTCATCAGAAAATTAACAAAAGATGTGGGCCTCCCGGGAAGCTTGATGAGGGGAGGCCCACGCTTTGTGTTAATTTTCTAATCCGTTGATCTATGATGTACATATTGCTTATGGTCTGGAGCTGGAAGCCCTGTCTGTTGGTTAATCTTTGTTTCTCTGTTTGTATTTTCTCTAAAGTACAGGGTGTTGACTTTTTCCCCTGAACTAAGTGAATAATATATCTGTGCTTTATTTAAGTAGATTGTTGCCTTTTCTTTTAGAAAAGCAGATCTAAGAACCTGTAAGGCAAGCCCTTCTGTGTATGTCGGGGTTCTTGCTGATACATGTGTTCACCTGTAAAATAAGAATAACAATAGAATTTACCTTCCAGTTCTATCTCAGTGAGAGCTGTGACTGTGTCCTGTGTATGTTTCTAACCTATCTCCCCCCACCCCCAACACTACCCCCAGTCCTCACAGTATCAAGTACAGTGATGAGCACAGAGCAGGTGACTGGACCAAATTCATCATCTCACCTCTTCGATTCTCTACAGCAACCCTGTAAGCAGTGGCATGACTGTGAAGTTTCCACTTGATGCACAAACTATTTGTCTGAATTCTGTCTGCTTCAAGATCTGTCACTCCCAAGAACACTAGAATGAAACGAAAATATTAGAATTTTCACTCCGTGGGAAATGTCTTCTTTTATAGTGTCCTATTTGTATACAAAATGAATTTTTTTTTAGGGTTCCAAACACAATGCTGGAATTAAATTCAAAACAAGATAATATCTGGAGTGCTTCTGGATTCCATACTGTATGGAACAGAAGAGTACTATGGTACGGTAACGAATAAACAGAATGCAAATATCAACAAAAGTATCAAAGAACACCCTCATTCCATTGGAATTGCTGTCTCCAGAGTTACCAATGATCTCTTAGTTGCCAAATCCAATGGCCTTTCCTCAACTCTCATTCTTCTTGACTTCTCTGCAGCCTTTGACACTTTGGATCAACCATTCCTCCATAATACTCTCTATGTTTGGTGGCAATTATCCACCCAAAATCTTAACTGAAGGCCAAAAAGTCACACAAAAGTAAAATAAAAAGCATATTAACAAGTAAATTCTTTTAAATTAAATTTAAAGCATAAAAAAGCCAGCTAATGAAATTAGTTTGGAGATTTAAGAATGGCATATCAGAAATTTGGTCTGTTTTATTTAATGAATAGAGAATATAAAACTTTACTTCATTACAATGATGAATATTTAAATATACTTCATCAATTTTACAGATATTAATTTATTTCTATGTATTCAGAGAGAAAGGAGGGAGATGGTTGGGAATTCATAACAATGACAAGTCCCAAATTTGTGGGGCAGCATAAGACTCCTTATTAGAGAAGATAGGCTTAAGGGAATCAAGTTCCCGAAATGTGAGATCCTTTGGTAAACATGCTTAGAGGCAGAACAAATCTCCCTATGGCACAATTTTGATGGGTTATTCCTGCCTGACAGCACACTCTGTCAAAGAATTTGGAAAAGTTTACCTCATTTGAAAAATTAAAGCAAAACTTTTTTTCTACAAATTTTGTCACATCCATCTGAGTTCCATGAAATGTCAATCTGCTCTATCAATGCCAAATATAAACTACTTCCTGCCTTACAAGAGTATAACAAACACCAGATAGGTTCAATGAAGTTTTAGATGTTAACATCATTTCTTACAAAAGAACTAGATTGATAAAAAGAACAAGTCATTTGGGAAATAATAATCAATGAACCACAAAGTAGGATTGCAGTAGAAACCATTTTGCAGTCATGTCTGAAGTCTGAAACCAACAGGATGTGATACTTACAAGTCTTCACTTCACTTGTCAAAGCGTCACTGAAGCCTGAAGGGTAAGAGGCATACACTTTCACGTTGTATTCTGCTCCACTGACAAGGTTTCGAATCAGAATGGTGTTAATATCATTCCCTACAAAAGTCTCTAATGCTTGGCCGGGAACTGAAAGCATAACAAAAAATGAACTTTAGTAATTAAGGAATAGACAAAAAAGGAAATCACTTGAAATTTACCCAAGGTGGCAGTGTTCCTTTCGAATACAACGACAAGATCAAGTAGTTATTTGAAAAAATGGTGCAAAGCAAATTGATCGTTAAAACATACTTACTACTAATGGGTTTATAGACAATCCTGTAGCCCTTTGGTGGTGGAGATGGGGGTTCCCAAGTGATTCGCAATCTGTTATACCATTCATCTGAGACATGCAAATTTCGGGGACCAGAGAGTGGCACTAAAATGGAGAAAAATGTTGGTAAAGTATTGCACTCATCTATTCTCCTTGTGTAGCTTTTAGACAGAAGTTAAACTGTTTCAGAAGGTGGGAAAGAGAAATGTCCCCAAAAGTGCCCCCTTT
The DNA here is from genome assembly GCA_028658325.1 of Potorous gilbertii. Taxonomy (NCBI): domain Eukaryota; kingdom Metazoa; phylum Chordata; class Mammalia; order Diprotodontia; family Potoroidae; genus Potorous; species Potorous gilbertii. Next base: position 147,947,747 of record CM053773.1, read on the forward strand.
TTATAGACCAATACAAAAGAATAATAGTTTCTTCTCATGAGAGTCCAAGACACCCTTTTGAGAGAAGGTCCTATCAGTGATACCCAGCCTTTAGTAGGTACCAAAAAGCAGCTCCTAAACAATCAATTCATCTTGGGGAGAGCCTTAGGGATTCTTAGTAATCTCTAAGAATTTTTAAGATATCTTTAATACTTTTGATAAGATATTAACAGTCATGCTCAAAGCCTTCATAGGGATATATTTCCACCCAAATACTCATCAAATTGAACAAAGACCCCCTCCCCCTATATCCTCCTCCTATGTCTCAGCTGATAACAAGTCAAAGCTCATTGCAATAAACTCAAAATAACAGTTGATATTCTTTGTGTTGAAATTTGGTTGTGGTTAATACTTCTTGAAAAAAATAGCCATCAATAGATGCTTGGGTATCTTTTTATTCTATAAAGAGATAGTGGATGATCTGTTGTTATTCCCTTTGTAATGGAGTTTGATCCAATTGAGTTTAGCAAACAGATATTGAGTATCAACACCATATTGAGTGCTGAGTATATAATGACTAAAAGAAGCCCCACAGTCCTTTGCCCTCAAGAATGTCTACTAATTTTGTCCTATATTACAAAGTAGAGTATGATAGGGATGAAAGAAAGATTCAGAGAAAGTACTCTAAAAAATGTAAGAAGACAATAGAGACATATTATCTATAATACAACAGAAATATTAATAGTGATGCTTAGTCTCAAAATTGGGTCTATTTGACTTTTAAAAATAAATTGAATATAAGATAAGAGAGCTCAGGCAAGAAGCAGGGGATACTGGTAAAGTCAGTGTAAGAGTGCTTTCTGGAAATACTCTGTGTTCTGTCCCCTACCCCAATATTGCTTGATTAAGGAACTGGAGAGGTTCAGCCAGAAGAACATGCTCGCTGTCTTCAAGTATTTAAAGAGCTGTTATGCGTAATGAGGAATAGATCTGTTATTCTTGGTCTGAGAGGGCAAAGTTAGTAACAATGGGTTGAAATTATAGAGTGGTAGATTTAAGCTTGGTGTAAAGAAAGATTTCCAAATAATTTAAGGATGCCAAAGTAAAATGGGCTATTTGGAGAGATGGTGGATTCTCCTTCGCTAGAGGTTTTCAGAAGAAAGTGAGATGACCACTTATTAGGTATGTCATAGATGATATCCACTTCAGGAGTAGGCTGACTACCATGATGTTATATAATTCTAGCATTCTGTCTTCTTTTCCTTTGTCCTGAGTCATAATAATATCTCGGAATTGTCAAAATGTTAAGTCAGGTCATGTAACTAAGGAAATGGAAATGACCTAAGTAAGACTCAGCACAACCAAATTCCATGGAACTAGAGACAAATCCATCTGTCTTGAAAATAAATCAGGCAGCAGTTCTAAAATGTAATATGCTCTTTTACGGGACATTATATTATCTGTAATTCCATTTACATTTTCTTAGCCATTGATCAGCAATGGAAATTAGTAGAACAACTTGGGGACAGGGAGGAAAAGGAAATGATAGTACCATCATTTTCTCTTCTCCTCTCCTTTCCTTTCCCTTCCTTCATTCTGTCTTCCTCCCCTTTCCTTCTTTCATATTCCTTCCCTCCCATCCTTCCATTCTCCCTCTCTTCCTTTTGCTCTCTCATCCTCCCTTCCTTCTTTCCTATCTTCTCCTCTCCCTTCCTTCTTTCCTTCCATTCATTTTTTCTTTGTCTTATTGATTAATTTTGGTTTTAACATAGTTATTTCCAGATTTAGCCTGTTTTTTCTCCCCCTTGCTCCTTGCCCCACTTTCTACTGTTCCCAGTGAGCTTTTCATTATAATTATCTGAGAAAAAAAATCAAACGATATAACGACAATGTCCTAGAAGGAGATACAACATTCCACACCCAGAGTCCAACACCTCCCCAGTGAATGGAGGGAGGTGCATTTCCTCAGATCTTCTCTGTGGACCAGATTAGTCAATCACCATTAAATGACATTTGCCTCACTTGGAGTTCTTTTAATTTATATTACTGTAGTCACAAATTATGTTGTTTTCTTGGTTCCACTTATTTCATTCTTCATCAGTTCATATAAGTCTTCTCAAGTTTCTCTTAATCCCACATAACCACCACTCCTTATGGCACAGTAATTATTCCTTATATTCATAAGCCACTATTTCTTTCAATCATCCCCCAATGAATGAGCACTCATTTTGTTTCCACTTATTCGCTAACACAAAAGAGTGCTTGCTACTTCCTTAGTATATGTGCCCAAGAGTAGGATCTCAGGGTTACGGATAAAATCAGCTGCCTCACAGAATTCTAAACTGCTTTCCAAAATGGATGGATCAATTTATAGCTCCACTAACAGTGTAGTAGTATGCCTTTCTTCTCACAACAGCTCTAACATCGACGAGGGATATCTTTTGTTATCTTTGCCAATTTTGAGGAACCGAATTTTTAACTGATTCACCAAAGAAATCCACACATTGCCAGACTAAATGTATGGTGCTGAGTGGAGATCTCAGGTTCATACTACTATGTACTTAATGCTAACATCATATCACAGATATCAAAATGTACCTTTTTCAGAAGTATAAAATGCTTCTGAGAAATAATAAAAAATTTTATTTATGAAAATAATAAATTTTAAATCAGACTGTTATCCAAGGATGGAAGATTTATACTCACAGGTTTTTCCAGGGGCTGATACACTGACCCCTTCTCCATCAGAATAGATGGGAGTCACAGTGACTTTGTATTCAGTATCTGAAAGCAGAGGCTTGAGGAGAAGTTGGTTCTGTTTTCCTGGCACCATAACCTAGATTGAAAATCAATGTCCCACATTTATAAATTTCCTGGAGTTTTCCTCCTAACATTTCAATATTAGCAGAACCTTAGACCTTTGTCATAATCAGAATTGAGGGCTGCATAGAAGGAGAGGAAAGAAAAGAAAAGGGGAGAGTATGAGGTAGATTTTCTGTCTGCATTTCACCCTCCTGGGCACCTTTTGATTCCAACCATTAATACAGAAAGTTTAAATCTGGAACTCTGATGAGTTATACTGAATAATATTATTCTCTATCCCCAAACTTTGGAAATCATCCAGATCCGAATGATTAATGTTCTGTATGAAAAGCAGGTGTTTGTGGCTCTTGGGGAGGTCAGTTCACATCAGCCTGCTGTCTTTGTGACTCAATATAAGTAGTCCCTTGAAAATTCAGTCTTTCATTATTTTCTTATCCCCTCAGCTATAACCCAATCCCAAGATTTGCTTGTTTCAATCATAAATTGGCAGGTATTAGCTGAGAACTAGAGCACTACACATCCTGTGCAAATCATCTGAGATAGTAACTATCAAAAGCAGAAGAAAGAAGAGGAAGAAGAAGAAATGTAAGCATACAGGCAGTATCAAAAGCTGACATTTTTATATCTAAGGAGCCCCAAAAATAAAGCTGGTTAAGGTGTTAGGTACTCAGAGAAGGGAAGTAAAAGCTGCACTTTCTACAAGTATCACTGTAAATAAGCTCTGATCTCCCAAATATTCTCTCAATGCTAATGCCACAATTTCTTCTGGTCTTTCTGTGGCAATCAAGGAAACAAATCATTTTTGGCAAAGATGCTGGGCTGCCAAGCTTTCCTGGAAAGGGTTAAGGGAGTCAAAGGCCAGGGACAGCTGGAGTTACTCCTCAAAGGAAGGGCCAGGGTAATAAGCCAGCAGGCGTAGCCATAGGGTTTGGCTCCGTTGCTCTGCCTTTGGATGAGAGGAAACCAATAAATCACGAACTAAACTTTAGAAAGCCTTCAGTTGAACCCTGAAGTGAGTGTATTTTGGGTTTGGTTAAGCCTGCAAAACAATACATTGCTTTAGAAAAAAAAGCGCACACACATTTACATATATATATATATATATATATATATATATATATGCGTGTGTGTGTGTGTGTATACACATATATATAATAAAAGGAAGTCTAACTTGGGTAACTTTATATTGTTTTGGGAAGTTAATCATGTGCCCCTCTTTAAGAAGGCACAGGGAAAATGCCCATGGCCATAATTAGTTTGGGACTTGGAAGTACTAGAGTCAAAAAGAAAACTTGGTCAAAGCCTTTAGGAAACTACAGTAAGGATGCTTAATTGCTTCATCCTGAGACCAATCTGGCCTCAAGCATAGAAAATGGAAAGGTGTTGGCCAATTGGCATTACTCATTTGATGTAGTTTCTTTCAAGAGGATTCCTTTCAACTTTCTTTCTGTGTTTCTGTCTCCATTTCTCTCTGTCTCTGTCTCTCTCTCTCCTAATAAGGAAATTCTTTCCAATTAATTTTCAAACAATCCACCCATGCTGGTGTACCTGCAATTAAGGTCGTTGCATGATCCATTATTTTATATGTCCAAAACTGAAAAATATTTCACTTTAGAACCTATCAAGAGTCACACCTGGAAGCTATTATCTTTAGCACCTGGACTCCTGAAAGATGGTCAAGGTGTTTTCTGCCTCATTTAGTTGTCACTTGCAATGTGCTGAAGAAGCATTTATTAGGTTTTATGACTCCCAAATTACTTTACCTCAACTACACACATTTAAATCTCCTCCATGAATGTTCCCCAAGTGTTTCTGATTGGCAGTCTAGTCAGGTCAGTTGAGCAGCTAGGTGGTGCAGGGTACAGAATACTGGACCTGGAGTCAGAAAGGCTCATCTTCCTGAGTTCAAATCCAGCCTGACACTTATTGGCTGTGCATCTCTGGGTAAGTCACTTAACCCTGTTTGCCTCAGTTTCCTCATCTGTAAAATAGGAAGGAAATGGCAAACCACTTTGCCAAGATAATCCCAACCTGGATCACAAAGAGTCAGACACAATTGGACAACACTATCTATTGTTTCCAGACAGATCCTACAGGAAGATTCTTATTTTCAAATGGGAAATGAATTGAGCCCAAGTATCATGATATTTTCTGAAAGAGAACTTCAGCATGAAGGAATTCTATTCCAAATCTTCTAATATTCAAAAACATTTTTTAAAAATTATTTTTTATTGATTGACATGGGTAAAACACTGGACTCTTGAGTCAGGAATATATAAGTTCAAATCAGGCCACACACTAACTAGATGACCAAGTCACATAACTTTATTGTGCCTCAGTTTCTTTATCTATGAAATAATAGCTTTTGAGATCGCTTGCAGTTCTAAATTATGATCCTATGAATTCTGCATTCAGGTCATCATTGTGAATTTTGATGAAGTTGTAGTGAAATCTGGAGCCCATGGAATTTTCATTCTAAATAAATATGAGGCTATAGTCACCTGCCAAAAGAAAAAAAAAATCTATGGTGGCTCTCATCCAAATCTCCATAGAGTTGAGTAATGCAATGCTGTTAAATAACATTCTGGTCAAGACTGAACTAGTTTCAACTCTCAAGGACCTCGGAGTGCTACTGGCTGTAAAGATGAAATCCAAAGATAAAACCTTGGTCATCTCTTTCCTTGTACTCCATTGAGTTATTAGTATCCTCCCCAGCTATCTTATAAGCTCCCAGAGACCAAGAAAACACCTCTTTTGGGAGGCATCACTCAAAGCCCTGCCCAATTTTGCATATGGATTTCAAAGGGGTTTATTTTAGAAACTTTTAGTAGTGACATCTAATATTTGTGTATGTGTATTTTTAAGCACTTCATATTTGCAATTTCTCTTCCAAGAGTGGCACAGTGTAAGTGTAATTACCTTTCTTTTTACGTGTGAAAATCTAGATTGTAGGAGACTGATGGTGGCACAGACAAGTTACTCCTAAATCTTGACTTTCACAAACTTCCAGGAGAATCCAAATAAGAGTGGGCCAGGTTAGCCAGTCATGGATGGGTTAGCACCTAGCACATTGCCTCTGGCATCTAGTAAGTGATAAATAGATGCTTACTGATTGATTACTTGGTCATAAGAGGTAGTAGCCACAATGATAAAATCACAGATGTAGGTGGAACTTGGAGTCTTTACATTTGAATTCCAAGCCCAGTTCTACTGCCTAATAGCTGCATATCAGCAGAACCTGCCAGAGATAAACTGAGGATTTATTTCTTTTGCACTATTGTTATGCTCTGTCCTAAATAAAGGGGGAAAGGAAATAAGCATTTTTACAAAGCCTATTACACTGCGCTAAGCAGTTTACAATCATCCTCACAATAGCCCTGGGAGGTAGGTGCTGTTATTATTGAGATTTTACAGTTGAGGAAACTAAAGCAAATAGATGTTATATGACTTGTGTATCATCACACTAATAGTAAGAGTCTAAGTAGGGGAAGTAGGGGTGGCGTATCTATATGGCACACTGGATAGAGCCCTGGGTTTGGAATCAGGAAGACTCATCTTCCTGAGTTCTAATCCTGTCTCAGACACTTACTAGTTGTGTGACCCCGAGTAAGTCACTTAACCCTGTTGGTCTCAGTTCCTCATCTTTAAAGAGAGCTGGAGAAAGAAAAGCAAACCCATTTCAGTGTCCTTGCCAAGAAAATCCCAAATGGTGTCATGAAGAGTCAGACACAACTGAAACAACTTCACAAGGATCATATATGAACCCTAGTCTTTCCCAAATTCAGGTTCAACGTTCAATCCATTACCTCACCTAGCTGCCTAAATGAGACCCCAATTCCATCCTTGCTATACAACCTTACAGGAGAGAATCTCTGTTCTGAGTGGCATTTTGATGCACTTCATGAGTATCACCCAAAGATTCTAGCATGTATCCAACTTGGATTTTATTTATTTTTGTTTTTAATCTAAATATAAGCATGCCTCAGTTTTTGTACCACATTTCTGGAATTTTTCTATCTATTCCTGGAAAGTACAGTGTAAAAAATGTTAACAAATCACCTCCCATTTGAAATGCACAAGAAAGCTCCCTTACTCAAAGGAATCCATTATAAAGGAATCTTTTCAAAAGCTAAGAATATTTCTGCAAAGAAGAGTTGGTCTTTTGGTTGGGTGTGTAAATCTGGATTTCTTTATGAAGGAGTTTGTTTAAAGTGATACACACCTATAGCTAATAATGGATCTTCCCCTAAGTCATTCAAAAACAAATAACTGAATTTTCCTTTTTTCTTAATCGACACTTTCTCCAAGCTTCCCAGGAGAATTAGTTGAGAATTCTAGTAAAGGGTTCATTAGAATGGGAGAGAAAAGCAGTAAAACTTTTTTTAAAGGACTCCTTTGCGAGTGTAAAATTATAGAGTATACATACATACATATAAAAAAATGTGTATATGTATATACATAGCATATACATATGTATATATGTAATATATAAAACAAAATGATGATCAGGAAAATATCTGTTATTTTATAAAAATTTTCATTTTATTTCCTATTATTATTTATAAGTTGTACTGAATTTATTACAGGGACAAACGTGTTAGCTAACCTATTCAATACGCTTGAAGTTTCCATGGACTTTCCTTCCGAGAGAATTTAAGAAGAGAAATTTAAGAAATTCTGGAGTGTCATTGAGCAAGGCTGACTTTCCCAAACCATTTTCTGCTAATCTCTACATGTTGTCAGGCGGATATTCTAAAAGAAACCACTTGAATGAATGGGGTTCATTGTCTTCTTATCTTGATGACGAGATAACAAATGCCATTTTCTACCCAAGCTTCTGCAAATTAAAGGGAATGGAGGGAGGTCACTTGGCAGGAAACAATAACATAATTCTTGATGGAAAACAATTCTTTGGACATTCTCTATGGATTTTCTTGAAAGGGGAAATGAAGAAAATGGAAAAATTAAAGATTGGAAAGGCTAAAGGAAAAAATTCAAGTGCTATGGAGAAAAAAAATATCTTAGTGCAATAAAAATTATGTAGATGACTGGGAATCCTGCTGAATTCTACTAAATTTAAAAGCATAATAAGATTTGGTAAAATGCTAAAAAAAAAAAAAAAAAAGATCCGGGAAGACTGATCCTTTATCTTAGAATTCTTGTGCCCAGCGTGGCCCTCTAATAAAAAGGAAACATATGTGTACCTTATTTTAAGAAAAATCAGTATTTTTTGGTCCAATTTCTGTGAGTCAGGGTGGTGAAGTGGATCTGGCCTTGGGATATACTTGGCTTTGGCATCAGGAAGGTCTGTGCTCCAGGTTCACCTCCAACACTAACTATGTGGATCTGGAAAAGTCACCTAACTTCTTTCTGTTCCCAGAAAACTCTAAGACTTTAAATTGCAGATGAATGGCTAATATGAATCCATGCATTAAATATCCTCAAGGAAATCAGTCTTTGGACCCCAAAACTTAATTCTAGTAACTACAAATTTATCAAACATATACATTAGAGGGGGCTTCCTGATATTAATGAAATGACTGTACATTTTACAACTGAGTGCCTTTAAACAACAACCTCTCCTAAAGAATTAAAGTCTTTATTACAAATGATTGGGTAAAGGGAAAAGAGTTCAGGAAAGACAAAGAGTTGAAAATTAATTGGAAACCTAGAAACTTACAATTATAATAGATCCTATCAATAAGCATTTATTAGTTACTTACTATGTGCCAGTTGCTAGAAATGCAAGTTTAAAGAATAATTAATATGTGAGAGAAAATATGAGAAGAAAATGGAATTTTATGGCTTCCTTTCAAGACCATATCTATCTATTGAATACACCAAGAGTGGGTCTCTATGGTTTCCCCTTTTCCAAGAACTTTGGTGGAGGAGAAAAGTAAGTTTAAAATATAATTACCATTACTTTGTTATACATTTGTCTTTATATTACTTTAGCATGCAAGCCATTATTAACTAAGCCGGAAGAAGCAGGGCAAGATGATGAAAATAGCCTTGGAGCAAAGTGAGAAACTGGGGACTATAAAATCCTTCCAACCATCAAGGAAACTAGCAGCAAAGTTGTTATTAACCAAGGGTATTACTCTCCAAGGATGTGTTTCCTTTGTTAGAGCTGTGTTAGTTAGAAAACTCTAGAGAGTTTCTAGGAAGCTTAAAATCATACAGACCGTTCCTATCACTTCTTCAGCATGGTCCCCTTTAGCAAATAGGTAGGTCACCCTGAACTGCTCCACTCTGTTGTCTGAAATGTCCCATTTTACCCGCAGGCTAGAAGTAGATTCATCATCTACAACCAGGTTTCTGATTCCTGTTTGGAAAACTAAAACAAACATAATTGAGAGTTAAAGAACTCTTAATAGATGCCTCCAAAGAGGTGCCCAGTCCTTAGAAGAGATGAATTTTAGTAACTGCAACTCCACCCCAACAAACATGAAGGAGGAAAAGTCATACAACTCTGGATCCTCTATAACTATCTTGCTTATGACTTGGAGGGGAACATGAAACAATTTTCAGGGAAAAAATTGAAAGTAGTTTCATCTTCAAGGTAAACTCAAGAACATTTAGATTCTGTCATTTCTGAGTAAGTACTAAAGATATTAGCCCAATAAACTCTCTCCATCCTTTTCACTCTAAGAGATTTAATTTTTGGATAATAGAAATGAATGTACAGAAGGATTTCCCCTGAGAGAATGTAAGCTCCTCATGAACAGAGCCAATGTCACTTTTGACTTTGTAACTTCAATCTAGCACAGTGCCTACCATTTCTTCACAACAGGCATTCAGATGTTTGTGGATTGCTTTGAATTATGTTGTTTTGGAAGAGGACTGATGACATCATGGGTGATGTCTTCATGTGTACGTGAATTGGATTTAAGTGAGGCAGAGTTGCACAGTCATCACCCTCACTCCCTCTTCCTGAGTCATCAAAGCCCAGTGGCAGGACAAAAGTCAGGATGATTGGTGATGATCCAGGATGCAGTGGACGAGCTTGGCATCTTCCAAATGCCTGACCAAGTTCTAAGTGTTCCATAGTGTCTGCTTCAACTGCCTTCATGGCTAGTGGAACAAATTGTTCTCATCTGTCCATTCCTCTGAGGAAAGTCTTCAACTGCTTGGGGTAGACACCCCCCTAACTCACCAATATGCTTGAGACCATTTGGTTACCCTCAACCTGGTTTAGCCTGTCTGTCAAGATGGTTTACTAGGGTGTGCCTGCTGCTTGAGCTACAGTTTCTTAGAGCTACAGGTGAGATTTAAATGCCAGGTAGACACCAAGGGAGGATGAGTAGCCCTGAAAGGGGTTTAGCAAGCCCTCACCCCATGGATGCTAGTCCTCCCAAGCACTTCACACCATCACTCCATTTGCTACATGGAGGATCAGGTCTTAATCTGCCTTTGTATGTGTGTGGGAGTGTAATATGGCATCCCAACTTTAACTCTTCACCTTCTTTATACTTATTTTAACGCCAGCTAATCTTAATGAAGCATTACCCTGTCACCTTCCATCAAGAAGGTCACATACCTCTCCGCTCCTGTGTTCTGCTTTCTTATACCTATATATTTATCCATCCCTTCTAACAATTTTCCTATTCTCCTTCCCTCTGATGCCAAATTTCTCAAATGAGGGCTCGAAATCCACTGCCTCTGTTTCCTCATTGCTCCTCCCCCTTATAATCTGATTTTCATCACAAGGTCACCAACAATTTCCTTTTAGTCAAATCCAGAAGTCTTAGACTTTATCTTCCTTGACTTTTCTCCAAAGTGATAATGATATCCATATGCTCTTTCTTGATACTCTTTTCTTTCTCCATTTCCATGACATTGCGATATTCTCCTTTTCCTCCCACCTTATGGGATGTTCGTGTCCTATATGCACACACATGTGTGTTCTGTAGATTTCCTTTTCTTTCTTCCTTGTAGGGACTTTTTCTTGTGCTTCTTTTGTATCACTCCCAGTAGCTAACATAGCACTACCCACAGAGGAACTGGCAATTTTCCTAAGGTTTTTGAGATTAGAAAATATCTTTCATTCATATAGCACTTTTTACTTTTTAAAATGATTATTCTAACTCATTATCTTCTTTCTATAAAATAGATTAGATTAGTGATGTAGCGTATAGAGCACCAAGCCTGAAGTCAGGAAGACTTAAGTTGAAATCTAGCCTCAGAGGGTTCACTTAATCTATTTGCCTCAATTTCCTTATCTAAAAAAATTGGGATCCATTAAAATAATAACTGTAAAGCACTTAGCCCAGTGTCTGGTACACTTAGAATGCTACACAAAAATTAGCTGTTGTTATTTTCATTTTACTGATGAGGAATCTGAGGCACATAAGTTACTATCTAATATCATAAAGCTAGTCAATGGCACAGAATTGGACTAAAACAATGGACTCCTCACTTCCAGAATGGTTCTCTTTCCACCAGACCACAATATCCTGGCATCTAAATGAAAATAGGTCATCTTTTCCCAAATACCATTCAAGGAATATCCAGATGATGAAAAGTCACAGAGAGAAAGAAGGCATCAAGAAGGAGGCAGCTAAGTCTCTTAAAGAATAAGGCTCTCATAGGGCATTAGAGTGCAATATGAGAAAAAGTCATAAGAGCTAGAGAAAAGTAACCAGAAAACAAAGAACAGAAGAGAAACATCCAAGGTGAGGGAGTCAAGACACTGCTTTCGAGGTATAGATGGGAAACAATCTACTTTTCCTAATTAAAAAAAAAGTCACTAAATATGACATAGCTTCTGCTTTAATCAAATTATTGGTGGAGGGCATAGGGAGAGGTGGCATTTATTTATCCTTACCTGAAGTTATTGGGTCAGTAGGCGATACAGTCGTGACAGTGGGTACTGTTGAAGGAGCATCAACTGAAAACAGAAATCACTTGTTAGAATTTTTCAAAATGGAAAATCCACTAAATAGTATTAGCCCACTAAAATAGGATACCATCTCACTACCTCAACATAATCTTATTATGCCAACCAGTGGCTTCCTATTACCTCTGGGATGGAATATTAAGTACTCTCTGTTTAGCATGTAAAGCTCTTCACATTGTGCCTCCTTCCTATCATGTTACTTATATCCATGCCTGTTTGCTGTTCTTCATACATGGTGTTCCATTTCCCATTCCATGCCTTTGCACTGCCTGTTCCCCCTGCCTGGAATGTTCTCTCTTCCTCTTGTCTGCCTCTTGGAAACTCTGGCTTCCTTCAAGATTCAGCTCAAGCAGTCACCTTCTGAGGGAGACCTTTCCTATCTCTGCCCTCTTCCTACACACACCCCTTCTCTTCTAAAGTTACCTTGTATAGCATCTATTTTGTTTGTACCTTGTATATACTTATTTATGCACACACTGTCTCCTCCATCCCAAGGTAAGCACCTTGAGGGTAGGGACCTTTCACTTTTTTTTTGTACTCCCAATGCTTAGAAGAATGCTTACTACTTGAAAAGCAAACTGAAAGTGCTCATGGACTGATTTTTAAGGCTGTCTCTGAAAGGTGCAGAGAAGATAGAGAGTAGACAGGAAGAGACTAATGATGTAGGCTGTCTGGTCCAGTAAGGCTTACTGGGGAGGTGGACCTCAAGCTGCAGTCCTTGGTTGGGGGTAATCCAAGGCTGGAAGAAGTTCAACCAGGAGGAGAAAGGCTGTGTCCCTAATTCCAGAGCTTCTGTATTTGACAGGCATCAATCACACTCTTGACACCCTAGACCTAAGCTCTTTAGCCTCAACTGAGTATGGTGGGCCTGAAGTAGGGCACAGGGCAGACCCTGGGCTTCCAACGTCCCTCTCAGTTCCTTTCATCGTGGCAGTGCCCCAGGCAGCCCACAGACAATGTCTCAGACACCTCTCCTGCTCCTTGAGGTCTGCCTAAAAATCCTTTCTTCTATACTTTTAAGGGGACCTGTGCGCTACTGCCCTGGGGAGCAGACTTTGGCCTTACATAGACCCAGGTTTATTTTTAAGGTAGGTAGTCACTGAGTGGCAGGGAAGTATAGAGATTATGCCCTACCAGAACGGACTTTGAATTGTTGGAGGTGGTCCAGGGCCAGAGGAGACTCGGCCAAGAAAAGACAAACTGAGCATCCCGGGTGCTAGGGCTCCCTGGATTAACAGGCACCAATCACATTCTAGCTTAAACCAGGGGGACAGCTCTTTAGTCTCAGGTACATATGCAGGAAAGAGGGCAGGCACTAGCTTCCAGGTATCTTTCTCTGTGTCTTGCTCCCCCTGCAGTCGCAACATGCCCCCCCCTCATTTACTCTCTCCCTGCCCCTTCCTTCACCCCAGCACAATACCGCCTGATCTGCTTCAGGAGCGAATGCCAGCACACATGCAAGTTGGGCAATATCCTGAGCACTGACTCAGGTTCCTTGATCTCTGCAGGAAATCCCCCTCCTCTATACTTTAGACAGGTAACATTGGCCTGCAGCTCATGCTTTCAGAGACAGTTTTTTAACCTGCACTCCTGAGATGAGGAGCCAGCTTTAGCTTTACAGAAGCCACAGACACAGATGTGTTTCAAAGGTTGGTAGTAACTGAGCGGCAGTGATGTGTGCAGGAGCTGCACTCTCCTAAAAAGGACATCTGCTGCCACTGAGTCCAATCTACACCTTCACAAGAATTCCCTCTACTACACCAGGCTAACAAGTGGTCATCCAGGTTCTGTTTGAAGACTGAAAGTCCCCCATGACCACATTCTGCTTGGGGAGAGCCCTCCTTGTTTGGTTATTTTCCCTTTACGTTGACCCCAAATATGCCTCTGTGACTTCTTTGCCTTATTTCTGGTTTGGCTTTCTAGGGCTAGGTGTTAGAACAAGTCTATGGCTTTTTCTATACACGGTAACCCTTTAAATGCTTCAAGAAGGTTACCAAGGTTTGTGATAACTCCTATGTACATATACCAGTCTCCAGAGGTGGTTCTGGTTTCTCTTCCTCTCATACTCAAAGCAGCCATCCCTACCCCTTGTCTCCCCCAGTACTATGAAAGTGACAGCTTTGTTGTGTTTGTCTTTCATTTTTGAAGAGGACCATGACATCAGGGAGATGATGACATGACTTGCAGTTGACTTGGATTTGAGTGAAGGAGGGCAGTGCAAGGTCATCAGCCTCACTTTGTCCTCCAGAGCCATCTGGGTCCAGTGGCCAGATACTCATCAGGATCAGTGGAGATGGCCCAGGATGCAATAGGAGACACTGGCCCTTTTAAACTAAGGCCTTTTCAGGTTCTCACTTTGAGTGAGGTAACTGCCATTCAGCAGTTACCTCTTTAAGTGACCTCTTTAAGAAGTCAATCAAGGGATGGCCCCTTATTTAGAAAAAAGAAAAAAAAATCACACTTGGAGGGGAAGACATTCTGGGTTGCTGGTTAAAAGAGAAACAGTTACTATTGACATTCACTATGAGTCAAGAGGGTCCAAATATAGCTATTAAGTGGTATTTGGGCAGGGACATAATTGTGGTTCAATCTATGAACTCCACAGTGAAATGGTTTTAAGAAAAAGATACAGAGAAAGAGAGAGAAGAAGGAAGGAAGGAAGAAAGGAAGAAAAAAGGAAGGGAGGGAGAGAAGAGAGGAAGGAAGAAATCTAGCCAGTAAAGCCCAAGTTAACTGGGCAGCTTCAGCAATGGAAGTCCCTAAGTCCCAGATCTGAGGGACTTGGATATTGAAGAAAAGAGAGATGCTCTATCCTAAGTGGGAATTTAAGGGTCATTGTGGGCATGGGTGGAAGTTCTTCTCAGGCTACAGAGTGTGAAATGTGGGTGTGTGCAAATGGCTGGGCACTCTATCTACTGGACTAAATGATCCAGAATCACAAAATCTGAGAGCAAGAAGGAATCCCACTAGTCCAACTCAAGGAATCTCCACTAGGGTGCTGGACCTGGAGTCAAAAAGAACTGAATTCAATTTAGACCCAGACACTCACTAGTTGTGTTACCCTGGGCAAGTCACTTAACCCTATTTGCCTCATTTTCCTCCTCCTAAAATGAACTGGAAAGTAAAGGGCATACCACTCTAGTATCTTTGCCAGTAAACCCCCACATGGCGTCACAAAGAGTGAGATATGATGGAAAACAACTAAACAGCACCAAATATTTTATCTCCTCCTCATTGTTTCATTTCTTTCCTCTGACCACCCTCACACACATGTGCCTGGCATAGAATAGATACAATATCTCTATCTCTATCATCTATCTATCTATCTACCAATCGTCTATTTATCTATCTATCCGTCTATCACGTATCATCCATGTCTCTCTCTCTCTCTCTCTCTCTCTCTCTCTCTCTCTCTCTCTCTCTCTCTCTCTCTCTCTCTCTCCCTATGTTTCTTCCCCCACCTTCCACTTTCCTCTAGTGCCTAGTTCTCAATGCTGGTAAGCAGTAAGCTTTGCCTATTTTTCAGTATTGCGTAGGGCATTCTAAATTCCCTATCTAGGTTAGAGAAATGGTGTTTCATTCTTCTGAGGTGGTGGAATTCAAAGGGTAGATAAGACTTTATTTCTTCAAGAAAAGCGCGAAGAGGTGGTTTTTTTTGGGGGGGGGAATAGGGGGAGAGGAAATGTTTCAAATTTCCCTTTCCCTCAGAATGAAAAGATCCCTCTGAATCCCTCCTAAGAAGTTCCATTGTATTAAAAACAGAATTCTTTTTCAAGGGAAGGGAAATTTCGGATGTTGGAGGGGATGAGGACTGTGAAGAACAATGAAGTTGGTGTGCTGGCATCATGCTAGAGGCCATATACATTTATGGAATTTATTTACCTTTATATAAAAAAATTCAACCGGCAGGAAAGTATTTGAAATTCCCGTTACTCAAAAAAGTACATTCTGATATGTTTCCTATCCTGCTGAAACTTGGACAACTGCAGAGGACTTGATACAATAGGTTCCCTGACTGGGTGACCTGTCCATGAGCACACACACACACACTGATGCGGTGCTGCTAGCCCTCCATGTGTGTCACAGAATAGAGCCTTCCCCCAGGTGCGTGTGTCTCTTTTCCCAGAAGCTCAATTCTGCTGACAACACCACAGAATAGGAAAGTATGACAGAAAAGGGCAGCTTATTTGCAGAAGGACCTGGTAATTCAATAACATGAACCCTTTCCTCTTCCTCCCCACCCCAAATCAGTGGAGTTGCAATGATCAGTACTAAGAAGGGGCAAGGAGAAACTCTTTACTAGTTTTATCCAACTTAGATCAATCAACAAGCATCCATTCATCATCTACAATGTGTCAGGCACTGGAGATGCCAACACAAAAATGAAAAAAAACTCTTGTGAGAAGGAGAGCCCTTAGAAGGCTCTTATAAGAAGCTTACATTCTAATGGGAAAAACAAGTATCTATAGAAATACATCCAGCAAAAACATAAAGTGAATAAATACAAATATATACAAACTAGTTAAATGTAAGAGAAGGAAAGCACCTAAATGAACAAATAAATACTGGCTATTTATTACTATTGCTACTATTCTGGTATCACTTTAAACCATCTGGAATGATACAGGAGGACTACCTCTCTCTGCAGGACAAATTGTCTTTCTGGTCATTTTAATTATTTGATCCACAAACCCACATTACAATTGTCTCTGCAGAAGCCTAATGTCAATTCTAAGGGATTCACAATGAAAAATGCTATCCACATCCAGAGAAAGAACTTTGGAGTCTGAATGCAGATGGAAGCAGACTATTTGCTCTCCTTTTCTTTTGTTATAGTGTTTTGTTTCTCCTTTCTTGTGGTTCCTCCTATTAGTTCTACTTCTTAACATTGTGACTAAGGTGAAAATATATTTACTACGAATGCCTAAGTACAGCCTATATCAGATTGCATGCTGTCTTGCGAAGAGGGGAGGAGAGGGAAGGGGAGAAAATTTGAAACTCAAAATCTTATGGAAGTGAATGTTGAAAACTAAAACTAAATTAATTGATTAAAAAAGAATTCTAATGTCAACTTCTCAAAGAAAGGCAGGGAAATACTGTGGGCTTGGAGGACTTGTCACCAAGAGGGAGCTAGGAGGTGCAGCAGATAGAGCACCAAGTCTGGAATCAGGAAGACTCATTTCTTGAGTTCAAATCTGGCTTCACTAGCTGTGTGACTAGCAAGTCACTTCACCCTACTCACCTCAGTTTCCTTATCTGGAAAATGAGATGGAGAAGGAAATGACAAACCCTTCCAGTATCTTTGCTAAGAAAGTCTCAAAAAGTATCCTGAAGAGTTGGACATGACTGAACAACAACCACAAACTTGTTCTATAGCATAGAAAACAGCAGGACTGATTGGTCTATCATCTTAAAATTTCTTGAGTTCCAACCAGCCTTATGAGAAGGATCTATTGGAAAGTTGTGCTTGACTACTCTTACTGCATCCAGGGCTCTCCTAGAGTGAAGAGAAAATCACCAGATGCTTGTGTGCTATGATTGGAAAGGCTCAGAGAATGACAGGCATTAGAGGGAGGGATCGGAGACACCATCCAGCCCCAAATTCATAAAATATTACATCTGGAAGAGATCATCCTGTCAGAGTATCATAAATTTAGAGTTGGAAAAGATCTTAGAAGTCCCTTGGCCCAGCTCCTTCATTTTAGAGAAGAGGAAATGGAGATCCAAAGAGATTCAGTTGTCCAAGACCAAATAGACAAGGAATGGCAGAGAAGGGAGTGGAACCAACATCTTCTGATTCCAAAATTCAGGGCTCTTTCAACTACACCATGTTCATAAACTCAATCAATACATCCTGCTGCAGAATTACAGAGGATGTGAGAATCTAAGGGGACCTTGGGAATCCTGTGGTTGAGTCCATCTTGTGCTGAGTCTTGTACTCTGCTACCGTGGCCGGCATTTCCCTATTAGCACGTAAGCCCTTTGTGAGTAGGGAGCGTTTCATCCTTACTACTTGTACCCTAGCACCTAACACAGTGTCTTGCACATAATATATGCTGCTTAATAGATGTTTATTGATGCTTATTATTGAGGCAGTTACTTGGTGCAGGGACTGGAGGGAGTTTAAATCTGGCCTCAGACACTTGCTTGCTGTGTGACTTCCCTCTACCTTAAGTCACTTGTTTGCCTCAGTTTCCTCATCTGTAAAATGAACTGGAGAGGAAATGGCAAACCACTCCAGGATTTTTGCCAAGAAGACCCCAAATGGGGTCACAAAGAGCTGGACATGACTGAAAATGCCTGAACAAAAGCAAAAAATGCTTGATCTCAATCTCCAGTATCTCTGATCCTTGGTGTCTTGGACTCCTATCTCACTTTTGGCCAAGCGCTTAGCCTGGAGACAGAAAGAACTGAGTTGAAATCCATCTCTAGACACTTATTATTTGTGTAGCTGTGGGCAAATCACTTGATCCCCACCTGCCTCAGTTTCCTCAGCTGTAAAATGGGAATAATAATGCAGTTATCTCACAGACTTGTGAGCATCAAAGGCGATATTTTCAAGTCCTTAGCACAATGCCTAGACATGGTGAGCATCTGATCCATGCCTCTTCCTTTCCATTCTTCTCTTCCTCCAGTCAAAATTTTGACCTTATGGTTAACCAGTATGACTTTGTACTGTTCTCTGTCCTGAGTCCCTCGTCCCATTGTCCTATAGACACGCATCCCCTGCCAGCCCTCATCTAGAATCATGTCAACCTTCTTCACTCTTATCCAAGGTTCCGTGAGGTACCTACCCCTTTCATTCTCTTCCCCACACTGTCTGTCTCCATCTACCATCTCATCCCCATCCCCAAGGCATCTTCTCTGTAACCATCCCCCCTTCCACTGTTTGCCTTTGTTCTGTGCCTGTTTGCCTATGCAACCTCTGCACCTTATTAAACTATGACATGATCTTCTGCATTCCTATATATTAGCAACAAAGTCCAACAGCAAGAGATAGAAAGAGAAATCCCATTTAAAGCTAGGGTAGACACTATAAAATACTTAGGAGTTTACCTGCCAAAACAAACCCAGGGATTATATGAACACAATTA
>CM053773.1:147967041-147989783 GCA_028658325.1 Potorous gilbertii
AAAAAAGTTTCAAGAGTTACAAATATTATCTTTCCATGTAGGAATGTAAACAGTTCAACTTTACTAAATCCCTTGTGATTTTTCTTTCCTGTTTACATTTTCATGCTTCTCTTGATTCTTGTGTTTGAAAGTCAGATTTTCTTTTCAACTCCAGTCTTTCCATCAAGAATGCTTGAAAGTTTTCTATTTCATTGAAATACCATTTTTTACCCTGAAGTATTATACTGAATTTTGCTGGGTAGGTGATTCTTGGTTTTAGTCCTAGTTCCTTTGACTTCTGGAATATCATATTCCAAGCCCTTCGATCCTTTAATATAGAAGCTGCTAGATCTTGTGTTATCCTGATTGTATTTTACAATACTCAAATTGTTTCTATCTGCTTGCAGTATTTTCTCCTTGACATGGTAACTCTGGAATTTGGCTACAGTGTTCCTAGGAGTTTCTCTTTTTGGATTGATAAATGTGATTTTTAAAGAGAAATGTGATTTTCAAATTGGGGCCCAAGCACATGTACCCAAGCACCCCATCAGATATATACATAGCACTTTGTGATGCACACAGCATTTTGTTTTGCAGTCTTCTAATGGAGGTGGAAACAATTTTTATCTCTATAGTACAGGAAATAAACAGAAGCCATGAGTGGTTAAGTGCACTACCCAGTTATTAAATGTCTAAGGCAAGACTTGAACTTGGGTCTTCCTGCCTCCAGGCATAGCAGTCTGTGCATTGTCCCACTTAGCCAACTCTACCAAGATCCTTAAGAAGGGTATTGTTATGAATGAATGCAAGACACCTGATTTCTTTGTAACACCTCAAATTGGATGTCTCCCACTCTCTGGCCTTGATGACAACGGTCAGTTCTAAGTGGACAATATCCACTAAAGAACAGTGCTCAGAAGCATCATTTGCTTCTGTTTCCTGTAGATATTGAGTCATCCCTTTTGTTCACAAGTGATTTGCTTTTTATTCCATTTTAATGTGAAAGCTGTTTCGGCTTCTTTGGGGGTAACATGGGGGACCAAGCTTCAATAATTCATAAAAGTAACTAAAAAACTGAGTCTTATCTCAAATAAATTGCACGGAGAATTTAAAAAAAAGGATATTGTGAAGTTGACAATGTCCAGGTAATGTTATCATTTCTGAGCCTTTACCAAGGATGCCCTCTCCCCCTTTCCCCTATGCCAGAATATGCGCTAACCTTATCTCCATCTCTAAGAATAATTCCTAGTCTCTATGTAAAACTAGGCTAATAATAGTATCTGCCTTGTGAGGCACTGGAGGAGCAAAGAGATCCTGTGAATAAAGTGCTTTACAAACCTGCATGCACGAATTAAACATTGCTTTTTGTATCCTGATCCTGCAAGTACTATTGTTTTCCTCCTCAAATGACCTCCTATCCACTTTGCACATACTTTTGTGTATAAATTTTCTCCCTTGATGGGATGTAAGTTCCCTGAAGCAAGGACTGTTTCATTTTTGTCTTTATGTCATCAGAATCTAGCGTGAGTAGGTGTTCAATAAGTGCTGATTGATTGCATTGCATGGGAATAGAGTATTCATGCCAGTGAGATCACAGATTGAAGTATGAGAGAAATATGAGCCAGTCTTGTATTAGGTGGGTATGGGAGCACAAGATGTGGGGTCTGCCCTCGAAGAGCTTGCAATATTTGTGGAAAAAAGAAGTGTACAGCAGGCAGGTCAAAATCATCAATGGTCAGAGTTAGAAGAGGAACTAAATTGGTGGGAGTGGGGGTGGGGGAAGAAAGTTGTTTACTTTAGCTAAATGAAAAATCAAGTAAAAACGGTCAAACCACTGCTTAATTAAAGGAGGATTACATTTCCACATAACCCCAAAGTCTTCCAATTTCCATTACAGTTGCTTTGCCCATGGCATCAGATCTTGAATTGTATGACGTGACTGAGAACAGTCTGAGGGCCAGATGGAATGCAGTGCCTGGTGCGTCAGGATACATGATCCTCTATGCTCCTCTCACTGAAGGCCTGGCTGGGGATGAGAAAGAGGTAATGCCCCTGGAATCTAGTCCTTGAAGTCCTGACTTTCAAAATTATTTTGGAGAGGCCTTAAGTTTTTATTCTTTAGACACCGCTTGTTTTTGTATAGAAAGGTAAGATTCCCAAGACCCAAAGAGAGAACTAAGAGTCTGCCTTGGGAGATGTGACTCCCAAAGCCATCTTTGCAGGCGGGGATCTGTCCTCACTGACTTATCCTTGGTCATGGATCTCTTCAGTAGCTTCTGTGTCTGATCTCAAGCTTGGCTGCAAAAGTTTTTAGGGTTCAAAGGTCAGAAGGAGTGTGTGGGCAGCACCAAAGTCCTTGGTTTTGGTTGTTTTCTTCCAATTTGGGTTTCAATGTCACATGAATTTCTGGGCAGGATAAAAGAAAAAAGTAACTTAGAAATGGTTTCAGGGTACAACTGCCTGACTGCCAGTGAATTTGGGAGACTTTTTGCTTTTACTCCACTTCATGGCTTGTTCTAAAACTATGAGTGTTGACAAATGTGACCCAATGGATAGATCTCCAGCAAACCTCTGCTTCCCCCCAAAATAGTTCCTTGAAACTGAGGCATCTAAAAAGTTCTTTCTGTTTTGGTGTCTTGTGCACATTCTAAAGAACTAAAATCCATTTAATTGGGATGTTTATTGCGTCAGTCAAGGATGACAGTATGACCAGCTGAGTCAAGTCCCTTCCAGAGGTGGCTTAAAAGAAATAATGCATTAGCAGCATGGTGAAAAATATGCTTGTAATGAGCTCCTGCAGCCTACTTGGCTGGAGCCTGTATTCTTTCCTTGTCTACCCACCCCTTGTCTATTTATAGGACCACATGGCTTATGTTTCATTCTAGCCACGTTGCTATTTCTCCAGTTTTCCTCCTACCCCCATCTTGTTCAAAATTGAAAAATTACCAAATGAATTACAGATTTATCAAAAGACCACTCTTGGTTTTTCCATTGCATATTGCCAGCCATTCATAATGAAAGGTGGCATATGAACTAATCACAACGTGTTCTTTTCAGATGAAAATTGGGGAGACCCTCACAGATATTCAGCTCAAAGGATTGTTGCCAAATACTGAATACACGGTGACCGTATATGCCATGTTTGGAGAGGAAGCGAGTGATCCTGTTACCGGGCAGGAGATGACATGTATGTAACACATTCACACAAATCAAATGTTGCACTAACATTCCAAACAAATGTCTGAGTACTGCTGGTATTTCTTATTGAAGGTTGCAAACCTTAATATTCCTTAGAGTTTATTAATTGTGATGGGCACTACATCTAAGAGGAAATAAGATTGCTTCTTGTAGTCAGTCAGTCAACAAGTATTTAAATGCTTACTATTTGCTTGGTACTGTCCTAAGCATTGGAGGCATATACAAAAAGTGAAAAATGGCTCCTCCTCTCAAAAAGATTACAGTCTAATAGTGAAAACAGCATGTAATTAATTAGGTATGTAAAAGATACCAAAAGATGAGATAAGGATAATCTGAGAGCGGAAGGTCTTAGAAACTGAAGAAAGTAGGAGAATCCTCCTGTAGAATTTGGGATTTGAAGTGAATCTAAAAGAAAGCCGGAGAAGCTGAGAAATGGAGGTGAGGGGGCAGAGCATTCTAGGCATGGGAGAAAACCAGTGGAAAGGTACAGAGGTGGGAGAAATGAACAGCAGTGTAGCTAGATCATAGAGAGGCAACGAAAAGTAATTAGAAATATCCAAGACTGATTTAATAGCTAGGCTTCTCTAGATGGATAGCTTAAGGTACTTACCTAAATCTAAATGTTAAACCAGGAAAACTGTTCAAGTTGTTGGTCCCCGGTTTTGTAGGTTGATACTAAAGTTTACTTATTCTCCATCCTTCATATCTGACTTCATTATCTAGGTGAGGCAGTGACTAGAGAGCCCAGCCTGGAATCGGGAAGACCTGAGTTCAGATCCAGCTTTAGACACTTACTCGCTATGTGACCCTGGGCAAGTTACTTAATCTCTTCCTGAGTTTTTTCATCGTAAAATGGAGATAATAAGAGCTCCTACCTCTCAGGGTTGCTAATTATAAAGCACCAAGCAGACTGTACGGTACATTTTTGTTGTTATTTAGTGTTTTTCAGTCATGTCCAACTCTTTGTGACCCCATTTGGGATTTTCTCAGCAAAGATAATGGAGTGATTTGCCCTTTCTTTCTCCAGTTCATTTTATAGATGAGGAAACAGGCAAACAGGGTTAAGTGACTTGCCCAGCGTTACACAGCTAGCAAGTGTCTGAGGCTGGATTTGAACTCATGAAGATGAGTCTTCCTGATTCCCGGCCCAGTGCTCTATCCACTGCACTACCTCGCTACCTGCCTGGCACATGTTAGGGGCTGTGGAAATGTTAGTTTAATTATTAATAATATCATTATTAGCAAGATGTCTGTAAAATGAGAGGGTTGGACTTGGTGTCCTCTGATGTTCCTTCAGATTCTTGGGTTATGAGTATTATAACTCAACAGTGACATAATGATGAATTATATACTTCTGGCTAACCTGGTGATCTTATAAAAATTGTGGGGAGTAAGCATTTCGTTTCAGAACAGAATGTGACCAAAAGGCTGCCATCTATTTACTTGAGTACTTTCATTTTATTTCTATCCATTTATTTATTTGCTCTTTTCCCAACCTGTGATTCTGCCTGTGATTCTCTATCATAGCTGGAAAATGACTGAGTTTTTGAAGGCTAAGCTAGTGTAACATAAGTTCTGGCAGGTTCTCTTCGGCTGGAAAGAGAGTATGGGAATCCATGACAATGAACTTTATGTGTTCATTGCCCCACATCCAGTCCAACCAAGTTAAGGGAACTCATCAGTCAGCCAGTCAATGCCTGCTGTATGCCAGGTACTTTGCTAAGAAGGGGGATACAAGAAGCAGCAAAGGACGGTCCCTTCCCTAAAGGAGTTCATAATCTAACAGGGAATTTACAAGCTAATGTCACCTACATGGGGGTGGTGAGATGGGTAAATAGCACACCCATTCAATCCCAGCTTCCTGCATTATTGAATTAACATTTACAGCTGAACAATTGGTATGGTGTGGTTGCTAGGGAGCTGTCTTCCAAGGAAGAAAGACTTGCTTTCCATCCTCTAACATAGGTGGAGAACCTGTGACCTTGAGGCCAAGTGTAGCCCTCTAGGTCCTCAAATGCAGGTCCAAAGCTACACTTGAGGACCTTGAGGGCCATGTGTAACCTCAAGGTCACAGTTTCTCCACCTCTAAGTCCAACACATACTGTTTGACCCTCTATGAGTCATGTATTCTCTAACTAAACCATTTGGTACAGGGTCATTGACTAACTATATTAGTGAAGGGAACTCCCTCACTCTAATGCTGGTCCCCTCACTATTCCTCATACATGACTCTCCATCTCCCAACTCAAGGCATTTTCACTGATTGACTCCCATTCCAGAAACTATCTCCTTATCTCTATCCCAACTTCCTTCAAGTCTCACCTAAAATCTCATCTTCTACAGGAAGTCCTTTCAGACTCCCCTTAATGTTAGTGTCTTTCCTCTGTTGATTTATCCTATATATAACTTGTTTGTATGTCATCTCCCCCATTAGACTATATACTTGAAACCAGGGAGTGAAGTTTTGTTGTGGGGTTTTTTTGTTACTATGTTTTTGGCCTTTCTTTATACTCAGGATGCTTAGCATAATACTTGGCACATAGCAAGCACTTGCTTACTCTAAATGACCATTATTAACATGAGTAGAATTGCTTAATGATTAATGTTTGTTGACCTGACTCACTAGGAATTCACTAGGTCTAATGCAAATTCACAAACTAAACCTTCAGTACCGTTGGAAGGAAATTCAATATTTTCTCTCATCAATACTATTGGAAACACAGTTCTATCTTAGAGAATATTGTAATTTATATTGAGGCACTTGGGAAAGCAAAAAAAATAAATGCAGTGGACAGAACACTGGATCTGGCATCTGGTTCTTCTACTTACTACTAGTATAATCATTTGAACTCTGGGTCTCAGTTTCCTCATTTGTAAAATGAAAGGTTTGGACTAGATAACCTCTAAGTTCTCTTTCAGCTCTGAATCTATGACCCCAAGTTCTTCCAATATAAACCAAGTCTATTTCTTCTAACAGGTTATTCTATGTTATTCCATGTTCTTTGGAAACTAGGGTCTTATCCCTGCATCACTGAGGTGTCATGGGGACGTAGGAATAGAATATAAGAAAAAAACAAAACAGAAAAGACTACCAGAGGAGAAATCATGAGAAACTCCAAGGGATTTAACTTGATAATAAATAAAGTATATGGCAGGTTATTCTGTCCCAATATACTTATGTGTTTTTTAAAGCCATTTCTGTAAATGGTTTTCTTAGTTTTACAAGCTAGGACAACTAAAGGGTATATCACATATCAGTTTACAAATATTATCTCACTGTATCTTCACCACATCCTTGGGAGGTACGTGTTATTATCTGTATTTGTAAAATGAGGAAACTAAGGTAAACAGAGATAGTTAAGTATCTGAGACTGTTTCTGAACTCAGATCTTCCTCATTCCCAGTCCAATACACTATCCACTGTGCCACTCTAGATACCTCAAAATAGCAATTCAAACTTCTAAATTAGAAATGAATATTTAAATTATCCTTCTTATTCAAGGGTTGACTAGCATGGGAAATCTTTGGACTTTTTATTTTACCATGAGGCTTAATAGTTCTTTAAAAAAAAAAAAGAAAACAACTTGCTCTCCATGTCTTGATATACTCTTTTATATATGTCTTATCTGTGTCATGAGGAGTTGCAAGAAATTCTGGATCAGAGGGACCTCCAATACTTATTATTAACTGCAATCCCCACATTTTACAGAAGATTACAGATCAGTCTTGTTTAATCAGTCCTTAAGGCTATTTTACCTGACAGCATCTCAAAAGGTTAGGCATTTGATTGTTAGAGTTGCTATTCAAATAGACCCATTGGCTGTATTTTTTGACAGTGACACAAAATATTTTATGGGATATTAGGCTTAACATACATGAAAATTCTAGCAACATGGCATGGTATATAAAGAACAGGCTTGTGTGACTTCGGACAAGTCACTAAAACTCTTTGAACCTCAGTTTCTTCATCTATAAAATTAGGGAGATGGATTGGATGATCTATAAGATCTTTTTTAACTCTAAGTCCTGTAATACAGTATCAATTTCATTTTCTTAAGAGGTAGTACCAGAAATAACAAAGACTCAATAAGAACTTCTTCAATAAAGAATTTTAATTCAGAGATTAATCCTTTCTAGATGAGTCATTTCATAGTTGTGGGTAATCACAGCCCTATAAACTTATCCAAGTATTGATAGATTCATAATAGTTTTCCCCCTATTAATAGGTTATTAGTCAATCAACAGACATGTAGGAGAAGATAAGGATGTATAGACTCAGATAATTTAGAATATAATTCCTTTTTTAACCTACAAATATCTTTCTTCAAATTTCAAATTGTTTTCCCAAGTTCTGATATCTATTTGGTAAGACCATATGTTCTTTACTATGGTCACGTTCCTCACTGTCTTCCTAGATTTAGAGAATCATATGTTTGAAAAGTGTTTTAAAAGTCATCTTGTTTTACTCTTACGTGAAATATGAATCTCCTCAAAACTTTTCCTCAAGATAGTGAACTTATTGCTTGAAAGACAGTTCATTCCATTTTGGGATGGCTCTAATTGTTAATTAAGTTTTTTTTTCCTTCTGAGCCAAAATACCTATAATTTTCATTAATTCATCCCAGTTCTTGCTGGGTCAAGTAGAATGTGTCTAAACTTTCTTCCATTATTTATTTTAGCCTGTCTTCTAGTTAATAATAAAAGCTGACCTTTATATAGTACTTTAAGACGTGAAAAGTATTTAATATATGTCATTTATTGGATTAGAATAACCCCAGCAGGTAAGTATTTTTATTATATATTACCATTGAGGAAACTGTGGCTGAACAACTTGCCTAGAATCACACAGCTGGTAAATGTTTGAAGCAGGATTAGAACTCAGGTCTATCCTGATTGCATGTCCAGTATTCAATTCAATATGTCAGTTAGCTGCCTGGTATTTTTTTTTTTTACTACTAAATCTTCTCAAAGCCCTTGATCTAACTTTCTCTGGATATATTCCAGCTCCATTTCTTTTTTTTGGAGGTGAAGTAGGCAGAATAGGACACAGTAGTCCAGATGTTGATGCATATAGTCAAGTTAACAGGCATTGATTGATTAAATCAAGACATCACCCTCATGGTGGCACTGGTCCTCTTCCAGGGGGAAGGACAAACAACAACTATGTGCAAGGCACAGTGCTAAATGCTGGCAATACAAATTATAGGCAGAAAAAAAAACACAAAGTTGCCTTCAGGAAGCTTATAATCTAAAGCGGAAAACAATACATTAGGGAAGTGGAGGGAGGAGGTGCCCTCTAGTTAAGATTCACAGCCAAAGAAAGCTATCACTTCATGTTACAAATGCCTCCATTATCTAAGGGAATGTATGACAATTAATGATTCTCTAAAAAAGTTGTTCAAGGTTGATAACATCAATTCATGTCAGATTTAAGGGTTGAAGATTAGAATAAAGCCAGCATTGTTGATGATAGATAAAAATTTCAAGAAACATGAGCATCTCTCACCTACAAAATAGAAATGGAAAATCCACATTTCCATGTCAAAAGCCTTTTTTATTTTTAAAATGCATCATTTTTTACTATTAATAATCCTCTCTAAGGTAGGTTCCAGTTTTGTTTTTGAGTTTTTTTTAGTACAAACATTGGATTGTTTTAATGTTTCAATAACATACCAGTCACTCTAGGGAGTCAATAATATTAAATAATAATTTGACTGATTAATTTTCATCTGTAAATGAAAGAAGTTTTTGGAAATCAGGCTTGTTCCTTATTTTTTTTAAAAAAAACATGTTGAGTTTTTGTTTGTTTGTCTGTTTTTCATATTTTTCTCTCCTCTTCTGCTTACTCCAAAGTGCCTCTAAGTCCGCCGAGAAATCTGAGAATTTCTAATGTTGGTGCAAACAGTGCTCGAGTAACATGGGATCCTGTTTCAAAAAATGTTAACAGTTACCTCATTTCATATTCCAAGGCTAGTGGAACTGAAACCAATGAGGTAAGCTGTGGAATGATGATGGCAACTTTGAAAGGACTTTATTTTCATGTTTTCATTAGAGCTTTAAACTCATGTAAGATGTACCCCTTATCCTGGACAGGACTCAATCTAAAAGATTCCCCAGAGAGATGTTCAGATTGGAGAATTCAAGTCAGGTGTAAAAAGAAATACTATAGAATAGAAACTAATTCTAGTCTTAATTATTGTGGAAAATGGATACATTATTTGGCACATAGTATACACTCAATAAATATTTGTTGGTTAATTGTTTATAGAATTGTATCCCCTTGGAATCATAGTCAGTCAATCAGTCCATCAGGCAACAAGCATTTATTAAGTGCCTCCCATATGTTAGTCACTGTGCTAAGCACTGGGGATGCAAAAAAGGGCAAAAAACCAGCCCCTGTCCTCAAGGAGCTTACATTCTACCCGGGAAAGACATTCATCCAACTATATATAAAATATGTACACTATAAATTACAGAAGTGGTTTTATTCCTCAAGCTTTGCTTCTCCCCTAACAGCTTGCCCAGGGCTATCCATGTGATAAATTACTAGTGATGATTTTAATGAACAGATATTTACACAGAATTTTATGGTTTGCAAAGCACTTTCCATTGATTATCTCATTGGGTCCTAATGTGAGGTTTAGTACTTTAGATATTGTGCTGCCCATTTTACGGAGGAGGAAACTGAGACTCAGAGAAGTTGTGGCTTGTCTATGGGCACATATCTAGTAAGTACGGGAAATGGGATTTGTATCCGGTTTTCACGTGATTTCTGGTCCGATTTTTTTCTAATATACCAACCATACTTCCTCTTTGTAAATAAAATTTCTGCTTAGTAAGTGTGTTTGAAGATGAATTCTTTTAAAAATAGGATACCAGATTTTTCTTGTGAGTCCTACTTCGGGCAGATACATTTAAAAGGGAGACACAGTTGAGCTTGATTGCTTTACTTTCTTTCTGCTTATAGACATGATTTTCACCATTATAATAAACTCAGACAAGCACTTCTCACACAGTCCTTGTAGTATGCAGTTATTTCAACAATGGTTTTAGGAAAGATGTATTAATATTCAACTTGTACTGCCTAGAAAACCATCTTAAAGAAACTGGTTCTATGTAGAATGTTCACTTACTTGAGCTAATAACTAGATATGGTAACAGAGTTAATACCAAACCATAAATAATGGGGTATTTATTCATTTATATGACATCATTAATTTTCCAGATAGCTAAAATGTACCCCTTAAATTGCAAAAAGTTTTTAGAGATATTAACCATTTTGGAGGCGATTCTTTCTAAAATTCATTATATAGATTTCTGACTACTTTAGTAGAGTATATTCCTACTCTCATTTTTTGTCTATCATTTAGAAGATGACCAATGGCATCATGGGATTCTGCCTTGACTTGCAAGTGAATTGGGTTTAATTAAGGCGCAGCGGCACAAAGTGGTCAGCCTCACTTTCCCTCCCAGAGTCATTGAAGTCCAGTGGCAAAACAAAAGGCTTACTCTAAATGCTTCTATATTACTATGCTTTCTAAGTGCAAATATTTGCTTTTTATGTTTTGTTTTTTCTCCATCATTTTTTGAATTTCTGCTATGAATTCTTGCTTCAACCGTCTCTTGCACCTGCTGCTTCTAATCTGCTATAGTTTGCAAAAAGATAACCAAAGTTTATAACTATTTGTAAAGTAAGAATAAATAAACTCTGAGTTAGGGCTAGAATTACAGATCTCCTGTAAACTCAATTCATTCTGACCTTTGTAAAATCTTTTGACTATTAAACTTTTTTTGGTTTATATTCTAATTCTTAGCCATGTTTAGCATAATTGAGTTTTCTATATAACTAAAATCTAGTTAAATACGGTTTTACTTGGCTTTGGAATTATTTCTGGTAGGCAGATGTACCTTCAAAGTTATTACTTTTGCTTAAAGTAATACTGAGAATGGAAATTTCGAGAATGCCTGCTGGGCAATAGTTTTCCCCTGAAAGCAGGCTGGAAACATGAAAATGGATATAGGATTTTTAGTTTGCTGAATTGATAATCCAGACTTGTCTTTAAAAGTTTCGTGAAGTATATTTATAGTCTTTCTCTAAGCACTTGTAGAAACTTTTGGTATTGAAAACCAAAGAGAAATTAGAAAAGATCCATTAAACAAGTCTCTATTTACAGAAAGATATTTATTTGGATTGTCTCCTTGGAAATCATATTTGGTTCATTCAGGGCTTCTTCAAATGAACCATAACTCACTTTTTTATTGAGTTAATATTTATAGAATGAAGTAATACATACTAAAAGTTATAGTAATAAAATGGAAAACTACATAATCATCAAAATTAAACATCTTCTAAACCTAAATGCCACTATTCAAATTGTAATAGGAAGAAATTGAAGCCCTATTAATAACTAATAATTATAGCATTTCTATAGCACTTTAAGATTTGCAAAACACTTTATTATTACATTTGATTCTCACAACAATTCTGGTGCTACTATTATCCCTGCTTTAAGGTGTTAGAAACTGAGGCAGAGAGAGGTTCAATAAACTGTCCACTCATACAGCTAGGGAGTATCCAGGGCTGGATTTGAACTCAAGTCTTTCATCACTCCAGGACCAGTGCCCTATCTACTGTGCCACCTAGCTAGGAGGAAAAGTCATCCATAAAGCAGATGAGAATGCAGTTTAGCCCTTCTGAATGCTGTTCAAAGGCTCAATCTATGTTTTCTCCCTAAATTCCTTTAAAATTTGGTTTTCTACTTTTTCTGTCACAAATCATATTCTTAAAATGGCTTCATAACAATGAATTATTTTGTTGCCAGTTAGGATCAATTTCCCAAATTCTCCTCCAAACCTTAGAACTGGAATAAAAGAAAAACTAAAAGCCCAAAAGCATTTCATTATTTCTCAACCAGTACAATATATATATATATATATATATATATATATATATATATATATATATATATAAAATTTCTGGATTGAACGAAGTCATCTTAATCCTGAAATTATATAATTATGTTGTCTGTTCAGTGTTATAAGTAAAAGCTGCATGTGTAGAGCCAATCGTATTAATCAAATAGATTATAGGTTTGAAAGAGATTTACTCATCAAACATGCTGATCTCTTCAAATTACATGGAAACCAATGGAACTCAGAGTCTTAGAGTCCACCTGTTATTTCTCACTCTCACTAGATGTGTGAATCTCACTAGATTCATACATCTGTTTTATGTCACTTTTGACACACAGGTCTTTGTTGGTGAGAAGATCATAGATTGTAGTGCTGGGAGGAACCATAGAGGCTCTTGAGTCCAATTCCCTCCATTTTACAGATGCAGAAGCTAAAAGACAGGGTTCCAAATAGTATATTCCTGACTCCAAGTTCAGTGGAGTCCATGACTCATTATCCATGACTATGCTGCCTCAACATATGTTATATGTGACATATGAGATACTCTATTTATTCTTACCTATATAACCATATATAGAATGAATACATGTGGGATAAACATATAATTCCATTATCTTTTTTAGTTACTACATTATACTATTGACTCATTTGAGTTTCCAATCCACTAAAACCCCAAAGTCTTTTTCCAGAACAATTATTGTCTATAGTGCTTCCTCTATTTTTCTACTTGTGACTTTGGCTGTTTGTAACCAAACATAAGACTTTTACATTTATCCCTATTGAATTTCCTCTGATTAGATTTAACTTAACACTCTAGCTTGTCAAGATTCCTTTGGATCCTGACTCTGTCATCCAATGTGTTAGCTATGCCTGTTGGGATAAAGTTATCTGTAGATTTAATGAGCATACTTCCTATATATTTATCAGAGTCATTGACAAAGATGTTAAGCAACATAGATCCATGGGGCACTCCACTGTGGTCTTCTTGCCACACTGACTTTGAGCCATTAACAAACCCTCTTTGTGTTCAATCATTCAACCAGCTCCCTGGTTCATCTGATTGTGACATCTATTAAAAAGCTCTTCACCCTTTTTTGTGTCATATACCTTCTTTGGCAATCTGATAAAACCCATAAATTCCTCAGAATAATGCTTTATATGATGAAATAAAACTCATGGCTTATAGAGGAAACCAGTTGTGCTGGAATTGTTAAGATTTTTTTAAAGTTCTAGGTTTCTTAAGAACCCCTGATTTTGATCCATATATATTCATTTTATGCAGGAAAATAGGGTGATATATTTTATCAAAAGTTTGGTAAAATCAAACAATCTACAACATTTCCCTTCTCATCTGTTAGTTTAGTAATCCTCTAATCCTGTCCAAAAAAAAAAAAGGAACTGGGGGTTAGTTTGGCATGACCTCTTCTTGATGAAGACCAGGTGGCTCTTTGTAATTACTGATTTCTTTTCTAGATGTTAGCCAACCATCTCTTTAGTGATTCATTCTAGAATTTAATACAGTCAAGCCCACTGGTCTGGAGTCTTTTCAGGCTGTGGGGATTTCTGAATTCTTTTGGCTTCCTTGTTGTTGGCAATTGATTTACATTAGTTAAACTTCCTCAGAAAATAATTATCAACTCTGTCAATAACATCTAATCTTTCATCCTCATCCCAATTTTTTTGGGGGGCATCAGCAACTTATTTAAGCATGTCATGTTGAAGCCTTTTCAGTTAAGCACCATATCTTCTCACTTTTATTTTTCTTCTAATTTAGCACTGATTTTAATCTTTGTTGTTACAAGTCAGTGTTTGAATATACACAGATAGCTATGTATATTATTGAAAATGACTCCCACATTAGAAATGTCATTTCTTATCTATTAATATGGTGTTCGCTACTCATACTGGGCAATGCCTTCTAATCTCTTCTTGAAGAAAATATTTATCACCCATAGCTGTAAGCAGGGATGTTCAAGTATATGTTTAACAATTGGCTCTCTGAAGAAAAAAATGTATACAACCAGCAGCTGGCATAGGTGACCACAGGGTCCCTTCTCGTTTTATGATCCCATGTTCAGATGAAATAGATAGGAACAAGGGAAAAATCACTAAGCCAACGTGGAGATAGTGGGTTGAGATACAGTAGAACTCTCAGCCCAGGGAGAAAAAGCAGGTTAGGAGCTAGCCAGGAGGCAGATTGCTACAATTGCACTTCAGTAGCCTGGGAAATGTAGGGAAAGGCAAAAATCCTGAGACTTACAGGGAAACACCTGGACTGACTCCAAATAATGGAACGATTTGGCAAACTAACTCAGTCAGAGACTATGGGATGGATCTTTTATAGGTCTGTCTTCTCATGAAACCAATTTTGTATCCATAGGGTCTGTTCTTCTCATCACCCCCAAAGCACCTCCACTGCCAAGCCTCTTCATTTTTCATCCTCCTTATCTTGGGTTTCTACTCTTTGTTTCCCAAATGCTAAGTTGCTGACACCTCTTAGGTGACTGATCAGTATTGCTTCCAAAGATGGCTCTCAGGGTGGGGGAGGGGTGTGTGTGTGAAGAACTTTTGAATATTAAAAAAAACTCACATTAATGTGGCACTTTAAGATCTGCAATGTACTTTACATAATTTGTCATTTTGACCCTCACAACAATCTTTGGAAGTAAGTGCTATTAATGTTCCCATTTTACAGATCAGAAAACTGAGACTTAGAAGAGGTAAATAATATTTATGTGACACTTTAAGGTTTGCAAAGTGCTTTACAAAGGTTATCATATATCATCCTAACAACAATCCTTGAAGGTAGATGCTATTGCTATTCCTATTTTCCACATAAGAAACCCGAGACTGAGATAGGGTAAATGACTTAACCAGAGTCACACAGCTAGTAAGTATTTGAAGCTAGTCTTCCTGACTCTGGTTCAGCACTCTATCCACTTTCCAGTGCTCTGCCCATCTGTCTTTTTGTGTCCCCCCTCCCCCCTTACCTAGCACATTGCAAGACATGTAATTGATGCTTAATAAATGTTAATTGATTGAAATCTACCAAAATCAACTCATCTACAAGTATTAATTAAGCACCTACCATATGCCAGGCACCATACTAGGTGAAATAGATGAAGATAAAAATTATAGTGACGATACTCTGTCTGAGAAAGGGATTTGGACCTAGCTTTTTCTGGCTTCAAGGCCAGCACTCCATACACTTTGCCACATGCTCATAAGATTCTGTGTCCAGAATGATTCCTTAGATTTCTTTGAACTTGATTCTGCTGGGAAGTTATAAAAATTTCACGGGATTGATTAGACTAGAATCTACATGACTTAGCTAATGAGACAACAGAGTTCAGGAGGTAAAGCTGAAGCCTAGAAGTTGGAGAGTCAGCATATGTTAGTTTGTCTGTCACTTTAGTTGCCTGTGTTTGAAATGGAACTAGTCCAGGTCTAATCCGTAGGGATGTTATGAAGACTGACTGACTAGCAAAATGCTTACAAATATAAATTCAGAAATATATGCTAATAAACCTACCACATCCACGATGGAATGTCAGAATGGCTAGTGTTCATGTCACTGTCAGCCAGCCAAGTTGGCCACAGACAATAATGAAATAGCCTATGTATAGAGAGTATTAAGCGTA
Organism: Potorous gilbertii; assembly: GCA_028658325.1. Lineage (NCBI taxonomy): Eukaryota > Metazoa > Chordata > Mammalia > Diprotodontia > Potoroidae > Potorous > Potorous gilbertii. Next base: position 147,982,773 of record CM053773.1, read on the forward strand.
GCTGTTATGACTTTTACTTTCTACAGGTTGAAGTTGATGGGGTTTCCACATACTCACTGAAAGGCTTGACAGCCCTCACAGACTATACCGTTGGCATTTCCTCTGTCTATGATGAAGGGCAGTCTGAGCCTTTGATGGGGAGTTTTACCACAAGTAAGTCTTCATTTTTTTTTTTTTGAAATGTTTTCAAGAGTAATTAGTATCAGCTTAGATCTCAGGAAGGCAGAATTTACATCAGTGTCTTTCCAACTCTGACTTTGGAAAAGTGTGCCATAGTTTCCCCATTACCTTCATTGCCATTATACTTAATCAATGCAGAATGTAGGTTGCATTATCTTGACTGGCTGCTCATTGCCCTTTCCCCTTTTTTTTGTCAGTCAGGGTTAAGTGACTTGCCCAAGGTCATGCAGCTAATAAGTGTCTGAGGCCATATTTAAACTCAGATCCTTTTGACTCCAGGGCTGGTGCTCTATTTACTGTGCCACCTATTATGGCTGTTGTTCGTTTCCTATCAAATTGCGGGGAAAGAAAGAGAGGTTGTTGTTTGTTTTCTTTATACTCAGAAACCATATCTAATTCTTGTGTTTATTCAACTGATTTATTAGAATAAATGACCAAATAAATTCCAAATTGCTTTTTACTTGCTTAGCCAGAACCGGTCCCCTGAAAAAAACCGTAGTTATAAAGAATTCATATACTGGATCTACTACTTATTACTTGAGTGACCTTGAGCAAATCACTTAATCTATCAGTTTCTTCAATCTATCCATGGTAAAATGTGATTTGATAAGACATGGTGAGGGTAAACTTCAGAAAGACCTGGGAAGACTTAGATGAACTGATATAATATGAAGTGAATACATTGCACATAGTAGCAGTGATATTGAACAGTGATCAGTTGTGAGCAACTTAGGTATTCCCAGCAATAAAATGATCTGAGATAATTCTGAAGGACTTATGATGAAAAATGCTATCCACTTCTGGAGAAAGAACTGATGAAGTCTGAATGTAGATCAAAACATACCTTTTGAAAAAACTTTCTTAATTTTCCTGAGTTTTTTTGTCTGTGTTTTCTTTCTCAATATGACTAATATGGAAGTATGTTTTGCATGACTGCACAAGTATATCCTATATCAAATTGCTTGCCTTCTCATGAGTGGGGAGAGTGAGGAAGGGTGGGAAAGAATTTGGAACTCAAAATAAAAAGTAAAAAAAAAAGGTTAAAAATTGTTTTTACATGTAATTGAAATTTTTTTTCTAAACAAAAACATGATTTGGACTAGATTGTCTCTGAGATTCCCTTCCAGCCCTAGGTCTATAATCCCAAGATTCTATAAGGCTATGCATGATCCTTTACTCATCTTTGTGCATTAGTATACCCAGAGTGAGCCTCAACTGTGTAGTATAATTCACTTGTAAAATACTTTTTGAGAGCAACCTGTTACATCTTCATGGCTCTAAGATGTAACAGAGTGTTTCCCTTCCTTTGGACACACTCCAGTCTGTCAGTGTTCCATTTAACAACATATAACAATTCATAGCACAATTATCTCTGTGGTGTTGAATGAGAATTAACTAAGTCTGTTATCTCACTTGTTTTGGACAATATCTTTTCATTAATGTAGCCAGAAATTTGATGGATGTTTTGGCAGCTTCATTAACACTTTTATGAACAGTATTGACTCATGTTCAACTTTGCGGTTAAGTTTGAGTCTTTTTTTGAAAACTTGAATTACTATTAAGCCACTCCTCTCCTGTCCTGTCTTGCACTGTTGATTTTTTTGAACCAAAGTATAGAACTTTACATTTATCCACACTAAATTTTATCCTGTTAGATTTGACCTATTTTTCCAGCCTGTTGAGATATTTTCTGCCCCTAACTCTGTCATGCAAGATTTTAGGTATGCCTCCCAGTACTGTATCATCTGCTGATATGAGCTATATGCCATCTAGTCTTCATCTAACGATCTCTGAGCTTATAACATCACCAGGGAGTGAAGTAAGCACAGAAAGGAATAAAGCCAACTCTGAATTCCTTTAGTCATTGGGGGGGATATTAAAATGGGTTGCAACAAAATAGTTGGGAAAATAATGAATGCTATTTTCATAATTTTAATATTTTATTAAAAGAGCTAAAGAGATCATCTAATGGAGTTGGTTCTGAAAAGCACAATCCAACACCACGCACAAAGTGGTGTAAACATGTGTATTGTAGTAGAAAGAACACTGATTTGGAGAGAGGACCTTGTTTTACATCCAGGCTTTGACATTCACTACCTGTGTGATTTGGGATAAGTCACTTCATCTTAGGGGAACTGTTGCCTCATCTGTAAAATGAAGGTTTTAGACGAAATGGCTTATTTCTACGGGTCTTTCCAGCTCAAATACTCTAATGCTATGAATTATAAATAAACTCTTGAATGGGACTCCATTGCTTTAAAAGCAAACTTGGTGGTCATGTTCATTCAATGGCTTTCCCGATTTGTGCTCCTTGTGAGCACTAGGAAAAGAAATGTAGGCCCCTGAAGTAAAGCATTGTATGATGCTTTGCACTTTCTCTTAGTGCTCTGTAATGTGTCTCTAGGGAAGGCTTTCCAGCTGCTACATGGTCACCCATGAACGTTCCAATGGCCCCAGGGAAGTTCCTGTGGTTTGGCTTTGCCAGTTTTTTTATCTGCCTAACACAATCCAAAACTTTGCCTTGCAGAACAAATTCCAGCCCAACAGTATCTGGATATTGATGAAGTATCACAGGACAGTTTTAGAGTGAGTTGGAAGCCCTTGTCTTCTGATGTTATCCGGCAGAAATTGATGTGGATTCCTGTATATGGTGGAATGGTTGAAGAGGTGAGTAGAAGCCATAGAACAGTGCATAAGCCAAGAGACTTACTTAAATTTACCATAAGGGAGTGGGTGGCTGTTGTCTCATTTGACTTCTAAAGCAGGGGTCTTCAACCAGGGGTCATGAATTTTTGTTGTTGTTCTGTAGTTTCAGTCATGTCTGACTCTTCATGACCCCATTTGGAGTTCTCTTGGCAAAGATACTAGAGTGTTTTACCATTTTCTTCTCCAACTCACTTTACAGATGGGGAAATTAATGCAAATAAGGTTAAGAGACTTTCCCAGGGTCACACAGCTAGTATGTGTCTGAGGCTGGATTTGAACTCAGGAAGATGAGTCTTCCTGACTGCTGGCCCAGCACTCTATCCTCTGTGCCACCTACCTGCCCTATCTCCTCCTTTTTACTGGGGCTAACAGAGGACACTTGTCAAACTTGATGACTACCACCCATTTCTGACAATTCATGTGAGCACACATTATCCTGCTAGAAGGAATCTAGAAAGCTTTACTAAGGGTTATGATGTCATTGATTCATAAATAAGTACAACGCACATGGTGGAAGCATTATGGAATAATGGATATGTACTTGGTTGGAATTTGGAAGGACCCATGTTCAAAATTCACTTCTAACACTGTGGGACTCTAAGCAAATCACTTAATCTTTAAATGCCTTAGGCAACTTCCCAGAATTCCGGAAATTACGGATCCTTAGCATATTCATATCTTTATCGTTATGAGGCACTGTGTTAAGAAAATGGCATTTGTGGATAGGATTTGGATCACTACATTTTTTAATGGTAATTTCATCCTTCAAAAGGTGGAGGAAGCAACCAGAAGAACTGCTCTTTTGGAAACAATTCCTTTATTTATTATCATTCCTTTTATTTATCAAGAGGAACTAGTTACTGATGGAAACAGTGGAGAGAAGTGATTACTTGTTATCTTAGAATTTATGATAGCAAAGAAGAGGAATGCCTGGTATATTCTGACATGCACCCTAGATTTTCAGGGAGATTTAAACAGTTCAAGACAGAATTAGTAGGATCCCATGACCTAAAATACGATGGGAGAAACAAACCCAGGAGAGATGGGAAGTGCTCAAAATCAAGTACACACTAAGTAAGAGTGCATTTACATGTCCTTGACAACTTCAAGTTATCTGGCCAGGCCCAGATTTTACATCCTATATTATTGAAAGAACCAAATGGATGGCATTATTCAGCCATTGTTAATGACTTTTGAAAGCTATGGAGAATGAGAATGGATTCGTGAGACAGAAGGGTGAATATTGTGAATTCCAGAAAATGGAAGAGAGTAGTTGGCAAATTGTAGGTGGGGGAGCTTGACTTTAGTTTCTGACAAGTTTCTAGTATAAATAAAAGGTTGGTTGTTGAACATCTAGAAAAGGATGCAGTGGTCATAAATAGCCAGTATGACTTCATGGAGAGCATACCATGCAAGACTAAATTTATTTTCTTTTTTTCAATGGTGTTAAAAGACTGATAGATCAAGGAACTGATGTAAATGTGGAGCTTACTAAGATTTTATTTCTAATAAATTCATCAATTGTTTTTGGTTTTGCATTGTATTCATTTTTGGATATAGCATCCTCCCTCTCACCCAGCCAAAGGAAGCCTCTCTTGAAACAAAGAAAACCAGAAAAGCAAAACTAATTGATCACAATGACCACATTTAACAGTGCTTACAACATTCCACAAGTACAATACCTTGCTTCTCTGCCAAAAAGAGGAAGGTGATTCCTTATGTCTTCCTATTTTTATTCATTGTATTAAATATTTTCCAAATACATTTTAATCTGGTACAAGTCACATTGGAGAGCTTTGCAAGCAACATGCCAAGCTGGGTGCACGTTTGACATCTCTGGGCTAGATGGTTATACAAAAAGGTAGATTTGGAATCAGTTGAATGGTATAGAAGAAAGCTTCCAATGGAGTACCCTGGGGATCTGTGATTGACCTTGTGCTATTTAACATTCATCAATGATTTAGATAAAAGCCTGTTGAATTTGCTAATGATATAACACTAGAAGGTACTGCTAAGAAAAAGGACCAGGCATTTATTAAGCACCTACTATGTGCCACGTGCTGTGGCTTTGCACCCATTATCATATTTGGTTTTCATAATAGCCCTGGGAGGTAGGTGCTGTTATAATCTATATTTTCTATTAGTGGAAACTGAGGCAGGCAAAGGTTAAGTGACTCTTAACCTGCTAGTAAGCTGTACAACCAGCTTGTAAGTATCTGAAGTTCAATTTGAAATTAGATCATCTATACTACAGGCCCAGCACTCTATCCACTATGCTGCCTAGATGTTAACATACTGAATGACAGTCAGGATCCAAAAAAAAAAAAAATCTTGACAAGCTATAACACTCAGCTGAAACTAATAAGATAAAATTTAATAGATGTAAATCTCAAATCTTACCCTTGAGTTAAAAAAAAAAGCAAAACAACTTACACATGCAAATGGAAGAGGTATGGCAAGCCAGTTGAGAAACAGGAGACTTTAGTAGATTGCAATCTCAATATTGATCAAAAATTTTGCCAGTGAATAGTGGCAGTCACAGCAACTCATGAAGGCTGTCAAAGGAGTTGTGACCTGCATCAGTGGAGTAAATGGCCAAACCAGTAAAATGATTTAATCTTGAATTAAGTTAATTGATTTCAATTAGGGTAGCATATTCTCAGTTACACTTTTTGTACTAGTTTCATGATATATTTCTCTTCCTCTTCCCCTTTCCTCTTCCTCTTTTTCTTCTTCTTTTCCTTCTTCTTCTTCCTCTTCTTCTCCTTCTTCCTCTTCTTTCCTTTCTTCTTCCTCTTCTTCTCCTTCCTCTTCTTCTCCTTCTTCTCCTTTCTTCTCTTTCTCCTTCTCCTTCTCTTTCTCCTCCTTCTTCTCCTTCTCCTTCTCCTTTCTTCTTCTTCCATACTATTTGTGACAGCTGACCAAATCTGTTTCAGGTTGTCTTAAATGAAGATCAAGACACATATATTATTGGTGGTCTACAACCTGGCACAGAGTATGAAGTTTCTCTGTTGGCTGTGCTCAGTGATGAAAGTGAGACAGAGGTGTTGACTGTTGTTGGAACTACACGTAAGTCATGAGACAAACCGGAAAGCTTCTAGACAAAATTGTTCTGTTACACACAATTCTAGATTTCTTCCTGCATCCAGCAGACTTAGGTTACCTTTTTCTTTAGAGTCCCTGACATGAGACTTAGCCTCTCCCACTGAAATCTACCTTTATCTTACTGCCTTCAGGCCCCAGATACCAGATAACAATCCACTCAATGAGTCTCTGCCAGGATATTTATGGGGAAGAATAGTTGGTATTTATAGATACCATCTATATATTAACTATCACTTTCTAGCTACAGTTGCCCCTCCCTTGCCTTTAAATTCAAATCCATTAATGACTCAAATGGTAGGATTATATGGTTGGTTAAGGTGTGCTAAAATTCCAGTATTTGTCCTTTATTTTTCAAAGAGGACCATGATCAGGGAGATGATGACATGACTTGCAGTTGACTTGAATTTGAGAGAGGGAGGGCTGTAGAAGTTCACCAGCCTCACTTTCTCCTCCAGAGCATCTGAATCCAGTGACCAGATATTCATCAGGACAACTGGAGATGACTCAGGATGCAATGGGAGATTCTGACCCTTTAAGGCTAAGGTCTTTTCAGGTTCTCACTTGAGTGAGGTAACTGCCATTCAACGAATAGACCTCTTTAAGAAGTCAATCAAGGGATGGCCCCTTATTTAGAAAAAAGAAAAAAAAAATCAAACTTGGAGGGGAAGACCCTCAGGGTTGTTAGTCAAAAGAGAAGCAGTTACTACTGACATTCAATAAAGGAAGGAAGGAAGGAAAAGAAAGAAAGAGGATAGTAGGAAGGTAGTCAGTAGAGTAAGTTTATAAGTAGCCAGAATTTCTAACTGATTTATGAAATTATGAAATGGGACAGGCACACCTAGTTCTCTGGATACTTGCCAGGAAAGACTATGAATGGCACTGGGAAATGAGGCTTCATGTCATAGTTTATTTCTTTATATGTTTTTTTTTAATTTTTATTTTATTTATTTATAAATGTTCTACAATCACTTCCTTAAAATTAATATTTTACCCCCCCACACCTTCCCCCCCATCCCCCTC
>CM053773.1:147990283-148027298 GCA_028658325.1 Potorous gilbertii
AAAAGTGGGGAGGTGAGAGGGAAAACATGAAGCTTACTCTCATCACATTTGACTCAAGGAAGGAATAAAATGCACACTCATTTTGGTATGAAAACCTATCTTACAATACAGGAAAGTGAGGGAGAAGTGGATAAGCAGGGTGGGGGGTGGGGATGATGGAAGGGAGGGCAATGAGAGGAGGGAGCAACTAGAAGTCAAAACTCTTGGGGAGGGATGTCAAAAGAGAGAATAAAAGAAATGGGGGCAGGATAGGATGGAGGGAAATATAGTTAGTCTTATACAACATGACTATTATGGAAAATATTTGCAAAATTATTATGGAAATTATTTGCAAAACTACACATAGATAGCCTACATTGAATTGCTTGCCTTCCCAATGGGGATGGGTGGGGAGGGAGGAAGGAAGAGAAGTTGGAACTCAAAGTTTTAGGAACAACTGTTGAGTATTATTCTTGCATACAACTGGGAAATAAAAAACACAGGTAATGGGGCATAAAAATTTATCTTGCCCTACAAGGCAAAAGAGAAAATGGGGATAAGGGAAGGGAGGGATGTTAGAAGGGAGGGTAGATTGGTGGTAGGGGTAATTAGAATGCTCAGCATTTTGGGGTGGGGGGAGGGGAGGAATGGGGAGAAAATTTGGAACTCAAAATTTTGTGGAAATGAATGTTGAAAACTTAAAATAAATAAATCAATTTAAAAAAAAATAAATAAAAATCACATTTCTCCCTAATCTCAAAACACTATCCCAGGCAGTTTCTCCCTAGCCCAAGGACACAGCCACCCTAGCAACAACCATCATCTCCCTCCCAGGTACAGCATCCAGCTGCACCTATAGAACTTATTAGTCTGATCCAACTATGTACTGAATGAACTGGCTGTGCACTGGATCATAACGACATTTACTACTCACTGACCAGTCATACATATCCTAGATTTAGACATACATATACTCCCTTACATTTATCTTATCTAACAAGACATTGATGAGAGCAATCTGGTATTCCTGAGTAAGCCCCGATGATTGGTTGAATTTGTAATGTTTCAGGTCTAAAACCACACCTTCATGTAGCGCCCCTGCCTCACCCCACCCCCATTTTCCCATGAATTCTGTGTAAAATATCTGTGCATTAGATACCAAAAGTGCGTGTTCCTTTAAGAACTGACCACTTCTTAACCACTCCCTAATCCCAACCCAAAACACCCAGTTAGCATATTTGGTGCATGTTTCCTATAGAATATCCTATATAAACTTTACTTGTACTCCTCTAAGGTTGCAGGTTCCCTAATAACCCTTGCCTGTTGAAAAGCGTAATAAATCTTTACCTTGACCTCAACAATGCTTGAGTTGTGAATTCTTCTCCAAGCGACCTGCTCCTGATACCCCTGTCTTTGTGGGGGTCTCACACCCCTTCTTCCAGTCCTCATCATACTTATAGTTAAATAGACACATATACATGGGGGCATGTATATACACATATATGTATGATATATAAGACATCAAAATGTGCTTTTTATATATAACACTAACATGCGGTTGGAGTTTTCTCATTCTCCTCTTCACTGAGAGAATAGAAGGCATAGAGTGATACAGTGGTAACCGCAAGAATGAAAAGAGGAAGAGTGACTGAAAGTTTGTGTGTATATGTTTTTACTTAATTTTGAGTATGAATGGACTGAAAATTGGACTAGCTGTGAATGATTGCCTCCTTTTGAGATCCACCAATCTACAGGTAAGGCTAAAGTAAGTCAAGACATCCTGAGCACAAGTTTTCTTATTTGAAATGAAAGGAGGGAGTAAATTCATACTTCAGGTGAAAAAAAAGGATTCTACATATCAGATCTATTATCAATAGATACTTTCTGTACATATCAATCTGGAGTGCCGAGAGTTGGCCAGGGAACCTCAGGGAAAATTCAGACACATGCTGAATGAATGAGATGCAATCCAGTGCTCAAGTATGATATTCCTTTCTAGGATGAAATATGAAACTGTAGACCTAGGTTTTAATTTCTTATATTGACTAAAAATGTTTTTGACTATGTCTATGGAGGCAGAAGAGGCAAATCTTAGGTCTTTATTCCTGGCAGAATTCCCACTTAAGGGAATTACAGTAGTTCTACTGTCATCATCCATATTGTTTCAATTAAGCACTCTTATTCTCTTCCTATTGCAAACAATTCCCTACCACAGTGTGAAAGTGCATATATATGTTCCTATACAGACACAAACACAGACACACATTCACACATTTTTGTCTAGGGAATCGTTGAAGAAAGCAGGGCACAATCCTTTAGAATAATATAGCCCTAGGCAGATCTAGCCATTGGAGTACAGTCATCTTTGTGGTAGCTCGGTGTAGTGTAGTATGCTAATCTTGGCATCAGGAAGGTCTAGGTTTGAATCTCATCTCAGTAGCAGCTGTGCGAACCTGGAGTAGTTACTTAATTTCTCTGGGCCTCAGTTTCTTCAGGGGATTTGGCTCAGTGATTTCTATGGTAACTTCAAGCTCTAAATCTAGGATCTCATGTTAATAATTGAGGGATACCATCTCCCTCTAAGGCAGTCTATTGATGATGTCTGAAATTCTACCCTCCTGGCAGTCATTCCTTCACAGGATCCACAGTTAAGCAAAAAAGTAACACAACGTCTTTGTTTCCCACAGAGTTTTCAGTTCGGAAATTACAGATCTATAAATTGCACTGCATATTGTTGGAGAGCTGTGGATGGAGTATTACTGGGTTATATAAGTATCTGTAGGAGAAGTAAGCATTAAGCTATTATGAGTTGTTAACACATTAGCATGAATTAGGTAATCATATCTTTTCCAGCCAAGTGACTGAGAGGATCTCTCTCAAAGAAGGAGACCAATGGGAAAGACTGAGTAAAGAAAACATAGTTTAAGGCTTATAGTGGTGTGCAAATGGAGAAGAATAGGGTGGCTGAAGTGGGATATGACAAAGGAAGCAAAGAAAACACCAAGCTAGGAGTGGAACTTCGAAGCATTGCTGGCATTCAATCATTTTCAGTCACATTCAATTCTCTGTGACCCCATTTGGCAAAGATATTAGAGCAGTTTGCCATTTCCTTCTCCACATCATTTTACAGATGAGAAACCTGAGACAAATAGAGTTAACAGACTTGCCCAGGATCACAGAGCTAGTAAGCACCTGGAGCCAGATTTCAACTCAGGTCTTCCAGATTCCAGGGCTGGTGCTCTATTCACTGCACCATCTAGAATTTGCAGACAAACTTCAAAATTTTGTCTGTAATTAACCTTGACTTCAGATGAAAATATAAGAAATTGAATTGCGACTAGGAAATTTAAGTTTGGCAAAGACCTAGGAAATTTAAGTTTGGCAAAGACCCAGGAAACCATATAAGCCAATCTCTCCCACTCAGCAAGGGAATGTTCTCTATAACATCCTTGAGAGGTAATCATAAATCAATTGCAAGCTCCTTGAGGGCAGGGACTGCTCTTGTTCTCTCTTCCTCTCTATTTCTCTCTCTCTTTCTCCCTCTCTTTCCCTCTTCCTCTCTCTCTTTCCCCCTCTCTTTTCTCTTTCTTTTTTCTTTCTCTCTCCCTCTTTCTTTTTTTTCCTCTCCCTCTCTCTCTTTCTCTCTGGCTCTGGCTCTGTCTCTCTCTCTCTCCCTCTCTATTTTTCTCTCTTTCTCTTTCTCTCTCTCTCTCTCTCTCTCCAGTGCTTAGCCCAGTGACCTCAGTTTGAATATTTCCAGTGATAGGGGAGCTCACTGCATTGTGATACATTCTATTGTTTCTTTGCATGGACAGCCCTAATTATTGGGAAGCTTTCCTTTAAATAAAGCTAAAATACGCTTTTTTGGAACTTCTAATGATGTGCCCTAGTTCTGGCCTCTGAAGTAACATTGAACAAACCTGTCCTCTTTTCTAGATGATATCCCTCCAAATATCTGAAGACAACTCCCAAGTTCCTTCCGGGTAATCCTCTCCACAAGCCAAGTATCTTCAGTTCCTGCCACCCTCCCTCATATGAAATGCATTTCAGCCTCTCACTTTCCTGGTCACACTCCTTTTGGACACGCTCCAGTTTGTCAATGGTCTTGCTCAGATCTGGTGTCCTGAACTGACTCTACTAAGCCAGTAATAGTCTGAGCTGTTGTTCAGTTGTTTAGTCATGTCTGACTCTTCATTACCCCATGGACCATAGCATGCCAGGCCCTTCTGTCTTCCACCATCTCCCTAAGTCTGTCCAAGCTCATGTTCATTGTTTCCACAACACCATCCATCTCACCCTCCACCTCTCTTCAATCTTTCCCAACATCAGATCTTTTCCAGTGAGTGCTGGAAAAAGTATTTAAAGAAAAGTATTTAAGCTTCAGTTTCAGTATTTGACCTTTCAGTGAATAGTGTGAATTATGTGAATATTGCTGTGACTGAATAGAAAATTCAATTCAATTCAACAAACACTGGGAATTTTTTGTCCAGATTTCTGACTTTATTGGTGTAGGGAACTTCCAGTGTGTAGACAGATGTTCCTGATGCGGCTCTACAATTCCATAACTTAGAAACTTAGAAAGTTGGCTAGGACACCCCTAGGTTCAGTAACTTAACCAAGGTTGCACAATCAGTATGTATCAGAAGCCTAACTTGAACTCAACATCTCCTTGGCTTTGAAACCAGACATGTCCACTACAAACTCACATGGGCAGCATAATGACTTAGAAAACCACTAATTAACATTATCTATGTTGTATTGTAATTTTATTTATTTTACTAAACATTTTCCAATTACATTTTAATCTGGTTGGGATCCCTGTGGGATATAAACAACCAGCAGGCTGCAAGTATGACAGTATGTATCTGAGGTCAAATTGGACCTCGAATTTTGTTCTTTCTAGCTTCAGGCCCAGTGCTCTATCCACTGTGCCACCTAGCTACCCCTGTCACATAGCAGATGCCTATTAAGTGCTTATGGAATTGAATTATTGAACGGATTAATCAAGTCACTAAATCTAGTCAAGGATAAAAACACATCTGCTAATTAACTTCTCTCAGCCTCAGTTTCCCCATCTATAGAATTAGGATAAGAGCACATATCTCAAAGAATTGTTATGAGGATCAACAAGATGACATGTAAAGTCCTATAGAAATGCTAGCAATTATTATTGAGACTTGCAGGAAGCTAAAGATTTTAACGGGTAGAAGCAAGAAAGACAGGCATTCCAGGTATGGGGAAACAGCATCAGCAAAGACTCCATTGAATCAAGTCACAAAAAGCTCCAGCTTGGAAAACGTTGTACAGTGTAGGGTCAGGATACGTACGTGTCATCTCAGTTCCCCGAAGTCCTTCACTGGCAGTGGTACTATATATTGCAAACACTGCTATCTGATACTCTGTTAAAGACATCAAACTCTTCAGCACAGCCGTAGATTCAGTCCCATCCACTACCACCTATTTATAGAAGAGTCCAAAGGATGAGATGAGAAATGAACATATTTTCAAATGTCATCAGAAGTTGAGTCAGTAAACCAATGTGATCTCACCCACAGGAATAAATGCAAACAGCTATAAGTCACGAAGATAGATAATGTCCTTAGATGTCTTCTGCCATCTGCCACCCTGACAGTAGATTTGCAGCACAAACTGGCACATCCCTCCCTCAAGGGACACATTCACTTATGTTGAGCAAAGTTTATGCAACTCACAAACTAATGACAACACAAATAATTCCACTCAAATGTACATTTTGTAACACACAGTTTGACCAAGTTTTTTAGAAGTTTATTGATTAAGGAAAAAATATAAAATAATTTGAAAGGATTTCATTTTTATGAGGTTAATCTGCCTATCTGACATGTAAAAAAAAGTCCACTCATAAAATCCTACCATAAAAATGGAGAATTGTCAAACATACTGAGGTCAGTCAGAGGCTAGAACAAAAGGATAGGGGGATTTATTTTTAAAATAACAAGATTCTTTGACAAATCTTTGTATTGTGAATAGGAAGTTAAGAGCATGCAATGATCTGGCCGTATGTGGACTGCCCCTTCTTTGCCAAACCTTAGAGAATCTGGAGCCCAGCTGCTTCTGCATCACACTGTTCTCCTGTCATGTCCAGAGAATTCCAAATCTTGGATGTCGATGGACTTTGTGGCCACAAAAACTGGAGCACTCATTTTATTAAGGGAGAAAAGAACCCCTCCCAAAGTAGAAAGAAAGAAAGCTCAAAATAAGAATAGGACTCCAATTAGTCCTAAAGTTTAAAAAAGGATTCCTGGTTAATTACATAACCATAATCATGGTTGTACTTTGGAAAGAGAATAAAGGCTTATTGTCCGAGGACCTAAATATAAATCACAGCTCTGTCATCTGGTATCTGTGTGGCTTGGTCAACTCGTCTCTAGATCCTAATGTTCTCATCTGTACAATGAGGGAGCTGGAACGATCTGTGATTTCATCAGAGGTGCATCACCTGCACCAAAACAGATCATAGCTCCTACGCCATCCGGAGATGGTCTTCAAGAAATGCTCCGGCTAAAACATCCATTACCCTCTGGCTATTCGGGTGATGAGCCTGTCTGAAATAGGCTAGTCTGGTCCTTAGGGAAAAGGCAAATAGTCCAGCTTTAGGCCCCTACTCAAAGATTTCCTAGCTTGGCAGGGTAGCCAGTGCCTTCACTTATCTGGCATGGCCCTTGAGAACATAAGGGTACCTCCATGTTATAAAACTGCATTTGAATAAATCTTTAGAGACTAGTTAAAATGTTTTAAAGGCAAAGAAATTTTTTAACATAGCAGAAAGCTCAAGGTAGGAGTAGTGAACAGTTTCAGAGAGTTGTCTAAGTGATACAATTAGCTGATGGTCAACATGTAATGGGAGTGGGCTATGACAGCTAATTAGCTAAGCAACTTAAGGATTTCCCCTTTAGCTTTTCACTTTTGAACTGGTAATCAAGACACTTAATCTTTCTGTTTATTTGTTTGTTTTTTGGCAAAGATACTGAAGGGGTTTGCCATTTCTTTTTCCAGCTCATTTTACAGATGAGGCACTGAGTTAAGGAGTTATTTGCCCAGGGTCATACAGCTAGTAAGTGTCTGAGGCTAGATTTGAACCCAAGAAGATGAATCTTCCTGATCCCTAGTCCAGAACTCTATCCACTGTGCCACCTAGCTGCCCCACAGCTAGTAAGTATTTGAGGACAAATTTGAATTCAGGTCTTCTTGACTCCTGGCCCAACACTCTAATTGATAAAAACGTCTAGATAAGTACCTAGTTCAAAATTGAGATGATACATTTATTAATCACATCCTTTTTTCCAATTTATTTATTTTTAGTTTTCAACATTCACTTCCATAAGTTTATTAATTACCTTTTAAGTACCTGCTCTGTACAGAGGGTTTGTGATAGGTACCGAATAAGTAGACTACTATATATATGTAGAATGAAAAATTCTTGAAAGCAGGGGCTCTCTCAACTTTGCATCCCAAGTGGCCTAGCACAGTGCCTGGTTTGCTGTGAGCGCTTAATAAATGTTTGTTGATTGTTTGATACAAGGAGTCAGCCAATCAGTCAACAAACATGTATTAAATCCTTATTGTATGTCAGGTAATGTGTCCCGCAATGTGATTTGTATTTAAGTCCTTTGACCATAAATCTCTTAGAATGAGTGAAAGGCCAAACAAATAAAAATCCCAATTCTTACCCTGAAAGGGTTTATAATTTAGAAGAATGAAATCTCTTTGCCTTTTCACTAGTTATTGAGTCAAGGTCGTTCCTTCCATATCTACTTGGAGGTGATATTTTCCCTTATGTATCTACTCACATGGCAAAAAGAGTATTGATTCCTGGACTTCCACAAGAAAAAAGATCCCCAAACTCCAAACCCTGATATATAACTTCCTTCACTGTCACCCTAACTGGACATTTGTCTACTAAATACAGATTCAAGATCTTCAGTTAAGAAATGTTTCCCTCCTTACCTCCTCAGGTTTTCCACCTCTTGTAGGATAATATACAACTCTGTATTTTTCTACTTTTCCTGGGGCAGGTGTCCAGGTAACTCTAAAGCTTCTGGCGGTGACTTCAGATGTGACTAAATCTGTAGGAGCTCCAATGTCAGTTACAAGTGAGGCTAAATGGAAGGAATATTTAAAAAGGAAGAAAATCCTCAAAATGAGCACTTCCCATATGGCTGTGCTGAATCAAGGCAAAGTTAGCAATGGTTCTAATGAGACATGACCACTGATAATAGGCTTCCCCCAGAAAAATCAAGCCAACATTTATCAGCATTCATTAAGGACTTACTGTGTACCAGGCACTGTATACCTTCCACATGCTAGTCACTAGGCAGTGTCTGGCACACAGTTAAGTGCCAAATTGTCTTAACTATGTTATATGAGAAATAAGTTAAGACATGAGCAATTTTTCCTTTCAAAAAAAAGTTTTACTGGAACTGATCATGTTTTATACCACATTCAGTTTTCAACATGCCCTGTTCCCCTAGAGCTTTTCCATGGAACAAAGAAAAACAGTTATACAAAACCAGCTGAAAGCAACCACATCTGACAGCATAAGCAACATTACTCACCAATAGTCCCTCAACCTTTATGCCAAGAAAGGGGAAGTATATTTTATCATTCATCTTCCAGGACCAAGAGTTGGCCAATTGTTTTGATTGTTTCATGGCATTAATTTCATTTTCTATGAATTACTGAGGCTGTTCCAATATTAAGGGTCATTTCTATATTCTCCATCTCCTTGTCAATCAAAATTCACTCAGATGACCATGTTTTACTTACAAAGAACATTTCAAGGATCAATCTCTCAATCTATACCTGATTTGTTCTTGCCATGATGGTAACTGAATTCACCTTGAGATTTGGGGATCTGTCTTTTACTAAAAGTCTAGCCTTTTTAATTCATTGAATTCAGATAGCTGCTACAGAAGTATACAATAGAGAAAGTCACCAAATGTCTAAAATACACCTTCTGAAAGTTTTCATAGGATGAAGGGATAGCAAGATGGAAACCATGGGAACAATGAAATGTACAAATGATGTTTTTGAGGGCTGAATTAAAGACCCTCTAACCACTATAAGAAACACTGAGTCTTATAATGATACCAGTACCCAACCATTTGGTCAGATTTCTGTAAACCAAAGGATGGCACGCTAAGCTCCCCTGACTCATGCCTCCAAATCTCAAGGCACTCTGGGACAATCTACCTAGATTGAATACAATCCAATAACATTTACTAAACATCTTCTTTATGCCAGGTGCTCTGCTATAGAGTAAAGATTAAAAGACAAATATGAAACAGTCCCAGCCCTAAAGTACCTTACATTCTATTGGAATGTCATATAATTGATGACTTTAAGTATGAGCAAAATAAATAGTTCCAAATAGTCTGGCTGCTCTCTGGATGGATAATTCATTCCGCCAAGCTTAGAGCACTTCTACAGAGTTTAGAGAACTCCCACACACTTTCTTTTGGTCATTTTTGTTGAGAGTCCTAAGAGACTGGGTCTAAATTAGGATGCCCAGAAAACTAAAACTCCAGAGAATAAGTAGAGATGAGAGAGGTGTGAGGTACCCATAACTCATTTTCAAGTTGTTTCTTAGATCAGTAATGGTGTCAGCTTCAGGGGAAAGAGCACATGGGCTTTTCTATCTTGCCAACATCTCTATAATCCAGAATACCATGAACTCCTAGGTGCACTGAAAAGCCTCCTGCTAGTTCACTACAACTAATAAAACAGTGAAAAAATATACAGGGGTTGAAACAGCCTAAAAAAAAAATCAAGATGCAGCTTTTTCTGCATTTATATTTTTATATAAATTAAATTAAATAATATTCTTTATATTTTAGTTCTTACAGAATATAACATAGACTCTTGAAGGCAGGAACTGTTTTGTCTTTGTATCACCATTACCTGGCACATAGTAGGCACTTTATAAATGCTTGATTGTTTTAATTGATTGACTGAGGGCATAGGTCTCCTTTAGGAATCCATCAAAAAGGGGAGTCAATTTGCAAATTTTCACATTTGATAGCAGATTTTACTGGGGGTTCAACCTAATAACCCTTTCTAAGAATAAAAAGCCCTTTAGCTTTATACCTTTGATTTCCTTTTCCTGCTCTTCAACTCTGGTGCAAACTGTCTTTGTCAGGCCCTCCACCACTGTGTGCATCAGGTCAAACTCTGCCACGTTGTAGACATGAGTACTGTCAGGTTCAGAAGCAATCTCCTGGAGTTCAGCGACATCTGCATTTTTCACACCTTGCATTGAAGGGAAAAATCAGAAAAATTAGTATCTCATAAAAATTCAAGACTCGGATAGTACAATCAACAGGCATGATCTAACCCAACCGGTAATTAAAATGAATTAAATTACAGTAACATAGTAATTAATAAAACATATTGTAATATGGTAATAAAATTATAGTAATAAAATATAGCAATAAAATTATAGTGACATTAAAATATAGTAATATAGTAACTCTTGAAAGTATGCACTATCTTTTGCCTTTTATTATATTGTCCGTGTTTAGTAAAGTAGGCACTTAGCAAATGCTAAATGACTGAAAATGATCCTGGTTATTTTTCAAAATTAATTTTGTCCAGGAGTAAAAAAGCCCGTCAGCCCTGAAGTCAGGAAGACTCGAGTTCACATCTAGACTCAGACACTTGCTAGTTGGGTGACCTGGGCAAGTTGCTTAATCCGGTTTGCCTCAGTTTCCTCATCTGTAAAATAATCTGGAGAAGGAAATGACAATCTACTTCAGTATCTTTGCCAAGAAAACCCCCAAAAGAGTCACAAAGAGTCAGACACAACTGAAAAACAACAAAGCAACAACACAAGAAAAGCATCCTGGGGGTCCTAACCTCTTCTATCGTATCAGAGACAGAAGTCCAAGTTTTCCATGTGATGGAGAGGGGCTTGTCTTGGAGCCAAAAGATCTGAGCTGGAATCTTAGATCCACTACCTACTACTTGGGTGACCTTGGGCAAGTCACTTGAACTCATCTTCAGTGGTATCATCTAGAAAATGATCAGGGGAACTAGACAGCTTGTCAGTCCCTTCCAGCTTTACATCAATGATCTTATGAAGTAAATTCTCAATTATCTAAGTCTAAACATTACCTCCATGGAAGTACGCCTTTGTTCACTTTTCCTGACTTCTAAAGCATGTACAGCAGCTGCCACATTCAACATTTTGCTAATTCACTAATGAGAAAACTTCAGAAATTCAGTGCTTTTATGTTGCCTGATATAAACTGACCTAGGCCTGCTGGTGGTAACCAGATAAAAGCAGGCAGATGGGCTGAGATTAGCAAAGGTTAGTTGAATGTTACCGCTCATTGAGAGAAAAAAAAAAAGACTCCTGCTTCAAAGATCTCTTACAAAGGTTTTATTTAAATAAGTGGTTTTTTTTTCTGTCAATTATAGAACTAGAGACAAAAGTCAAAGGAAATGGATAAGAGAAAGAAAGAAATGGTCCTGGGGAACAGGAATTTTTCTTCGTTATTTGGAATGTTTGAACTAACCTGTACCCTCAACACACAAGATAACAAAACTTTCACTGTATTTACAAAACTCATTTGCTCAATATGGTTATGAAATGAATAGTTACTATGAAAAAGGCAATATTTAACTAGAATTTTCAAACTCTAACTAATTTCTATGCTCAGCTACATTTAGGAAGGAAAAAATAGTTTGTTTTATAAATACTATCCATTCATTTTTAAAATGAAATCAGAGAAGAGATGGTAAATATATCCACCGCACCTTTGTTGATTTAACCCTTCTGTGGGAAATTCTTTCATTACATAAAAGAATAGCAGAACCAACAGTAACTGCTGAGGTATTTCCTGCCTACAGGCATTTCAACATTAGCCTCTCAATTATACAATTATTGACAGTAATTAATATTCTCCATATATGTGAATGTGTCTATGTACACACACACACACACATTTCATGAAATGGTTGCCTGGGCAAGCAGTGAGTGTAGTACAGAAAATACCAGTTTCAATAGCTCTGATGAAAACTTACAGGGAATTTGAAGCACATAGAAACCACATCCTAAAATATACTAAAGGCTTTCTCTTTCCAAAGCAAGTCTATTGTAGGATGCTGAATATTATTTGACCTTATGTTTATAAGACAGGAGTCAGGCTGTAATAGGAGTATCAGATGATAGGATTTAGTTCTAGATGGGATTTTAGAAATCACCTAATCCATGTCCCTCCATTTACAGAAGAGATAAATACACAGAAAAGAACAGAGAAAACCACAGTTTTACTGAGATGTCGTAAAACCCAAAGAACTCAGAAAAAGGGTTCATTTAACCCCAAACTGCACGACATCCTTATTTTTTCTTACATAATTTTTATTGCTTTCATCTATAAACAGAATGTTTATCCCAACTAGCAGTCCTGAATTACTTAGATGTCCAACTTGTAAAATCAATTTGAACTAAACTAAGTTAATCATTGGTCATTTTGCTGTTGTGGTTCAGTCATTTCAGTCTGACTCTTCATGACCCCATTTGGGGTTTTCTTGGCAGAAAGACTGAGGTGTTTGCCATTTCTTTCTACAGTTCATTTTACAGATGAGGAAACTGAGGCAAATGGTGATGTGAATTGCCCAGCGTCACACAGCTAGTAAATGTCTGAGGCCAGATTTGAACTCATGAAGATGAGTCTTCCTGACTCCAGGGCCAGTGCTTTAACCACTGGATCCCGGTTATATGACCCCAGTAATAGAGCATAGTATCATACAATTTTATAGCTAAAAAAACCTTTAGAAATCATCCAGTCTAACTTCTGCCTTTTTCCAGATGAGGAAACAGGACAAGAAAGTGAAGTCATTTTTTATGGGCCATAAAGGGAGTAGATGTCAAGACCTGTGAATTCCATCTCTCTGTAATATCTGCTAACTCTTCTCTCCTCTCTATGACCATCACCACCAAGCTAGTACAGGCTTTCCTTGCTGCTCTCTAATTATTACAAAACCGTCATTCTCTCCCCACATTCAAACTATACTTTATTGTCTTGTCAAATTAATTTTTCCTTCTGCTTAAAATCCTGCAGTGATTCCCTACTACATATAAAATAAAGCTGAAACGAGTTTTCTCATCTTGAAAACTAGGACTATGTGACCTCTAAGGTCGTTTGTACCTCTAAATCCTTGGTCATTCAATTCAACAAGAATTTTTTATTGTGTATCTGCCATGTGTTAGGGATTTGTGCTAGGTGCTGAGGGTAGAAAGGCAAAAAACAAAATAGTGCCTATCCTCAAGGACCTCATGCCCTTCTGTATCCTCAGCTGACCCAAAATGGAATGGCTATGTTGGAAATAATGGGTCCCCCTTTAGTGGAAGTCTTTAAATAGAGGTGTATGTCACAGATGTAGTAAAGAGTGCTCCTATTCTGTCCAACAGTCAATAAACATTTATAAAGTACTTACTATGTGCCAGGCACTGGGGGTACTGACTGTGCATCTACAGGACACACTAGATGACCTCTAAGCTCCCACATAATTCCAAGAGTCTGTGATTCTGCATTCAAGACTCTTCACAATCCAGCAACCATTTTATTTACTAGCTTATTTAACACTATTCCTTTTTAAGTATGCTGCACACTTTGGCTTGGGAGAAGGGGGTGAAGTGGGAGAGGCAATAATGGAGTGAAAAAAGATAGTCAGTGCCAATATGGAGCTAATGGTCTTGGCCAGGTGGTCTTAACCCGGGGACTGCTGACTTTGAAAAGAGAAAGAGAGGCGAGGAGAAGAAAGGGAGAGAGAGGCAGAAGAATAGATGGCTAGATGAGTGATTCCCAGAGATAGAGGGAAAGACCTGCAAGTGGCAGGGAGAGGCAAGGAGCATTACAGTTTCCCCACACCAGCCAGTGAACTGATGGGACTTAGGGAAAATGCCGTCAGGACTGAAAAAGGTGGTCAGGAAGGCTGTAGCATCAATGGACAGGAAGGTTGCAGTAATAACCAGAAGAGGGAAGAAATGTGAGGAAAAGATTGACGATGAGAAGGTTTTTTGTTGTTGCCTTGGTTTTGGTTCGAGTTTTTGCCTATGGAAGAAGCATTCCCCAGGGCACAGCGAAGAAAATCTATTATTCGACACCTCCTTCCTACCCTGGCCAAAATTCTGTGACCTTTGGCCATTTTCCTTTCTTCCTTCTCCTCTCCTCCTCTCTATAGACAAAGAGATAAATGATAGATGGATATAAAATTTCAATATAATGGGTTTATTTTGTAATCTTATACATTTTACGCATTTAAAAACACTGCTTCTAAGGAGTTCACAGGTTTCTCTAGCCTGCCAAAGGGGTCTGTGACTCACAAAAGGCCTACGATGCCCTGATCTAAGCCTTCTCAATATTAATACTGTACTCACATAGTATGCTATAAAATGGAGCATGTAATTGTCTTAAATTGTTTTGTATATTATAATTTTGTATATTTTTATTATATTATATATTTGTATATTTTTGTATATTCTTAGATAAATGGAAAGCTCTTTGAAGGCAACAAACATATCTATAGTTTATTCTGTGTCCCTTATAGCACCCAGGTCAGTGCTGGGCACATTGTAGATAATCAATATGTATTGACTAAATGATTAATAAATCAGAACCAGACATTGATCTGGTACTAAAAAAATATGAATGATCCAGAGAGATGTTTCAGGCTTTTTTCCTGAATAGCAGAAGCTGACTGATACACAAGTAGGGGATCAATAACTCTATTGTTTTAGCCATTTTTCAGTCACGTCTGACTCTTCACAATCCTTTCAGGGGTTTTCTTGGCAAAGATACTGGAGTGATTTGCCATTTCCTTCTCCAGTTCATTTTACAGATAGGGAGACTGAGACAAATAGGGTTAAGTAACTTGTCCACAGTCACACAATTGGCAAGTATCTGAAGCTGAATTTAAACTCACAAAAGGAATCTTCTTGACTCCAGGACCAGAATTTTAGCCACTGAGCCACCGAGATATTCCTATGCAATAATCAAGCGGTTTGTTCTGATAGGGAGATTTGAATAGGGGGCCTGAATAAAGGCCACACTGCTTGATCAAGATCTATTAATCCAAAGGAAGAAAGCACATTTCAATGTAATTCAACAAACTTTTATTAAGCACCAACCATAGATCAAACAACATCATCTCTTAATAATATATACTATAATCTGAGTGATTAAAGTGTTCTTAATCAGAAGAGCTAATATTTGCAAACATTACATTTCATCCCCACAGCAATCCTGAGAGGTCAGTTCTTTCTGTTTTATAGACAAGGAAACCCAGGCTCAAATGTCTTGCCCATGGTCATACAGCTAATAAGATAGGATCCGAATTCATATTTTCTTACATCCCACAATGCCTCAATAACACAATAAAATTGAAGAGAAGTGATGATAAACTGTATAGGCTTCTGAAACACTGTTGAATGATGTTTCGGTATTTCAGTATCTAGCTGGCAGCTGACTGAGACATGGGTTGTTTTGGTTTTGTTTTTTTTCAACAAGAATCTTTAAATCTAGAAACTCTACTCACTGGCAAAGAATTTTTATAAGCATCATCAGTCATGGGAATGCAATAGCCTCAACAGAGTTGGCAGTTATCCAGATTCTATGCCACACAGACTTCCTTTTATAAGGTGGATACTTAATAAATTATGGTTTCCCTCTAATACAAAACAATACTGCTACCGCTGCACAGATTGCCTTCTCTACGAACAGTCACAGCATCACAGAACCTCAGTTGGGTGAGACCTTCAAACTCATCCATTCTAAATAGGACCTGAACAGGAATACCCTGCATGGTATCCCTAACAATCCATCGTCTGCCTGAAGACCGCCAGTGGCGCAGGAGACGCATTAACTCCTGAGGAGTCCCATTTTTCTTTTGGACAGTTTTCATTGCTGGAATTTTTTTTTCTTCTTAAATCCATCCAAAATCTGCCTCTGCTACTTGGATTCACAAGTTCTTTGGGGTCAATAAATCTAATCCCTCTTTTATATGAGATCCTTCACCCACTTAAAGAAAACTCCCCACCCCCTTAAGACTTCTCTTCTTCAGGTCAACAATTCTCAGTTCTTTATTTTAAAAAATATGTTGATATATTGTATTTTATTCTCAGTTCTTTCAAATAATTCTCTTAATTGTTTATATTTTGAATATAACATGAAAGCAGATGAGCCTTATCACAGATAAAGCAGAATGAAAAAGGAAGACTGAATCTGCACCATGTAAAATTTGTCTCTCCCTTGAAAAATACAAATTCAACATGCTTTATTCAAACCTGTTCTTCACCCAACATTCTTAGGCATGCTCTCCTGTTCCTCTCATCAAGCTGCCCACTGTTCCCTGGACTTTCTCCACCATTGTCTAGCTACAACTCTTTTCTTTTTCTTTTCTCCCCATTATCTCTTTTTCTAATTTTCTCCCCATTATCTCTGTCAGCAAATAGGTAATATGCAGACACGACAGTCACAATCACAATAAGAACTCTCATTTCTATAGTACTTTAAGGCTTGCAAAGTACATTAGAAATATCATACAGAGCAGCTAGGTCTCACAGTGGATAGAGTGCCAGACTTGGCGTCAACAAGACCTGAATTCCAATCTAGACTTAGAAACTTACTAGCTGTATGACCCTGGGCAAGTCACTTAACCTCTATTTGCTCTAATTTCCTCATCTGTAAAATGGGGATGATAGCAGTATCCACCTCCCAGGGTTGTGTGAGGATCACCTGTAATAACAATTATAAAGTGCCTAGCACAGTGCCTGGCATCTAGTAAGCACTTTATAAATATTAGCTATTATTATTAACTATTGTTATCCCCTTTGACCCCTGGGAAGTGGGTGCTATTACTGTCTTTATTTTACCTTTGAGGAAACAGAGGTAAGTGATTTGCCCAAGGTCCCCCAGCTACTGAATGTCTGAGGCTGGAATGGAACTCAGGTGTGCCGATGCCAAGTTTGGTACTCTATCCACAGGGTCACCTAACTTACATTGGCACCAAGGAAAAGATCTATTTGATTAAAATGTTATTAAAACCAGTATCCATATTTGCACAGCACGTGATGCTTTTCCAAATACTTCTACCTGATCTCATCTTGTCCTTCCACCTAGGAGGTATACAAGGTTGTTACTTTTTACAGGTGGAGAAACTGATTCAAGTGATGGGCAGGTACTTACAGAGCAAGTTGGTAACAAAGTTAGAAAAAAAGAATCCAAATCTTCAAAATTGAATTCTAATGGTCGTTTCACCACATCCAGAAAAAAAAAAAGATGATTTTCTGTCTACTGACCACTGTTGAAATATCCAGATAAGATAATACTTACCAATTGCAAAGAGCTCAACCCCAGAATCACGTAGAGTTCTTGATGGGGGGATAATATCATCCTGAGATTTTCCATCTGTGATCAAGATGCCAATTTTGGATACTCCAGTTCTTGCTCCTGCTTCTGGTTTAAAACTATTTTCAAAAATGAAATTTAAGGCAAGACCTGGAAGTATAAAAATTAAGTTATTGTCACTAACAAAAGTCTTTCTAATCTGTAAAATTTAATCTTAAAAACGAAAGATAGTTTATGGATTTGAAATAATATGTTTACAATAGGCAAAAATTCATTTAAAAAGACTTCAGGCTTAATAGATCAAATACAAGGGAAAAAATTCAAGTCCACACCAAAGTAAAGAATAAGAAAAATAAAATATCACATTATTTTAAGGACTAAAATTTTAAAAGTAGCCAGAATAACAGTTTTTAATAATAGCAGCTCCATGATGGTTTTCTGAAGCAAAGGATGATGGGGGAAACACCTATTAAAATGCTACATGATAACTGTCTGCATTCTCCTTTATCATTTTCTGGCTAGGAAAACCAGGCCTACCGCAGAAGCACTGAATGATTTTTTTAGTGGGCTAATGAAAATGTCATTAAACTCTTTCTCCAAAACTATGATTTCAATAGCACCTTAGCCTGTAAAGCCAATGACCA
Organism: Potorous gilbertii; assembly: GCA_028658325.1. Lineage (NCBI taxonomy): Eukaryota > Metazoa > Chordata > Mammalia > Diprotodontia > Potoroidae > Potorous > Potorous gilbertii. Next base: position 148,008,297 of record CM053773.1, read on the forward strand.
GATGCATTTTGTTTGAGTTGGAGAGTATTTGTTGCCTTTAAAAAAAAAAACGGTTCATTGATGAATTTTGTTTTATACTGTAGTCATAAGATCCCAGATTTAGAACTGGAAGGGATCTTAGAGTTAACTGAGTCCAATTCCTTCTTATTAAAGATAAAGAAACTGAAATCCACAGCAAGACCACACAGCTAGTCAATATTGAAGGTCAAAGCCAAGCCTTCTGACTCTAAGTCTAGACTCTGGTTTTTTCACAGCACCACGCTTTCTACCTCTCCAGTTCTATCCAGATGTAACACAACATGCCCATCCAACAGCACTTAAGCCTTCTCTTGCGACAAAGCAAAAGAGTTATGTAAAACCAATCAGCACAATGACCATCCATGTCTGACAGGGTATGCAGGTCTACACCTGTAAACTTCTGTCTCTTTTGAGAAGAGATAGTTATATTTCATTAGCCTTTCTCTGGGACAAAGATGGGTCCGTATAATCACTCAGAATTTGGCTTTTTTTATATTTTCTTTTCATTCACATTTTACTCATTGACTTTTGGTAGAAAAAAATAGCAATGATCTACCATCAAAAAAATGAGAAAACTTTCTATATTACTTTGCTCATTAACCTCAGTCTACAGAACCATTTTCTGTAGACTGGTTGAACTGGCCATTGAGAACTGGCTGAAAAATAAAAGGTGATGACTATGTCTTTTTGAGCTCTGACAGGAATTACTTTTCCCTGAGGAAAGAGGTTTTTTCATTTTTAATTATTTTTTTAATTAATTAATTTCTAATTTTTTTTAGAAGAATTTAAACTTTGGGACAAGAAGAGATAAACCACATAAAGAATAAGATTCAAGCATACTCCCTGAGACTGGCAAGTCAAAATACTATCTTTATATCCTTTTGGTCTAGTGTAATCTTCTTTGGATCTCCAATTGGTTTTTTTTGTTTGTTTGTTTTTGCTAAGAAGAAGGAAGAAATCTCCCAGCTTTGCCTCCCAATGTTATTTGTGGTAGAAGAAACCCAAGTATTTTTAGCAACAGATTAGTTGAAACATGTTAAACAGATTCTATTAAATAGCAGCACAGAGAAATGGAAGGACTGTCTAGGAGAAGCAGAGCTACTAAGATAATGACCAGCACACAAAGAAATACCTGTTAAGGTGTTTCCTCCCTTGTATGGTAGATTGCGGACAGCATCAATCACTGCATCCTTGGTGCTAAAGGTATTCAGATGCCACTCTATCCGAGGGTCACCACTGTACTGTGCCAGGCCTAATAAAGAAACAGGAAGATGCCCATGGCAACAGATGAACTTGCCACTAAACTGTGGTTACTAGATTCCTCTAAACAAATGTTCTCTGGAATTTACTTCTTTGAAGAACTAACTAGATGTGTTTTTCATAGAAAAGAATTCCATCAACCTATACAACCAGTGCATACCCATCTGCTAAGAAAACTTACATTTTCTGACCAAAGTGGCAAGCCAATTCGTTCCTGATGATGTGATTTACTTAATTTGCGCGTAGACAAATGACTAGAATTTGCCTTTTCATTTCCCAAAGGAATGACTTTATTCAATGACTCTTTAAAGAAGTTAAATCATGAGTTACAAGATGAAATTAATATATTGTTCAAAGGTTTCCGGCAGATTTCTTGGCCAGCCTTAATTTGGCAAAACTTCTCTTGGACTGTGAAACTGTGTCCAATTTTCTTAGTTCCACGTTAGGGAGGATTTGATTTCTCACAGGCCCTCCATCCCTGACCGCAGATGATGAAGGATTGATTATTCAACTAGCTATAACTTTATAATTGTAAAAGAATAAGTCCATTAATTTTTACTATCCTTAAGCTTTAAAAAAAATAGGTTATATTTTGAATCTCAATAATTATAATTCTGTTCTTGAAAAAACAAAGTTAGTCATGTTATTTATTCTAAAAAAAATATGGTGGGAGGGAGGAGGAAGATCAGGATGTATGATTTCATTGGTATAGAGGAAGCTTCCTCTCCCAAAGTAGATCTACAACTCTTTAACATATGGTCTTAAAAGCTACTTGGGGCTCTGGGAAATTAAGTACCTCACCTTGGGTCACAGAGCTAATAAGTGTCAGAGATGGTATTTGGACTCAAATCTTCCTAGGCCAGTGCTCTAGGACATACTGCCTATGAATTCTAAATACAATGCAGCTAATTTTCCCTCTATCAGTGGCCTTGAGGTTTGGAACTGATCCTAGATTTCTCAAAAGCCACAGCAGGTAGGGAAGACAGAAAGACTGCCTTTGCAAGAACTAGTCTAGCTAAATCTGGAGGAGCTCATCCCCAATCTGGTTTTGGAATGATCAACTTTTCTACTACAAGAGCCTCCATGGGCCATCTAATAATGCTGGGAGAGACTGCAATTTATCTCAATGGAGAGAGCATCCATACCAATGAAATCACAGATCCCTGAAGTATTGACATAGGCAAGCCCAAGTAAGATACCATGTTTGCTCTTTCACCTTGTAAATGCTCATGACTTCTTTAAAGAGTCATTGAATATAAGAGAAAAAGAAGCCCATATCATCAATTGTTCTATAGTTAAGAGTGCCATATTAGATAACAACCACACATTCCAAAGTGTCAGCATCTACTGGAAACCACTTGTAGAAAGGGGTCTTACTATGTAACATCTAATCATTGAAGAATTTTACCTTGAATTCTTGTCAGTGATATCAGTAAAGCCATAAACATTACCTATCCGAGTTTTATTTTCTCCAACATTGAAGGCTGTCACCAAATTTTCCAAGAAAAGGCGAACCAGTCTGAAGTTGAATCTCCCAATGCTCCATGAACCATCTACTAGAATCACAATATCAGCAATGGCTGGAGTTTTGCATATGAATGTGTTTTCTGCAAATAAAAGTAAGGGGAATAAATTGTGATCTATTAATTGAAAGGAAAATACATACCAGTGACTATGTTTTAAATACCTTCAGGTTTACCTTCCATAGCTTAAAACTAAGAGATCAGTTTGATTCTCATTAAAGGAATGTTGCCAAATTTTTATGGTCATTCTCTTGAATTTATTTTTATCGTTGTTGTTAAGTCATTTTTCAGTCATATTCAACTCTTCATGATCCCACATGAAAATTTCTTGGCAAAGATAGTGGATTTGTTTGCCATTTCCTTCTCTAGCTCATCTTACAGATGAGGAAACCAAGGCAAACAGAGCTCAGTGACTTGCCCACGGTCACACAACTTGTAAATGTCTGAGGCTGGATTTGAACTCGGGAAGATGAGTTTTCCTGACTCCAGACCCAGTGCTCTATCCAGTTGTCCCAAATTCGTTTTACTAAGAGAAAATCGTAGGCATGATTAGAGACTATAAAGCCAATAATCTGGAAATACTTTAGAAAAATGCTGGCAACTTCACACCACCCTGGCAACTTATACTTTGCTTTCAGCTTTTCTAGTACATGGTGTCTGTGTTTTGTGATACAATTTTGGGCTTTGTCCTGCAGCCTCCTCTCTCCAGGAAAAGATCTAGGTGATGTCTAGGGGTGGGGTAAAGGCAAATTAAGATTGGAAGATTCCCAGTCAGCAGTCTGAACTCTTGCATTCAGAGTTTGTGTTAGAGGGAAGAAATACTAGAGAGAAATGTGGATTTCATGAATTCAAGGAAAGAATAAATCCAAGTTTTGGTGAAAGAACAGATCCAAGTGTTTGGTTTTGAAGAGAGTGAAACAAAAATAATAAAAAGGGACTGAGGGTAGAATTTAGACTATACCTAAAATGGATAGAGTTTGTAGCAGGACCAGGAGGTCCAAACTCAAAATTCCCTTGGTTGGCCTGCCTAGATAATCATAAAGTTCTGATGCTAGGATGATTGAAATATTCAAATAGATGAGCAGTTAAATAGATTCATCTCTATATCAAGCAGACAGCATTTTGCCAAAGGAATTTCAACATTTTTAGATCAGTTCTACATATACTTGGTACATCAGGATCCTTCTTTCCGGCTGAAAAACCCTCTATAAAAATTAAGCATCTAGATCCATAGCACAAAGACTAAATTTGTTGTTTGCCCTATGTTCTTGAAGAGAACCAGTGATATCATGGACAATGTCTTGATTTGCAAGTGAATTAGATTGTAGCAAAGCAAAGTTGAACAAAGTCATCAGTCTCATTTCCTCTTCTAGAGTCACTGAAGTCCAGTGGCAAGATCAGTGATGGCAGGGATGCAGTGGATGACCTTGGCATCTTTGATGTCTGTCCAAGCTCTAAGGACTCTACAGTGCCTGCTTCAGTTGTCTACATGGCCATTGGAACAAATTACTCTCATCCATCCATTTGACACCTCCCTAACTCACTTATGGGTTTGAGGCTTGTCAAATAACCTCAACCTTATTATAATTTGCTAGCCTTTTCCCAACTTTAAGAGGCAGATATCCACCACCTGGGCATCTGCAGGGAGGCTCCTGGTCGCCCCTTGGAGCCAGACTAGGCTGGGTCAGGCCCGACCAGCAGCACTGGGCAGGAGGAAGGAAGGGGAAGAAGGAGGAATGAAGGAGAAAGGGGAGGAGGGGAAGGGGCAAATGGCCATGGGTGCAAATTCAGTGTCAGCCACTCAGCCAGTCTGCCACTCACTCAGGTTGTCCTTCATTCTTGAAGAGGCCCAAAATAGCATCACTATGTGGGAGTCAAGGTCAAGTGTCAAGTGTGTCCAACTGTGGCTGATCAGACCAATATGATCTCAGAAGGCCACAACTCAGGCACAAATAGTTCATGTGAACATATGGCATGGAGATATCTCTAAATTTGGGCATCTCACATTTCTGAGAGATGAATTAAAGCTAGCCAGAAGAAAGGGTACAAGAGAGAGCCAGAAGCATCCCAAATCTAGTCAGTCACAGCGAAGACAAGTTGTTGAGTGACAAAAAGCCTCTACCTGAAGCTTCCTTATAGAAAACTGGAATTGGCCTAAGATGTCCTACTAGGACCTGGAAATCAAACCCAACTATAGATCAAATTCTGGTATTCCTTTTGTTGCCCCAAATATGGCAGGCATTAGCATAAACATAATCCAATTTTATTACTCAAGGAACATTTTTTCCCCCAATGGAAGACTGTAAAATGTCATCAAGTGAGAGTCAGTTCAGTTTTCTGACGAAGCCTACCTTGGGCAGGGTAAGGAGACTAATTTAAATGAGATGACTCTTCATGAGCCCAAATTCTCCATTTTTTTCACTTTGGGGATAGAATAGTTATTGTCTTTTCTCAAAAGGCTATGGGTAGATTTCAGGTTATTCATTTTCCACCTCTAACCAGAACTCAAGCTTCCACCCTTAAGACCTTGTACCCCAGAAGCAGCTACATGGCACAGTAGATAAGAATATTGGGCCTGGGATCAAGAAGACCCAAGTTCAAATTTGACCTCAGATCTTTACTAACTGTGTGACTGTGGGCAAGTCATTTACCCACTGTTGACTTCAGTTTGCTCATCTGTAAAATGGGCATAATGATACCTAGAGTAACTACCTCACGGAGTTGTTGTGAGCTCGAATGAGATAAAGACGTCAAAAACTCTTCAAATTTTAAAGTAGTGTTTCATGAAGACACAGTTCTGTTTTTCGTAGTACTTGTATGGTTTGCCTTGACAACAGTCTGGTCTGTCCTTAGTGGCAGGTAAATTTCCAGACCCAGGTAACATCCCTAAGTGCTCTGCATACATACACAGATAAGGCTCTTCCTGATGACAGGTGACTAGATCGAGGCCACATTACTTTAAAAACTTTAGGCCAGCCATTGGGATTTTGATTCAACTTGCACCCAAGGGTCTCCTACTTAAGGACAAGTTTATATGGGGGAAGAATATGGGCCAATAAAAAATAGTCCCATTTGAAGTGGGACCCCCATTACTGGAGGTTTGTTTGTCAAAGCCTAGATACCTACTTTGGGCAGCTAGGTGGCAGAGTAGATTGAATGCTGAGGCTTAGAATTGGGAAAATTCCTTTTTCTGAGTTCAAATCCAGTCCCAGACACTTACTAGCTGTATGACCCTGGGCAAGTCACTTAACTTCGTTTGCCTCAGTTTCCTCATCTGTAAAATGAGCTAGAGAAGGAAATGGCAAACCTCTCCAGTATATTTGCCAAGAAAACCCCAAATGGGGTCACAAAGAGTCAGAACTGAACATAACAAAGATCAGCATTTGCCAGGTACAACATAGAAGAGATTATTTTTCTGGTATGGATTAGACTAGGTGCCCACCAAGACCTTCCAACTCTGAAATGCCTTATCCAGTGTTCTTTCTACTACCCTTTAAACTTCAGTATATCTATATCTTTTCGATGCAGGGAACTCTGGGAGAACTAATTACCAAAACAGAGGCAACTACTTCAAAACATATCTTCAAAGAGTTGCCTTGGAAGCTGAAAAGTTAAGTGACCCAACCAGGATCTCACAGTCAGTATATGGTAGAGTCAGAACAGATAATGAACTCAAGAAGGGACTCAAACTGGGTCTTTCAGACTCTAAAGCAGGCTCTCTTTCCACTACAATATGATTCCTCTCCATTCATTTAACAGCATTCAAACTTAATGCTAATGTAAAATTACTGTAATAATAGTTACTATTCACAGAGCACTTTAAGTTCTACAAAATGATTTACATCATTATCTCATTTGAGCCTTACAACAATCCTAGGAGATAAGATGCTCTAATTATCCCCATTTTACAAACGATGACACTGAGTCATTGAAAGGTTAAGGGACTCCCAGGGTCTGAAGCTGTATTTGAAGTCTGCTCTTTCTGATTCCAAGTCCATCTTTATCCACTGAACCACCTAGATTCCTTAAGGAAAAAAAAAATCTCTTCTATGGATGAGTTTTGATTATAGCATTAACATTTTGAAATAAAAGGAAGCAATAGTTGCTTTTTTTCAAGAAAGACTTTTTGAACTATCAAACAAGTTACAGGCCCACTTCTATACATCTAAAAAAAAATTGCACTTCCTTCATGAGATGTAATCTTTCTTGTTATCAAGACACCCAATCAGCTTAAGGTATCTGATGATATCTAGTAATCGGACTTGGCTAAACCAGTCTAGCTTGTGTTCCTTGATGTTTTCCATGACTTGAAACTGGAACTGAATGAAAAACAATCATTTACTGAATAATGGCTTCAACACAAATGTTAAGCTTTCTTTATCAGTCTGATCTTTTCTTTTTTTTCCTATGAAACTAAGAAAATAGCCAAATAGGCAAGGATTTAATCCAATAACTCGGACATTTGAAGGAACAATTACAAAATACTATTTTTACTTAAATTGCCTCTTAGTGAATTAAATTCAGTTTTCCATGTGTTTTTTCAATTCTAAATACATGGTAAACACATCTGAAACTTGCCCTTATAGAGCATTTCAATAGAAATGTCATAGTGCTACTACTGAGAGACCTTAGGTAATCCCATAAAACAAGTACACATGAAAAGATGAAGGATGGAGTCCTTGAAGAATAAAAAAAAATGACTTGTCATCTATGGAATAACACCAAATTTGACAGATTTATTTGTACTATCATCTAGCAGATGAGTTTATCTCAATCACTGCAGAGTTTTACAAAATTAAAGCACTTAATACTGGTACAGTTCTTAGAGATTTTCTAATCCAACTTCTTATCCAGAGATCCTCTAAGAGATCCCAGACAGATGGTCATGCAACTTCTCCTTGTGAGCTACAACTCTTGGATGGTAAGTATTGTAAAAGAATGTAACATGTAAACAGCTGGATCTGATCAAACAGATCCTTGGAGTGCCTGACTGCCCAAGGCAGACTATTCCAGTTTTAAATAATTCTTATTATTAGGAAGTTCTCCTGATATTAAGCCAAAAGTGGCTTTGAAATAACTTCCCCCCGAAAAACCTTAGTTCTGCCTTTTGGAACAGCATAAAATAAGTATACTATATCAACTGCATGACAGACTTTCAAGTATTTGAAGGGAACTGCTATATCTCTCCTTAGTTTTGAGGCTAAAATGTTCCCATTGCTTCAATTCCTCCTCATGTAGCATGATTTCCAAGATTCCTCACCACTGAGTTTGCCCCAGACCCTGACCCCTGGATGCATTCCAGGTTCTCAGGATTTTTCTTAAAATGTGGCACCTAAATAAAACAAACAAAAACAACAAACTACAGCCCACCAGCCAAATGTCTGTTTTTGTGCAGCTCATGAGCTTACATTCTTAACTTGCTGGGTATACAAAAACAAAAGGCAGGCCAGATTTGGCCCACAAGTCATAGTTTGCCAAACCCTGCAATAGTCCACATGTAGCCTAATACATACAAACTGCAGATCACAAGTATTAAGTCTTTTCTTGCTAAATAAAAAGATAAACTAGAAAATATAACATCTTTATTTTTCATTGCATGACAAGTTCACAATATTGGAAGCCATAAGATCTTGGTGCCAATCCTGGTTCTTCCATATCCTAAATATGTTGTCCATGGTATAGTGACTCCAGCTATCTGAATGTCAGTTTCCTCATCTGTTAAAAAAAATCACGTAACAGACCTCCCTATTTCTGACAGTTGTCATAGGGAGCATACAAGATAATATAAAGAAGCTGTAAACACTCATACAAATGTAAAATTGTGTATATAGGATTAGACATGGCCTAGAAGATGTCTAATAGATTGAGGTTAGCTGCATATTTTTATATGGCAGGAAAGACCAGAAATGATTCCAATTTTGTGGCCTGGCAACAGTTGTCCTGATGGGCGCCCATGGTTCAACCCAACACAGGAAGCTATTCACTCTCTAAATGATGTTTTTTTCAATGTACTTGCTATGCAGCCAGATTCCCAAGGAGGATATCTCAGAGACTGCCCAGAATCAGAGCCACCACTGCCAGTTTCTAGGGATTGAGCTATGTCCATCTTTGTCCTAATCTCCTAGAAACTGGCAGGTGGTTCTCCTGTTTCCATTCTGGCCTCAAGAATATTCCAGAGTCTCGACGTTAAGCTCTGCACCAGATGTAGAGAGGGCCCAGATGAACGGCTAAAAGTTAGAGGTCAATCAGTCAACAAGCATTACCAAGTATTTTTTACGTGTTGAACACCAAAGTAAGTCCTAGGGATACAATGAAAGACAAAAACAGTCCCTGACCTCAAGGAGTGTACATTCTAATGAGGGAGGTAACATGCAAATAATTGGGAATATTCAAGCTATATAGTGTAAATAAAAACTTAACAGAAAGGCACTGATAGCAGGGCAACCAAGAAAGTCCTTCTGCAGAAGGTGGGATGGAAGGAAGGAAAGAGAGGTAAAGAGGAAGGGGCAGAGCATTCCAAAGATAGGGGATAGCCTGTACAAAGGCATGGAATTGGGACAAGGATTGCCATATGTAGGATAGAGTAGCTGGATCCTAAATTATTCAAAGGGGAATAATGTATAAGAAGACTAAAAAAGTAGAAAAGCTTTAAATGCCAAACAAAGGACTCATGATTATTGCAATCCCAAGTGATTCAAATGAGTGGGGTCAGATTCATAGCCATCCTTAACTACATCTTGAAAGGTGGAGCCTGAGGAAGAGGTGGGTAGCAGGTCACTCCATTACCATGGACAGTTCTTCTGAACATGTAAGCATTTCATTAATACATCAAACTGGTCATAGCAAAGCAAATAAAGAAAAAATGACCCCCTCAATTGCCTCATGTCCCTAGTCTCCTGTATACTGTAGAAATCAAATAAATATGAAGTCATGCAGAGTTCTTAGCTTTTTTTAATTTCATGCACTCAGGGAGTCTGGTGAAGCATATGAACCCCTTTTCAAAATAATGTTTTTAAATACATAAAATACTTGGAATTTACAAAGCAAAAAAATATATTTACATATAGTTATAAAAATATTCTTTTAAAAAAGCAAGTCCATGAACTTCTAGTTAAGAATCCCTTCAATTGTGAGAATATGACTTCCAAAGAAAACACTCTCTTCTATCACTTCCCTCAGGTACTAAGGGATGAGTTAGCATGATAGAGAAATAAAAATATCCCATTAGTTGGATTTTGCCATAGTCCAAGATCATTGTAATGGGAACCATCAGTAAAATGATTGTTATGAGGATAGCAAAGGGAGGCCACCTAAGAGACACTGTTGAGTTGAGTCATTTTTCAGTCTTGTCCAACTCTTCATGACACCACCTGGGGTTTTCTTGGCAAGGATACTGGAGTGGTTTTCCATTTCCTTCCCCAGATCATTTTATAGATAAGGAAAATGAGGCAAACAGAGTTAAGTAACTTGCCCAGGGTCACACAGCTAACAAGAGTCTGAAGTGAGATTTTAACTCAGGAAGATGAGTCTTTTTGACTTTAGGTCCCTTTTCCACTGTATCAACTAGCTTCCCTAGGCAATATTACAGAGGTGAAATTGTCAAGGCATGGAAAATGATTGGTGAAAGATGAGAGAGAAAAGAGTCAAAGATAATACTAAGGTTAAGAACATGACAGAGTGACTGAATGGTAGAAACTAAGGCAGAAATAGTGAGATCATAAGAAGATGACTTAGGGGAAAAGAAAATGATCTCAGTTTTAGATATATCTCAATTTTAGATATGTCAAGTTTGAGGTGCTAGTAAGACATCCAGATAAGATGCTTTGAAGTTAGGAGTATAAGTCTGGAACTGAGAAAAGGTGTCAGGATGAGAAATGCCTATTTAGGAGTCATATACATAGAAATGGGTAGCTGAAGCTGTGGGGATGAAGAAGGTTGGCAAATGAAAGAATATATACAGAAAAGAGATAAGGCCAAATCCTGGAGAACATCCACAGCAAGAGGAAATGAAAGACTGTAGAACCAACTAAGAGGAGAGAAGGAGTGGTTATTCTGGTAAAAGGAGTGTAGAGAGTATCCAGAAGGAAGAGTCAACAGTGCCAAACACTTCACAAAAGCCAAAAAAAATGAAGGCTAAAAGAAGGTCATTAGATTTGCCCACTTGGATCACCAGAGTTTTCAGGACTGTGGCAAGAATCAAGATATTATTGCAAAGGACTGAGGAAGCAGTGGTGAGGAAATGAAGACATTGAGGGGAGATATGATTTCATCCATAGTAAGAGAAAAAGTCCTTCTACAAAAGTGTAATTTCCTTATTGGAGTAGAATGTTGTTGTTCAGTCATGCCTAACTATTTGTGACCCCTTTTGTGTTATGCCTGACTTTTTGGTAAAGATACTAGAGTGATTTGCCATTTACTTCTCCAGCTCATTTTACAAATAAGGAAACTGAGGCAAACAGAGATAAGTAATTTGTCCAGGACAGCTAATAAGAGTCTGAGGCCAGGTTTGAACTCACAAAGATGAGTCTTCCTAATTCTGAACCCAGTGCTCTAGCCACTTTATCACCTCATTGGAGAGAATACTCATATCAAAAGAATAATGTATCTTGTAATCTTACCATTAATAATGTATCCATTTCAGAGCCATTTTAGTTCAGCTGTCTTATAATAAATGGCATTATACAACTTTTCATAAACTCATTAACATTCCCCAAGCTACTGCTTTCTCTTTATGGGGCTCTAAGAATCAATCAGCAGGTATATATTAAGTACCTACTATATGTCAGGCACCATGCTACCTGCTGAGGATACAAATACAAAAGTAAGCCATTTCCTGACCTCAAAGAGTTTTTATGCTACTAGAGGTAGAGAATACATCTTGGGCAGTCATGGTCAGGATATGAGCTTGGGTCTAGGCTGTCATAAAGTTTTGTATGAAGTCACAGTGTTCTAGTTTGATACCCTTTCTAGATTATGACGCCCCCAGCAAAAAGGTGGTAGAAAGCGGAGATAGAGGGAAAGAAGTATGACATGTAAGACTGATGGCAATGTGCTAATATATTGGCTAGCATCTGATAGCTTGGTAAAAAGCTGAATAGGTTGAATAAAGCATAAGAATGAAATGATATTCTCATATGAGCAAATAACAAACCACTACTCAAGTGAATTGTTATAACCAGATACCCAGAGCCTCGGCATTTATAATGAACAAGTCCTTTAAAAAGCCACAGTATCAAATCATTGATAATAGTAAGTAGTCACCTAGGGAAACTAAAACATACTGCTCAGCCCACAATAAAACCAAACAATTATTTGTATACGAAATTGCTCCACATCCATGTCTCATGCCCCTATGTGCTGCCCCTTTGCTTTCTTCCCATGTTGCTGGGGTTTTTTTATACCAACACCCTAGGGACAGCAGCTGCTACCAGCAGAGGAAGGGTGAAGGCAGCTTAGAATGTGTCCTCTGGATAGGGCATACTGGTCTGGGCATGATCTGATGGATCAGCTTTGGACGACTGGGTATGTATGCATTTGCATCCTTGGAAGTAAGCATGCAAGAGAGACTGCTGGCATGTGGATTATCTGCCAGGATCTCATTCAATGCTCATCTTCATCTGCACAAATAAACAAGAGTATGCTAGATGCTTTTATAAACTTCACATCATACAAAGGCAATCAACCTTTGGACTCATTGACTCTCTCATAATTGAGAGGAAGGGAACAAGGAGATAGATGAAAAGTGAAAAAGATGAAAAACATCAGCCGTACCAAAAAATTAACAAACACATATATGTCAGTGCACCCCTTTCGCCTCTCCAAATATTTGCTGAATCTGGCCTTGGGGTATTTGGATTGTCAATCACTCTCCCAGCACAACTATATTCACAGAACAAACTATGTTACCACCCACCAACACGTTTCCAAAGATCTTATACATAATGTGGCCTGTTTAGAAAAATCACGTAACACTGTTTGTTCAATTAAAAGCGATGGATGATAATTCCCTAGCCTGGGCTGGGAAAGAAAGTCTTAGTCCAATATCCAGCATCTTAACTGTTATAGCCAGATTGGAAAAGAAAGCTGGTTTTGGAAGTGACAGATAGTTACAAGCCCCAGCTCTGCTCCTCTAGCTGTGTGTCTTTCAATGAATTACTTAAAATCTTAAAGATGATATTTCTACCTCTTGCTTCACAGAGTCTTAGAGAGGAAAGTGCTTTGTCAATTATAATGCCCAATTCAAATGCAATAGGATCGGAGATTGAGAGCTGGAAGGAAGCTTATAGGTCATCAGTACAACCCACCCCGCTCATCTTTCAGATGATGAAACTGAGGGTTACAGTGACACCGTCACTAACTATCTCAGACAGAATTTTGAACTCAAGTCTTTCTGATTTCAGGTCCAGTTCTCTGTTTATTACACCACACTACTTCTTATTAATTTAATTCATTTCTTGCTTATTCTGCCTACTTTACAGGCTTGTTGCATGGATGGCAACGACAATCATACTAGCTTCTGTTTATGGGAGTGCTTTGATGTTTGTAAAGCATTTTGCACACATGACCTCATTTGACCCTCATAACAATACCTTCTTAGATAGTACACATACTATTATTGCCATTTTACTAATGAGGAAATCAAAGCTTGGAGAAATCATCAACCTGATTTGCCTATAGGACAAATTTGACCATATTCCTTACCCACTCAGTAAACTACTATGGCTCCCTATACTCAGAGGATCAAGTACAAACTCCTCTGGTTGGCATTTAAGGGCCATCACAATCTGAACCTAACCTATCTTTCCACACTGATTATATATTTCTACCTTTTGCCCGGGGCAGCCAACTGGTACAGTGGATAGTGTAGTGGCCCTGGAAACAGGAGGGTCTGAGTTCAAATGTGACCTCAGACATTTACTGACCTCTCATTTTATAGCTGAAACTTAAGACCCTAGGAGTTAAGTGACTTGCTACAGATTGTGGAGTGAATTAATAAATAATACTTGGTATAGACTTTGCCTTTACTTATTTCTGGATATACTACATTCCCCATCCCCAACCCTCCAAGCAGAGCAGAGTTTAAACTCCTTGAAAGAGACTACTTCATTTTAATCTTTATATTCCCAGCAGACAGTACAGTATCTGGTATATAAAAGACACAATAAATATTTGTGGAATTATTGAACCAAAAGGTTCACCTGATCTAATATTCATCCCGTCTGAGAGCCCACCTTTCACCCATTCATCTTTCAGTCTTGATGTCTGTTTTGAAATAACAAAGTCAAGGCATTGATCAACAAAGATGTGAGCCCATCTGCTTAATTTTAAAATTGACAATGCTCTTTTCTATCATTCTTCAATATTAAAAACTAAAGAGTTTTTTTTTCAAAAAGCTTAGTTTTCATCGGGAAAGTGACATTTCCCATTTTTATTATTAAATACTAATATGGACTAAGTTATTTGAACTAAAACCTGGGCATCTAGTATTTGAAAGGCTTATTTGAAAAGTAAAGAATCCCCAACAATGAACCATGGTTATATCTTCCTTAGTATTGGTCCTTTATCCCTGGGTTATATTGTAGGTTATTGTAGATGCTCACAGTTATTTGGGTAATGGAGCTCCATTTTCCCTGTTGGCAAAGTTCTCAGCAACAAAGCAGCAGTGACTCTAGGTTAACTCTTAAGGCAGAAGCATCTGTCACAGTGATACCACTGGCCTGCCCACTGGGTGCTAAGGCTAGAAATACAATAGAAGATTCTTTGGAGGAAGGCATTTCTAAATGCTCCCACTGTGGATTTATTCCCCTAAACCAGATGAAAAGCTTTTGCCACTGCAGAAGTCTTGGACTGAAATAATGACGATGATAATGGAAGCTACCTTTTATATAGCGCATTAAGGTTTACAAAGTGCCTTATATGTTAATCCATTTGCCATAATTCATTTACTCAACTCAGCAGCTAGATGGCCCAGCGGATAGAGTACTGGTCCTGATGTCAAGAAGACTCCTCTTCCTGAATTCAAATCCAGTCTCAGACACTAGCTGTATGGCCCTAGGCAAGTCACTTAACTCTGTTTGCCTCAGTTTCTTCACCTGTAAAATGAGCTAGAAAAAGAAATGGCAAACAACACCATTGTCTCTGCCAAGAAAATCCCAAGTGGGGTCACAAAGAGTTGGGCATGACTGAAAATGACTCAACAACAACTTGATGAACAACTTTTGAGGGCTGAGAAAGAAAAAAAAAGGATTTTTTCACTTATTTCTGGGAAAACTAAGATTTATGTTTGCTTGTTCAGGATGGACAGGATATAATTGGGGGAAAATTACAAGACATAAAGGTCAATGAAACTGGCTAGCAGTCCATTTATTTAATAAGAGTTTTAAGTTCAAAGGATCATTGATTTGGAGCTAAAAGTGACCTCAGAAGTCAAGATCTGCTAATGTATCACATCCTATATAAGGCTTTCCCTCATCCTCACCTAAAAAACTACTTTATATTTACTTTTTATAAACTTATGAGTTGTAACACAGTATAAGCTCGTTAAAGGTAAGGACAGTTTCATTTTTGAAGGTAGATCTGTGCCTGGCACATAGTAGGTACATAAAAAATGCTTGCTTTTTGATTTGGCTAAAATTAAGAAACTGAAGAGAGTTTAGATGGCTTGCCCCATTTTAACCAGTTAATAAGTGGAAGGTTTTGAACCCAGTACCTCTGATTCCAAGGCCAACACTCTTCATAACATACCACAATGCTGTATGATATAACAGATAAAATGCTGCTTTACATCCAGGAAGACCTGCCTTGAGTCTTAATAGCTGCCTGATCCCAGACAAGTCACTTAACCTCAACATATCTCAGGCTACTTCCATGGACTTAACTAAGTCTTAAACAGAGTTCCCTATGCTGACAGACATCAGAGATGCTTCTCAATGCATGAGTTAGCATGAAGCTCTTTCACCCTTATTATGGTCCTTTGGCACTACACAGAGCAGATGATTGAGATCTGTAATAGGAATCTTATCTCCTTGCCCTCAGAGCACAATTACAATTTTCTGCTCAGGTGAGTAGATAACACATAGCTGGTGCTCAATAAATATTTGTTAAATGTGTATGTGTATGTGCATGTATTTGTGTATATTTATCTATCTACACACATATACATATACATAGAGAGCTAATTAAGTATACATACATATCACTATATATACACATATAGCTATGTATACATAAATGCACATAGTACATACATATATACACATATATGTGCCTATATATGTATATACTCACATAAACATACATATATAGAGATAAATATATCACCATGTAGATATAGCTATGTGTACATACATACACATATACATATATGTATGTGTACATGTGTGTATATAAACACATAATACAATACATACAGAGAGAATTAAAATATAAATACATATGCATCACCATATATACATATAGCTAATTATGCACACATATGTGTATATGTGTTCAGGTATGTGTAAACATACATACTCATACAGAAAGCTAAATATATAAATATATACATCACTATAGATAATATAGTAATATATAGCAATATATGCATATATACATGTACATAAAGCGAGCTAAACACATGCACACATCACTATACATGCAGCTATATATACACATAAGCATGTGTCTGTATATGAAAACATACACATAAAGAACTAAACATATGTCTATATCATTATACATACATGTAACTATACATACATATATACATATATGTATACACACATCAGGCTTTTTTTGATTCTTGAAATCATATAGATTATAATATTCTGAAAGCTTAGGAGATACAAAAATCCACCTTCCTTCCCCTGGATGTATTTACAAACTCATTCAACAAAGATGAACTTTCTTAACCTAAATCAGGTATTGCTAACCTCTCCCCTAATCTTGTAGTCTTGGATCTGAGCCAGCATTCCCATGATTCTACTGTAGCCAAAGTTCTTACAACCTGTAAAATTTTCTCTTAGGAAATAAGGCAGAAGCAAAATGAAAAGCTCCATGATTTGAAATTGTTTGAAGGGGAATTTTGATAAGTTCCAGGAGCAATGTGGGGGCCAGGAAGGAAGAAAAGGAGTACTGTCCATTCACTGGTGCCAAGAGCTCACTCTGAGAAGTCTTAATGTCAGATTTCATTCTATCAATCACCAATTATCCGTATGCTCTGGTGACCCACAAAAGAAGCTAAAACTTCATGCACTTTATTATTTCCTTGCTACACTTCAGCTTCAACCAAATGAGAGGCAGAACTGAGGAAACAACCAGAAGGAAGCTGAATTAACACAACATAATGGCCAGTTTCCTTTCAAGCACTGGTGAGCGTAGAATGTGTGCCAGGTGTGCCAGCATACTTGGTCTACACTCTGTGAATGCCTGTGGTGCCAAGCAGGATTCCTAGCAATGATTCCTCGGTGTTTTTCCAGAGAAGTAAATTATGTCTTCGGTAAAATTAGGAGTAACTTGGGATCTCATTCTGAAAATAGACTTTGTTTGCCTATTGCCATCACACTCCTCCTCCCCCATCTTGATTAGCAAGAGCCTTCTGGGGCCCCCTTCATCTAGGTGGGCTCTAGCAATGTTGCTGGAGTCAGCTGAACTGGATCACCAGAGCCAATTGTTAAATTTTCAATATCCACACCACAGAAATCAACAAATGCTATAAATCAGTCCTTGATGCACTGTTTTGGAGATTGTCTGCCTTAGGAAAGTAATTGAGAAAACAATAATAATGCAGATTAAACTTTAAAACATGCCCTGCGTACATATATTTTTTTCTGGAGAATCAGTTGTGAAACTTTTACCAATACACCCCCAGCCACGTTTCACTTTATTGCTAGACCAGCTTCTTATCAGCCACCTTGCTGATATGCATATCCTTTATTGTGGAGACGATTAAGGGCGTAATATAAA
The DNA here is from genome assembly GCA_028658325.1 of Potorous gilbertii. Lineage (NCBI taxonomy): Eukaryota > Metazoa > Chordata > Mammalia > Diprotodontia > Potoroidae > Potorous > Potorous gilbertii. Next base: position 148,026,041 of record CM053773.1, read on the forward strand.
TTCCATATGGAATAACCTTGCAATTTTTAAAGTGCTGTTGTCTAAATTTTAAAGTAAAAAGTATTTTAAACTTTTGGCATTCTTTCTGAAAAAGTTAGAAAAAGAACAAACTGAAAATCCCTAAGTAAATACCACATTAGAAATACTGAAAACCAAAGGAGAGATTAATAAAATTGAAATTAAGAAAACTATTGAACTAATAAATAAAACCAATAGTTGGTTTTACGAAAAAACTAATAAAATTGATAAACCTATTGTCAATTTGATTTTTAAAAAAGTAAGAAGAAAACCAAATTACCAATATCAAAAATGAAAGGCATGAACTCATCTCCAGTGAGGAGGAAATTAAAACAATAATTAGAAATTACTTTGCCCAACTTTATGCCCATAAATTCGACAATCTAAATGAGATGGATGAGTATTTTAAAAAATACAAATTGCCCAGAATGACAGAAGAGGAATTTGAATACTTAAACAACCCCATCTCAGAAAAAGAAATTGAACAAGCCATCAATGAACTCCCTAGGAAAAAAATCTCCAGGGCCAGATGGATTTACAAGTAAATTCTATCAAACATTTAAAGAACAGTTAATTCCAATATTATATAGACTAGTTTTGAAAATTGGGGAAGAAAAAGTCCTCCTAAATTCTTTTTATGATAAAAATATGGTTTTGATACCCAAACCAGGAAGAGACAAAACAGAGAGAGAAAATTATAGACCAATTTCTCTAATGAATATAGATGCAAAAATTTAAATAAGATATTAGCAAAAATAATACAGCAATGTATCAAGAGAATAATACATTATGATCAGGTAGGATTCATACCAGGAATGCAGAGTTGGTTCAATATTGGGAAAACCATCAGCATTAATGATCATATCAACAACAAAACAAACAGAAACCACATGATTATCTCAATAGATGCAGAAAAAACTTTTGAGAAAATACAGCACCCATTCCTATTAAAAACACTGGGAGAGCACTGGAATAAAGGGAACTTTCCATAAAATAATAAGCAGTATCCACCTAAAACCTTCAGCAAGCATTATATGCAATGGAGATAAGCTAGATGCATTTCCAATAAGATCAGGGGTGAAACAAGGATGTCCATTATCACCACTATTATTCAATAGGGTTCTAGAAATGTTAGTTGTAACAATTAGACAAGATAAAGAAACTGAAGGAATTAGAATAGGCAAAGAAGAAACTAAGTTATCACTCTTTGCAGACGATATGATGATATACTTAGAGAATC
>CM053773.1:148027798-148056533 GCA_028658325.1 Potorous gilbertii
GACCAGTACCTCTGCTGTCTCTCTTAATGCACCCAAAGACCCGCTAACTTTCCTGGATGTTTTGCCACACTGCTCATTCTAGTTCATTTGAACTCCTATATCTTTTTCAGATATACTTCTATATATTTTATGAACAAAATGGAGGTAAATGACCTAGACAAAAATACTATTAGATCAACTAGAACTGACTGAATGGCCAAAACCAAAGAGTTGTCATGAAATGGTTCAGTGTAACTTGAAAGTGGGTCTCCTGGAGAATCCCCCAGGAATCTGTGCTTGATCCTTTGCTGTTTAACATTCTTATCATCTTAACTCACTGATAAGCTTATCAGATTTCCAAATGACAAAAAACTGAGAAGGAAAACAAATATATTGGATGAGAGAATCAGGATCCACAAAGCTTTTCAGATAAGCTTATCAGATTTTCAAATGATAAAAAGCTAAGAAGGAAAATAAATATATTGGATGAGAGAATCAGGATCCACAAAGCTCTTTCCAGTCTAGAACGGTGTCAATCATGAGGACAGTGGGAGGCATGAAGACCACAACACTCCCAAGTATGGCCCAGACTATATCAAAATGTAATTAGAGAACATTAAAGAAAATAAATATAAATACAATAAAAAACAGCTAATATTAATATGTTTTTCTAAGTCAATATACAGCCTGTAGGGATCCTTATGTATGGTTTAGTAGATCCTGGTTCTGTTTAAATTTGAGACCACTGAGTTAGAACTAGGATATGAACCTAATAAAATGAAATTTAATAGTGATAAATATAATCCTACACTTCCAGGGGTTAAGACCTGTGATTTCATTGACACAGGGAGCACCCAGTGAGGAAACTTCTTCTCCCAATACAGATTATCCCTGACTTTACAACTTAAAATTTTAGAGAATTTTCTGTGGCACTATGATTTATATGCCTTTCCTAGAGTCATACATCCATCAGGTACCAGAGGCGGTAATCAAAGGCAGATCTTCTTGCCTCAGATACCACCTCTAACACCATGCCATTTCAAAGTCTTAAATCTCAGTTCAGAAAACCAACTTCACAAATAGAGAAAGAGAGAAATGTGATTAGGCAGCAATTCCCCTTTTCCAATATAGAATTCTGAGACATTATGATAATGTTGTACTTCTCTCTTTCTCTTCTTATTCTGATCCCCTTCATTTTTTGTTATGTCTATAACACACCTTCTATGGACACATGATTATGGTTGCAGGCATGTGGAAGTGAAATAATCAATGGACTTGTTGTTAGGAGACCTGGATTTAGATCAAAGTTGTGACTCTTACTTGCCATATAATCCATTGCAAACTCTTTTGATTGACCTTTAAATAGTAGTCCATAAACATCTGTACTCAGTCCTCTCCTTTCTATATATTCTCTTCCTTGGTCATCTCAAAACTAGGGTCACTGGATGGATGTTACAGAAAAGTAGATTTCAAATCAATACAAGGCAGGGGGAGGTGGAAATCCTGGAAATTAAACTCATCCATAAATGGAATGGACTGCTACTAGAGACTACTGAGTTTCTCTCACTTAGTGTGAGGTCTTTAAGGGGAGACTGGATAACCACACGTGAAGGATATTGTAGATAAGATGTATACTTTGAGTAAGGGTTGGACCAGATGCCTTAAGAGTTCCCTTCTTGTTCTGCAATTCTATGATTTTTTTCCCTCATTTTCCTTGATTCAGCCACTGAGATTTCTTAGGGAACTGATGACAGACCATGGTAATATCTTGCTGTGAAAAAACAGAGTATGGAAATGCAGAATGGAAAAGAAAACTTTCTAATCAAACTTGTCTTTCTTTCATTATTGAAACTTATTGTTTGGGTAAAACTAATCTTTCACATTGGCCAACAAAAATATGTTACAGCTAACAAAATAGCACACTTAAATATAATTTATCTAATCATCCACTGGGACCATTTTCTCCTTGATTTCTCCAGCTTGCCAGAGCAAGCTGAAAATAACTTGTACTTCTATTAAGTGCTTTGAGCAAGACCCCATTTGGAAAGAGTTTTAAAGCTAATCATGGTCTTTTAGACTGCCCAGTCACTGAGATGTTTCAAAGTTGATCTAAGAGCTTACCTCTAGGTTGCCCATTAACTAGTTATCAATCTGAACCCACTTCCCTGCTCTCACCATCTATTTAAGAAAGTGATTTCCTTCAATTCTAACAGACTGTCAAGAGCTTAAAAAAGTGAAATAGAAAACTAACAAAAATGAGACAGGACAGATTTATTTTGAAGGGAGGAAAATGCTTCCAGAGGTGAATGTATCGTTTAAAACAGCCACATGTTCTGCAGGCTGATAGACTGAACAATATCAAGGAGCTCAACAGGGTATTATTATTAATAAGCTCAATGGGAAGCTATCTTTGAGTAGTAATTATACCAGTAGATCTACTATCTCATTGGTATCTGTATATTCCTTCTAAGGGAATTCCCCATTGTGCAGAGCACAAAGCATCCATGCCTACCCATCTGGTGTGACTCTTATCCATGTCATCCTATAAATTTGCTACAAAAAAAGACAAAAACAAAACACCCAGTGTGCTGAAGGCTGCCTCATCATGGTGCCTCTAAGCTTTCAAAGGCTGTGCCAGCAGAATGCAGGGTCCCAGCAAAGCCTGATATTCTGGGAGGCTTTGAGTATAGTATCCTTCTGAGAAACAGCATAACTAAGGGCACAGAGGCTGAAAATCAGTCAGTTGGCTCTTTGAGGATGGTTAACTCAAAAAAGGATGTGTGCCAGTATAAAGGAACATCTGTCCTTTCTTACTTAAAATGATGATAATGATAGGATAAAAACATAATTATAGTACTCACAGGTCCCAAACCATCTGAGAGAGATTGGAAAACCTTACATTTCAAATTAAAAGTCCTCTACTTTAGCAGTTGAGTAGAAGGCATAGATTTTCCTACCCCTTTCCCTTATTTCTGTGCACAATGTACACCATTCTCAAGAAATGCAGAAAGAAACACACAGCAGGATCTAACTGAATTTACTTAGTTGTGAGCTCCTTGAAAATGAAGGTAGTGTCTTATGTATGCCAGCACCTAGCACAGGGAACTTATATGTAGCAAGTGTTTAACTTAATCAAGTATTTAATTTATTTCTTAAGCACTAATTAATTAGAGTAAGCATTTTTTAACCAAATGACAATGAACAAATGAAGAAAGGAATTTTGGGCTGTCTGCCTAGGCGGTATTTAAGGCAAAAATCAAGTTCAGTGCTTAATGACAGATAAATACATACTTCTGAATTGGCCTTGGGCAGGTTTGCTTTCTTTGTCTTTATCAAATGCAATAAGTTGTACTGCATAGTTCTGGTCTGGCAAAAGACCTTGAATGATGGCTTTATTGGCAGTATTCTGAAGAGTCAGCTGGTTGGTTTTTCCCCCTAGAATGAAACAGAAAAATATGTCCTGTTGAAGAGTGGAGATTAAGAGAATTTTATTAGCTAACATATGGACACCCAAGATTTTAAATGATAAACTATTTTTAAAATCTGAATGATTACTTACACATTCCATTTCATTTGACCCTATAATTCTTGACATGAAACCTAGTTTGACCGATTCTTGCAATATTAATAGTACATATTTATATTTTGCTTTAGTGGATATGATGAACTCTCCTGATACAAAATCATGGCTGAGAGGTCATGTTGTAGAACAAAGGAATGAATTTGGAGTCGAGATCTGGGTTCAAAGCCAAGCTTGGATATTTACTAGCTATATATATGATCACAGGAAAAATTTGAGTCTTCCTCATTTGTAAAAAGTATTATCTACAAGAACTGTTATGAAGGTTTCTATAGAACAAAGTACTATATCAAAATGGAATTTATGATTACTACTATTATAAAATGGGCAAATTCTCGAAGCCTATTTCCTCATCAGTAAAATGGGCATAATGCTTACATTGTTAAACCCAAGGAGCTATTTCTGAGGAAATCACTTAAAAAGCTTTATAAATGTCACTTTGTCACTATTTCATTTGATCCTCCCAGTAGTATGAGATAGGTAGTGCCAACACTATTATCTCTATTTGACAAATGGATTAAAGAGTAGACTTGGCACAGCAATAGAGACAACGAGGATGAAAGTAGGCCTACCTACGTTTTTATACAAAATATTTCATCCCTGTACACTGTCAACTCAATATACTATAGAGATACATTTCCTTATAAGAAGGGAAGACAGAAAACACTCTACCAGCAATTTAATTCTGAATGGAAAGAGGTGTTTTTTTTTAATTTTTAAAACTAAGAAGTCTAGACCCCCCCAAAAATGTAATATTTCATGCTGTCATTCTTTTTTAGTACCTATGAAGTAAGCCAAAACATGCTATTGAACAAGTCTGACAGGTATGGCTTTCTTGAAAACTCTGGCAATTTCAAATTTTTCTGGGAAATTCCAGTTAAATCTCAAGTCTTCTCCAATCTACTACTTTTTTCATAGGAAGCATCATCTCCATTGGTGCTCTATAAATAATCTGTCTATAACTTACAGTCTTATAGAGTTGCCTGATAGCTAGTCAAAGGTCTTCCCACTACCCACTATGATGCTTGTCTACTTGAAGTGAAATCTATATACAACATCGAGTACTTAGAACAAATAAAATCCTTCCCTCTCACCTCCCACCTCGATACCACCCACTCCACAGAAGCCTTGAGTTGGCAGCCAATCTCCCAGAGGGTTCAGGTGGCCCATTGCTTTCCATCAGACCAGCCAAGCAGGTGGTCTATGAGTGTAGTTACTGAATTGTGTGTTTCCCATTTCAGTGGGCCAAAATTTCATCCTGTCACACATTCTGCAGGCCAAGAGAAATCTCACTAGACTGGAAATCTGGCCCAAGGAGAACTATCAAAACATTGTCAACCCTAATGGGCCATAAAAGACTCTCTACTCTGCTCTACTCTAGGGGAAATTACAGCCCTCACTGGAGAAAAAGTTTCAAGCTTTGAGGATAAAAGTACTTAAAGACAATTTTTAAATAACATTTTCAATTTCCTGCATGAAATAACTTTCTTATTCACTATAAAATTTTAATTTGAGATCTTTTTACCTGAATTTGGAGTTACAAGAAGTTTGTACCCACTAAATTTCCCTTTGGGAGCTTTCCATGCGATCTGTATGCTGTCATGAGATAATATGGTATATCTCAATCTTGTTGGTGGAGCCACTGTAAAGGAAAACAAAATCTTTTAGAAAACCTATTAAGGTACATAAACTTTCTTTTTACTGAAAAGATAAAGCAAAGCTGACACTTTTACACACAGGAAATTTGACAGCACAACAAAAAAATGTGAGTTAAAGTATGGACTTAACTTGTTAGTTTGCCAAAGTAACGTTAAACCTAGAGCTATATGATTTTCCCTGAAGACATACAACAAAAAGCAAACAGACAAATGAGTTGGAGGGCAGTGCCTGACTTAATAAGCAAAGTGGATCGAGCCAAATCTTCTTTTGTTGACTTCTGAGAATAGTTTTCTCTTGCTGGATTGACTCGAAGATCTTATCATTACATTATGCTACATCTGGACCTACAACCATCTGCAGTAACTTTGCAATAATAAAACCCTAGAAACCACTATTAGGTACATAAAAATGTAAGGACTAGGTAAAGGGCAACTTGCAGTTAAGAACTAAATATCCATAAATGGGGCTATGGCCCATAAATGTCACTGCAATTATAGCCCTGCTATGAATTACACTGAAAAGGTTTCCATTTTACCCCAAATCATAGGATACATGTCGAATGTATATGTTTAATGACAGTCTGTATAGATAGCTGGTATGATAGAGCCACCCACACTCTCTAGGGGCTTCAACACTTCTTACCTATGTGTGTCAACACCTACTCACTCTTTAGATTGGTTCACTCATGCCAACCTGCCCTCGCCCTGGCAGGTCTAGATTCAAAGAGATAGACTACCTATAAAGTTACATTTCTACTCTCTTAGTGTCCTGGGTAACCCTGTTGATGGGAAATAGACTGCACCTACTCAATATTCCAGCTCTGGAGCTCCCACCAATGCATTTCTATTTATACAACCAAATGTCTACTCACAATGAAAAGTACTAGTAAGATGTACTGTATTTATAGAAGCAGCTACTCACATCTTAAACATTACTATTTACTTAGTAATGGGGTAAAATAAATAGTGGTAATATTATAGATCCTTGTATGTTAAAATAAATATATAAATAATAAGATATATCACAATGTACCTGTAAACTAGAGTCACATTCTTCCACTCAGAATACTGCATAAGCTCATCAGACTGGCTATTTCTGACCTATGCAAACCCAGCCAGGTATTCACTCATTTTTCTCCTGTACTATCTAATCAGACAAGAGTTCACAGTAACACAGCTCAGACTGATCCTTCATGCAGAAGTTCTGAAATTGATTTGGCCTCTGTCCCTTTTAAAAAATTACTCAGCATCCCCCAGAAATCTACTTTATTTAAACCTTTAATGTTTTTAACATTTTTATATTATTATATTATATGTTATAAAATAATAAATTAAATTTAATATTTACATAAAATATTTTAAATGACACATCTTAAATTTAATAATTTATTGTAAATTTGCATGTGAGGGGGTTCCTGCATTGACATTTTGATGATGCAATATTGTGTCATGTAGCCATATTGTATCATATTGTAAGCAAGTCATTACATGCACATAATCCTGCCAATGCATTCTGGACTTCCCAAAAATGCACAACATGCTTGCCTGCCAACACTTGCTTGTTAAGACCTGTTAGCAGACTTGACTATTGAGTGGTTATAATCTCCATTTTCTTTGTTTCTTTGGAAAATAATGTAATCACTATGACTTTAACTCTCTTACACAATAGGTGAAACATTTATTCAAAATTTTCTTATCTTTTCTTTCCTTATGCTTCCACTACCCCCTTATTTTTATTCAATGCCTCCCAATTGCACCCAAGGCTACTACCTCCCCAACAGATCATTCCAGTGCCCCCAAGGGGGGCATTTTGAGGACCTGTGATTGTAAGACAAGCTGACCTCATCAGTTCATTAGGATACAAACTAACTGCAAAACCTGTCTTTCCTTCTGCTTTTCCTTCTTGAACCAGAGGTTGGAACAGAGAGCAATGGGCACTTATGAGAAGTTTCACCTTTCCCCAACTGTAGATGGCACTAAAGGACAATAGCTGTCACTGATGCTCTTGGTAAATGGAATCATTTTGTTTCTTCTACCAGTCGTGAATCACTTAACTCAGACCTGTCAGTTCATTGCTTCTAACTGCCAGGTCCAACTAAGCAGTTTTTCAGCACCACCTCTCCATCCTCACTCCACTTTCAATTCTTCTCATAGGATTCTTATCTCAGAATCATCTCATATCAATGTTTTTAATAAGAGTCTTCTGACTCTTACTAACTTTTAACATAAAAGGTTAACAACTTCCCAAATTTCCCCTATCAAATTGATGGTCCTTTCACAAAAATACCTCGTTTTCCAAACGTTTATGAATTTTACCTTCTTTAATCATACCTATAGGATATATGTGGCATAAACTGAGGTAACATAATCCCTTGAAGCTGTAAGTCCTTACATGGTCCAACATCTGGTTATGCATTCCTCAGTTTCTTACTCTTACCTTTCCATTTTTTCATAAATAAAATTTCTCTACCTCTTTAAAACATCAAACTATTCACATACATATGAAGCTTCATCTTACATCATTTACAAGGTGATTTAATCCTTTATATTTGCTCTGCAATTTATTTTTTTTCTAAACTGCTCAAATCTCATATGAAATTTGTTTCTTTATACAGATATTTTGTGGGGTTTTATTAAAACATTGTCAGTCTTTTCTAATTCATTTTGGGTAACAGAAAATTCATCATAACAGCAAATATATCTTGAATCCTTTAATAGTCACTAGAACTCTTTCACATTAAAAAAAAATCTTTTTTCTGTCCTTTTCACCACTAAACTGCTCCATAGGAAAAGAGCAGTAGCTAAAAGGGACAGAATGGGACATCCCATACGACATATGTTGGACATGAGAGGCAGGTGACACAGTGGACAGAGAACTAACTCAGGAACAACCTCTGACCCTCTTCCTGATCAGGAAGATCTCTGATCTGACACACACTGTGGGACCTGAGATGGGTCATTTAACCTTTTAAATTTCTGGGCAATGTTATAAGCCAATAAGGTATAGAACAGGTTGCAAGTTTGGATCTGTGCTAGTAGAGGAAGCACCTCACTAAATGCTGATGCTCCCTGGACTGATGAAATCATAAATCCAATCCAAAAAAAAAGGTGCAGTATGATGAATATGCTATGGTAACATGATCTCCAATTTAAAAAACATACAAATCATAGTTTTTCAAATCCACATAAAAATAGCTATGCTCTAGAATAGCTATGATCTAGAATGATTTATATTCTTTAGAAAGATAGTAACACAGTGAAGAAACAGCCTGAAAACGGAACACCCTCTGATAGCTCATGAAAAAAGGGTAATTCCGTATTACTTTGTCTAAGTCACTAAAACTTAACACATCAATGTGCATACTTTAGAGTATACATCGGTACAAAAGTTCTAGGATTTCCAGAGAAATTTAGCTAGGAGGACTAGCTCAATTCATCTAAATGTCAGGGGGAAATTTTGATATAAATACACAAAAAAGATGAGGATTTATTCTCAATTGTTCAACCCTCCTTTGTCAGATTTAAACACAAAAAAAGTGAGGATAACATTTTAAACAAATGAACCCACAGAAAAACCCAGTAAAATGAATCCTTTCCTCTTACACAGAACAACACCTACCTTACATCACCAAGCACTGAATCAAATGGTCCCCACCATGTGCTTGGTACATATCTACATATAATAGAGTGCCATTAGTATGCCAATATTCACACAGCAAGAAATTTTGCTTATGTCAAACTTATGACAAAAGAACTTTTGCTTCAAGGATTTTTTTCTGTCTCAATCACAAGAAAGAACATTAGTCACCTGAAAAATAAAGACTGTGGCCTCTTTTTGTCAGTTGGTCACCAAAAAAAAATTTAATTAATTAACAGTATCCTTTAATCAGAAGGGAGGGCAGGAACTAGAGTTTTATAGAAAACTACAGTTATCTTATAGAAAACACAAAGTTAATCAAATCTGATATTTGGACACACCCCAAACTATTGATAGTAACTGTTAATGGAGCTTGTTGTCTTATCTCTCCACTAGATTTGTTGAGTCATATCCAACTCTTCGTGACTCCATTTGGGGTGTTCTTGGCAAAGATACTGGAATGACTTGCCATTTCCTTCTCCAGGTCATTCTACAGATGAGGAAACTGAGATAAACAGGGATAAGTGACTTGCCCAGGGTGATACAGCTGGTAAGTGTTTGAGGCCAGATTTGAATTCAGGAAAGGGAATCTTCCAGATCTCAGGCCCAGTATTCTATCCCTTGGGCCACCTCACTGTCCCCATTGGACTGTAACCTATTTTACTGTATTCCACTTCTCATTTAAACTATGTCTCCTCTCCAGCACCCATAACAGTACTCTACGTATAGTATTAACTTAGCAAATCTTTTTTATTTTTGTATGCTATACTTAATAATATACTAGGTAGAAGAGCAGGCTGTTAGTTTCAAGGTATGACTCTGACAAATATATGTGTGAATATAGGCAAGTCCCTTAACTTATGAGTGGTCCAAGGTAATACTCTAAGAATTCCCATCTACATTAATAGAACTTTCTACACTGACAATATTCACATTGAAGAAATCACATATTTGGACTAAAACCTAAGAACAACAAATATATGATCAACAACCTGAAGAGTGAATCCATTTCTGCAGGGCACTTTATTATTTATTGAAGAAAGTTCACTTCTTGCAAAAAAAGAAAGAAAAAGAACCACTCATGGAAACAAATTGAGTCAGTAAGCTGATAGCAATCATTGGTTAGCACTCATCAAATAGCTTTTCAGGAATGCCAAAATGAATGGTCAATAGCAACACAGTCAATCAACCTGAAGAGTACTGGAGACTTGATAAGTTCCACTGTCTTTATTAGTGCTAAAAATGCCTTGGAATTTTCAAGAAGATTCCTTCTCTCCTTGATGATGCAAGCAGTCAAAGTTATAAGTTTAAAGAATTAAAGAATTCTATACAACACTTTTGCATGGACGAATACATATTTGTATCAATATTTATTTTTCATCTTTTCTCTTTGAACTGAACCTGTGATTTCATTGTATAGGGGACTGATGAGGAGGCTCTCTATCTCAATGAAGATTAGAAACTCCTCTGCAACTCAGACAGAGAGGTTTGTGGGTCACTAAGGGGTTAAGTGATTCATTCAGGGTCATCTAGTCTTAATATATGGGAACCCAGACCTTAAAAACTCTAAAGTCAGCTAGTTCTCTCTCAACTCTGATTTTCAAATCAGTAACATTAAATTACCTCTTAATCTATCAAGAATGAAATTTTTTCTGAAAACATACTAAAAAACAACACTATAATACATACTTAAGTTACATAGCATTATCGGAAGTTGTTTGTATAGGAAATAGAAAGATCAGGATATAATCAAAAGTATATGTGTGTGCGTATATGCAAATATATATAATTATACATATACACTTGTAGTACATATATCTAAATACATATATATAAACTGAAAGTACCTATATACATATTTATATATGTAAATTGTAAATATGGATATATATTTTTTCATGATTGCAGTTTTGATGGTTAGTTGATATATTTCCTATATAAACAATATATATGTGTATGTATATATATGCATTTTATATATATTGCTATACAAATATCTATATATATACAATCCTATACAAATTATTTATATCCCTATATACAAAATGAATGTTGATATAGTACCATGAGAGCCACTTATTTTTAATTTGGACCTGTGATTCCATTGCTGTAGGGAACTTCCAGTGGGGAAAAGCCTCCACTGATAAATATGGACAGCTCATCTATAAGCTATGGCTTTGAAAAGTTGTCCAGGGCACTGTGAGAATAAGAAACTTACCCACTGTCACATGGTTAAATACGTTTCAGAGGCAGGACTTGAACCCTTCTAATGACTCTGAGGTTCATATTTTAACTCTCATTAGGATTACCAACATGAACCATTAGAATACAAGCTCCTTAGGGAACTGGGTGGCACAGTGGACGGAGCACTAGACCTGGAGTGAGGAAGATCTGAGTTCAAATCTAGCTTCAGATACATCTGAGTTAGAATTAGAAAACCATATATTAACACTGTCTGTGTTCTACTGTGTTTTTATTAATGTTGTTAAAAATTTCACGGTTACATTTTGATCTGTGCAGGCTATGTGTTTGATACTTCTGCTTTAGGAAACTCTCTAAGAATATATGTAGTAGAGAAAGTGCTGATCTGCCTGGGTGGAGAAAGTTTTCTCATCTGGAAACTCTCTGTATCAATAGTCCAATCTCAATCCCATGTGAATATTAACATTCACAAACATGTAAAAAAAACCCATAATTTTATACCAAGTATGAATTTCCTTTTGTCTTTTGTCTCAGGGAAAGAAGAAAAAAGGAAAGGTATAAATGGTCATATAGACAATTTTTCCATATTATGTCTTTAAAAATCAGACTTTCCTGTAGATGCTAATGGGAACTGTGTCAGAAAAGGGGCCACAATACTGACAAATACTTTGCAAATGCAGTGAAAAAAATAATTCCTCTTATTTCATGGAATAAAAATTCATGTAGTACCAGGCACGTGATAGTGTTTCTTGTGAGTACAAAGGAGCTGCTCTGAATACCTGCACTTGGCTTCCTAGAGAAGTCACAAATGCTTGCATGGACTCGACTCAAATGCTAAATGGTGTCTGTGTAAATCCTAATTTTCCCCTTTCAAGAAAGAAAAAAAAGGAGTATAAAATGTGCCTTCTGACACGTCCAAGAAAAAGAACAAGAAAATACCTTCATCCCTAGCATGGTAAAGTCAGGCTTCCACTTTAGGATTTGGGCCAAATCACGCTCTTCAGAATATATTAACTTCATTCCTGAGGGAAATTTGGGAGGAAGGCCAAGGAGGACCCTTTCATTAACCTCTTCACAGTGACAGGGCTAGGCTTGTTGCTGACAGAGATTAACATTTATTTAGAAAATAACTTCTCTATGCCAAAGACCTTTAACGAGAAAATGCTTACGAGAATCATAATTAAGTAGGAGAGAAAATTTTGGAAGTTATTCTACCGAATCCCCATATTATGGAAGAGTAGGGGAGTTTTACTTACTCTATTACCTCACCATCAAAACTCCATTCTGAAAGGTTCATCCATTTTAATTCTTAAAGAACTGCTATCACCTTTAGCAGAAGGTCTGCTTACAAAAGAAATGACAATCCAGACAAGGAAGTCTAGATCAGATTCCAATAAATTTGCTAAACACCCTTACATTATTCTTTTATGAAGACAGTACATTAGAGCATTCCGAGCTCATATGGATCTGATCAGCCACAGTCAGACACAATGAAAATTCACGTTATCATAGTGATGTCATCTTGGTCCTCTTTGGAAATGAAGGACAACAACCAACCAACATTAGTGATACATTCAGAGACCTGAGTTTATGAGTTTATGATTTTAAGTGAATTACCCTGGTGATTGTTGTTTAGTCATGCCTGATTCTTTGTGACACAATTTGGAGTTTTCTTGGCAGAGATACTAGACTAGTTTGCATTTCTTTCTCCAGCTCATTTTATAGATGAGGAAACTGAGGCAAATAGGGTTAAGTGACTTGCCCAGGGTCACACAGCTAGCAAGTATCTGAGGCCAGATTTGAACTCACAAAGATGAGTTTTTCTAACTCCAGCATTCAATCCAATGAGTCACAAAGTGGAAAGCAATGGCAACTGAGGGAGGGGAAAGTAAGAAAAGTCTCCTGAAGAAGCTGGAATTTGAACTGTCTTGAAAGAAGCTAGGGAATATAGGAGCACAATACATAGGAGAGCAATCTGGAACTACGCCCAAAGAATTATTAAACTACCTCTACCCTTTGACCCAGAAATGCCCCATCTATTTCCAAAAATGACCAGGAGAAAAAGGAAAAGGACCTTCATGTTCTAAAATGTTGATAGCTGCTCCCTTTGTGGTTGCACAGAACAGGAAATTGGAGGGATGCCCATCCATTGGGGAATAGCTGAACAAGATGTGGTTGTGATTAATATGGAACACTACTGTGCTATAAGAAATGATGAGCTCACTGATCTTAGGAAAACATAGAAAGCCTTGTGTGAAATAATGATGAGTGAACAGAGCGGAATCAAGAGAACACTGTATACAGTATCAGCAATATCGTTTTAAGAACTAGAGGGACTGAGTTACTTTGACTCTAATAAATACTCAACTTAATTGTGAAGGACATATGAAGAAAGATGCTACCTGCATCTAGAGAAAGTATTGATAAATAGGAGTATGCATAGAATAATTTTATATATATACACACAGCCAGAGCCAGCTCAGTGTTTGGGAGGCTCTGAAGAAAAGTATGGGAGAGAAGAGGTATTAGACTGACAACCTAGCTGAAGGTCTATAGAGCCATTGTGCTGACCTCATTGTTGTATGCCTGTGAAACATGGGCAGTGTACTAGGGCCACTTCCATTTGAACTGTCTTAGGAAGATTCTGAGAATCACCTGGCAGGATAAGGTACCAGACACTGAAGTCCTTACTCAAGCTGAACTGCCAAGGATTCACTCTCTGCTCCAGAGAGAACAACTCCGATAGGCTGGCCACATTGTTCGAATGCAAAATGTATGCTTGCCAAAAAGTTCAGGGAGAACTCATACAAGGTAAGCATTCACATGGTAGTCAGAAAAATGCATTGTTCATATATTTTTGCTTAATTTGAAGATCTTTCCCATCCACTAAAAGGCCCATATGACCTGCTCAAATCACATAGAAGCCTAAGTCACACATGGTAGGAGGAGCTTGCTGAACAGGTGAAACAGGAAGGGTGGAGCAGAACTGAGAGGAAGTTGGTGAGAGCAGTTAAGGTAGAGGAGAGGACACAGGCACAGCTAGTCTTGCAAGTGTTTTGCTTGGGGCAGGGGGCAGGTTTGGGAATGGCTTTGTCTCCTGCAATGATAATGTGTATTGACTACTTGGTTACTATGATAGGTTGACTTTCTGGTATTGGGATTTGGCTTTCTGGTGTCTGAATAAATGCATTTCTTCTGTCTTCTATATGGAGAGTCTGTTATATTTTGATCTTCAGAACTATGCTGGCATATTCAGAGTCGCCTTTGGTGTTGTGAATATTACCTTGATGATACAAAGAAGTGATACAAGGACACTCTCAAGGTCTCTCTTAAGAACTCTGGAATTGATTGTGTGACATGGGAGACATTGACACAGGACCTTTCAGCAAGGCATGTCCATATCAGAAGAGGTGCTGATGTTCCCATGGACTATTTGTGCCTGACTTGTAGTAGAGCACTCTGAGCTCTTATTGGTCTGATCAGCCACAATTGAACACAATGAAACTTGACCCTGGCATAGTGATGTCATTTTGGTCCTCTTCAAGTACAAAGAACAACAACTTACTACATATACATATATATGTGTGTATATATATACACACACACATATACACACACCTATTTGTGTCTAATGATGGCCATCTCTAAGGCAGGGGGAAGGGGTAGAAAAAAAGATATTTACACGATAACTTTGTTGTATATTTGAAAGGAACAGCAAGCTGTACATAGCAGATTTTTTATCACACTATGTTGTGGAAATGCTTGTTTAATTCCACAAATTCAAAGTAAAATAATTCTTTAAAAAAGAAGAAAGAAGCTGGGGAAACTAAACGGTGAGGAAAGGAGGGAGAGGATTCCTGGCATAGAGAACAGTCAATGCAAAAACATGAGGTAGGAGATGTTCAAGGAGCAGCAATTTAGCCAATGTAGATGAATTGGAGAGTGTGTGAAGGGACCAACATTATAAGAAGATGATAATATGACATATCATGATATATCATAATGATACATAATTATATATTGTCATAAAATATAACAAAAATGATATAAAAAGATAAGATGAAGAAAGAGGTCAAAGTTGTCAAGTTTTAAGTGCCAAACAGAGGACTTTCCAGTTGCTTCTGGAGGTAAAAGGGAGACACTAGAGTTTATTGACTGGGGGAGAGGGGTGGGCTGACAAGGGCAACAATTGTAGAAGTCTCAAAGAAGTAGAGTTCAGTTCAAGGGAAAAATTTTTAAACAACAAAAATTATTTACAAGTCAAGTGAATTCACTTATGAGTAATGGGTTCCTTCCCACTTGACATCTTCAGGGAGAGATTTGATGATCCCGTTTTTTGGATGTTATGGAAAGGATGACCCCAAGCAGGGTCACAAAGAGTTAGACCTGACTGAAATAGCTGAATACAAATGGAAAGGATGCCTACTCATTTTGGTTATAATCTTTGATACCTCTCCCCAACTTGTTAGGTTCTATGCCAGTACTCTATCAAAAGCACTGCCGAAATAATTCACAAATAAGAGAACACCATACTAGTTGAGATCAACACAGTATGGGGCATACTGAGAACTTTACATGTATTTCTTGGAAATGATAATATGTATTTAATGAGTATTCAAATATATTACAAAGATGATAGAAATATTAAAAAGGAAAACATTACCTACTGCCTATCTTGACCAGAATCTTGGAGTTGGAAGGGATCCTTAGAAAGCATCTATTCCAACCTCCTACCCTAAATCAGAATTTTCTCTAAGTATCATTGGCATATCATTGCTCAGCCTCTCTGCTTGAATACTCCCATGACAGGAAACTCACTACATCACAAGAGAGGGTATTTCATTTTTGGATATCTCTAATTGTTACAAAATTGTTTCTTAAATTGAACCAAAATCTACCTGACTGTTGCTTCCACATATATAACTTAGTTTTGTCCTCTGGAACTTGACAGTCCTTCAAATAATTGAAGAAAACTGTTAGGACAAAACGTTTTTCTTATCAAAATATGACTTTGCATCTTTTTGGTCCTTTACAACTTACAAAGTGTTTTACATTCTGCACATACATTCATTTCTAGGTCAATATTTTGCAAATCCTTATAAAACATGGTTTTGCGCTCCCCTCTTCTCTGGGCATGCCCAAGTTTGTCAATACCTCTTTTAAAATTTGATTGGCACAATCAGTGCTGAGATGACTAGAAAGAGAGTAACTGACATATTTGTGGTACTAACCCAGCTTTAGCTTTAAGTAGAAGCTAAGTATGGGTTTATTATCTTCAGGAATTCTTTTTTGTAACTGTCCAAGCTAAACAAGTCTGGAACCAAAAACAGCTTGTTGGAAGAAACTTTTGCCATCTTTCTTTCATTACTCAGTACATTGTCACATTATCATATCAAGCATGAATCCAGAGCTCCTAGTACAAGCGCACTGAATGACTTGTCTTGGGAGATGCTAGAAAAATGTAAGAATAATGGAGGTGCTTAGACCACTGAAGTCTGAATCCCTCTATATAGAAAAAGTGTCTTACCTGGGATTATGGCAGCAGATACGTATCGGTTTTAAAAATGAGAAGTTATTAAGTTATTTTTTAAAATGTTATTAATGTCTCTTGTTTTTGCAACACGGTTATTTCCATACATTATCCAAGTCTCTAAGCCAAAAAGCCCACCCTCATAATAAAGAAAAATAGTTAAAGGCAAAATCTACCAATACAGAGACCTAGTGTGCTGGTATCTGCAACATTTTGCCCTAATAGCCTTCCTCCTCCTTCCTGAAAGAAGATGAGTGACTGCTTCCTCATCTCCTCTACAAGGTCAATTTACTGTTATGGAAATTAATCATTTAAAAAGAATGAACATTATGTGTATGAATGAAAACTGGCATTAATCTTTACAATCTTGATGAGAACATTTAATATTTTATATAGAACATGAAGTCAGAAGACTTGAATTCAAATTCCAGCTTTGATAACTCCTACCTCCGTGACAAATTGGCATTAACCCTTTCCATCTTGATGAGAACATTTCATATTTTATATAGAACACTGATGTCAGAAAACTTGGGTTCAAGTCTCAGCTTTCGTAAGTCCTACCGGTGTGACCAAATACAAGTCATTTTCTCACAGCCTGTTTTCTCATTTGCAAAATGGAGCAGTATTTACACTAACTACCTTCTGAGGTTGTTGTCAGGAAAGCACTTTGTAAATCATAAATTGCTATAAAAATGTGAGCTATTTAAATGACAATATGATAAAATATTGGCTTCAGTTTGGGGAAAAAATTGGAGTCATTGTTAGAAGAGTTTGATTATAATATATAGTATTTATGTAGCACTTTGATTATAAATCTTATCTTGTTTTATCTTACAAAAATACTGGGAAATAAATGCTAGTATGATCCCCATTTCAGAAATAAGGGAACGGAGGCAGACAGAGGTTAAGTAATTTGCTCAAGGTTATGAAGTTGGTGTCTAAAACTGGATTTAAACTCAGGTTTTCCTGACTCTGAGTCTGCTAGGGTTACCCACTGTGCTACCTAACTGTAGTCTTGTTCTGTTTATCTGTGTGATCTTAGGAAATAAATGCTCTACTTCTCTGGGTCTCAAAGCTCTCAGTTGTAAATTGAGGGGTTAGTTTTTGGATAATCCAAAAAGTACTTTTCAGCTCTGACTTTCTGATACAGCAATTCAATGAACACGTATTATTAAGTGTCTTTCATGGGTGTTTAAGAGGCCTAGGCTACTCCTTCGGAAAAAGTCAAGGAGGGTGTTCCTTGTTCCCTGAGGCACAAAAGGCCCAGCCCCAAAGTCTTCTATTAAGTAAACAGTTGGTTAATTAGCCCACATGTATTTTCTAACAAGCCTGCCATTCACAGATCACAGCTTTAAAACTAAAAAGTTGAAGAAATTGAGGTCCAGAGTTGAAAGTGATCTAGAGAAGGCCACACAAGGATTGGATTACTGCCCATGCCATCTATCTTAGTCTAGGCCAGGGCCAGTGTTCTTTCCACTATAGCAATCTGCCTCCATTTTCTCAAAAGGTATACAGGTAGAAAAGTCACATTTATTCCTTCTTCAAGATCATCAGTATCTGACTATATTTATTAAAGAAAAACTATTATAAATCAGATCTTAGTTTGGCTGAAATTTTCTTCTGTCTGTATTGTACACACACAGTTGTTGGCATATTGTTTCCTCCATTAGAATATGAGCTCCATAAGGGTAGAGACTGTGCTTTGGCCTTTCTTTTTATCTTCTGACCCCAACCCCCCTCAGAAATGACAATTCTGATTTCTAATGGTTTGTGGTGTATGTCCAGTCAGTCAATCAAGAAGCATTTAAGTGTTTACTATATGCTTGGCACTGTGCTGTGGACTGGCTGCTATCATTCATTCTCGAGAAGGACAAAATGATGACACTACATTGGGGTCAAGGTACAGTCTGTCCGACTGGCTGATCAGACTAAGATGAGCTCAGAATGCTCTACCACAGATCAGGCACAAATAGTCCTTGTGAACATTTAGAGGGTAGATGTCTCTAAATTTGCATATCTCGCCTTTCTTTTGAGCTACCACAATTCTGCTTTGCTCACGGAACACAGTACCTCTTTTGATGTGGGTATGTCATTCTCAGTGGGCTTTTGCTAGCATCTCTCATCAATCTCAATCAATCCCAAAGTTCTCAAGAGCGTAGAATATTCCTGATACTCTGCTAAGGGCTACGGATACAAGGAAAGGCCCACAGGAGATGACATTATAATAGGAGAGGTGATATTTAACTAGGTACAAATAACACAAAGAACAGATGAAATGTACCAACAGTGCCTGTAAATGTCACAGAGAACATTCACTTCTGGAGTTCTCTGGCCTTGAAGGCAAGCTGGGAAGTGTAGTCAGTTGTGCTGTGAATTACCAACACTACACTAAGCTAGCAACTTTTAAATATATAAAGGAACTTCAGGTGCTTAGCATTTGGTCTAAGAGTAACTGGTCTTTTTTACATAGTGTTTCAAAGTTTCCATAGCACTTTTACCTATATTATCTCACCTGATTCTTGTGGAGTTATTACTAAAGTATCATCATCTCAATTATTTTGAGGAAGAAAATGATGGTCTGAGAGGCTGATTCAAGGTCTCCAAACTGGTATCTCAGAAAATTTGTACTCAGGTCTCTTGACTTTAAATTCAATGCTCTGTCCACTACACACACTTACAAACTTTAAGGGGGAAGTGGAGGGGGTAGTAGTTAGAATCTGAGGTTTCTATTATAGAGCATGGATATAGCTGAAGTACAAGATACTTGGCAGCTTCAAGCCATTTGGATCTGAAACATCCAAGGCACTGGTAATTATCTCTCCCTTTTTAACATAGCTAAGGCTCAGCCTGATGACTTCGGAGAAATTCCCGAGCCCGTTATTCAAGCCCCTCCACGATTTGACTTCAACCTGATTCTTTAGCCTTAACTTTCCATCAGTCTGTTTCACACATTCCATATCCTAGCCAAAATAGACTATTGCCGATTTCCCTAATACTGTCCGTCCTCTCCCACCTCCTTGCATTCAAACAGGGCTTCCTTCATGTCTGGAACACACTCCATGCTTCAGCTGCAAAGTCAAGCTGGAAATCTCATCACTAACCCAGAGCAGCTCAGCAAAATGTAACTAATGGTACATTTATACATTAACTAGTATAACTAGTTATACATTGTATTACTTACTAGTTTTATATACTATGTAACTTAGTTACACATTAACTAATAACATTAGTTTTATTAGTAGCCTTCCTTATTGGCTTGGGTTTCATCCACCCCAAAGACAACTCATGGGTAAAAAGCTGTTTTACTCAGTCCTCACCATTGAGGGAAAGGACATATTTCCATAGTGTTAATGACATCCAAGAAGAACAGCTGGTGCTTGACAGAGATAAAGAGTTTGGCAAATAAAACAATTGGACCAGCATGGGAAAGGGTGTGTGCGTGTGTGTGTGTGTGTGTGTGTGTGTGTGTGTGTGTGTGTGGTATGTGTGGTGCATGTGTATGTGTATGTGTGTGTGCACTCAAGGAGGGGGCGGGATTTTGCTGACAATAAGGAACATAACAAAGTTTTCAATTACCTTGACCTTCAACGTAGCCGGAGAAGTGGATGAGTGCCCCCAAAGTTGGAAGCAGCCAGTACCAGGTCTTGCACTGAAAAGTCTTCATCTTATTTCCTTTTACATTGAATGTCTCAGCAGACCTAGAAATATAAAACACAGAAGCATTTCAGACAACTAAACATGCACTCCTGACTTAAAGCCATGCTGATAGAACGAGTCAAATGATCCCACTGTGCCCCTAAAAGAAATCAGAGATAACTGGCATTTTACTCAGTGCCTTGTATTGGACAAAATGTCTTAAAAACATTATTTCATTGGAATTCTCATCAAGGCTCATCCAAGTGCCACCTCTAGGATGCCCTTCCTGTTTTTCACAGTTGTTATAATCTGCCACTGGAATTATTTTGGATTTGGTGTGTATTTTGCATTTACTTCTCTGTGTACACACTGGATACCCCAAGTAGAGCATAAGCTTCTTGGGAGCGGAGATAATTTTGGTTTTGACTTTGTATCCACAATACCCAACACCCAGTAGGTGCTTAAGAAATGTTTATTGACTTGAACCTCAAGTTCAACCCCATGAGATAGGTATTACTGGTATTATCTCCATTTTGGAGGTGAGAAGCCTGAAGTTCAGAGAGAAAGAAAACCGTACTGGTCTAAGTGTTAGAAATAAGAGTCCATTTTAATTCTAAGGCCATTAGTCTATTCTGTATCACCTGTCAGTTTACATTTAAAAATAAAATTTGATCAAAAGAAGACCACCCAAACATCCTAGGCAGGCCAAGAGATTTCAGGTCATTGACAGCAGATGGATACTAGTTACTTATTTGTTTTATGTAGAAATAAAAGATGGAATTAGAGAATCTGGGGGGATTAGAATGAATCTTGTCTAACTTTTATACTCAAAATAGATATCCATCCACAGCACCCCCAGGCAGGTGGCTATCTGTTCATTTCCCTGGGATGTTACCAAATTTCTCTTCTTTATGATAAATATCCCTAGTTTTTTCAACTGATCTTCATATTACATGATTTTTAATTCCTTCACCATCATGGTAATCCTACTTTGGACACTCTAGACAGGCATATTGCCTCCGTTTCTACCAGAAAATATATATAATATTGCCTCACTTAGCACATTTCTGAAACTGGAATTGCAAAGTGCACTTCATATGCCTGAAGACTTATTGAATCAGGCCTCAGCCTTTTCTTCTCCAAGCTGAACAATTCTCAAAGATCTTATTGTCTAACAATTTGTAGCTTGCTTCTAAAGTTTCTCCAGGTTTTGCTATTTTCATTTATGAGAATTAGTCAAGGAGTAGCTGACTTAAAAATATATATATATGTTTAGTACTTACTTAAAAGGTAAGTCTAAAACTCTGGTAGAATTTATTTTGGAACAAAACTCCTAAGGCCTTCCCCAAAAGCTCAGCAAAAATGTCTGTAATGTCTCCCCCAGTTTCAGGGACAAATGAGGTAATTAGATAGGTAGCCATAACAGGGCATATATAGTTAATACTCCATTAACCCTGGCCACAATGAGGCATCCAGGAAAGAAATGGGTACTATATTATAAGGACATCATACTTCAGAGAAGGATCCTTTAAAAATAAATAGGCAAATTGTTTGGAAGTCCAAAAATTAAACTTTTATACCACTTTCTGTTAGTAAAGAGGAAAAAGTGACCTGAAACAAAAGAACAAGAGAACCCTTCCCGAAGTTCCTGTATTTGCTTGTTTCTTTGTTTAACCTACAATTTCCCTTCTAGACTTAAGTGTGAAATAACATGCTTTCGTGCTTGGTCAAGGCCAACTTTCTGAGTCTTGTCACTTGACTATCGACATGCCATCTGAAGGTACAAATATAAGACCTTCCCCCTCATAAATCACTACCCACTCTGGCTAGCCATCAAGCCTAAAATTCTTACTTAGCAAGGGTTCATTCCCTTGGATTAATGCCTTATCTCTTTTTACACATTAAACCATTATCAATTACTCATCCTTTGGCATACCTTAGTTTATCAGAGATTTGTAAACTTGATGGGTGGTGTAATAGAAACCAAACTAGCTTTCAAGTCATAAAAATCATGGATAGAGCTTGAAGGGACAGGGGAGATTATCTAATCCAGACATTTTTAATCTGGGGTCCAAGAATTTGTCCTGTTTTGTTCTTGACTTCTATAACTTTTTCAATACAACTCATTTCCTCTGGAATCCTCTGGATTCCTCATTTAACAACATTATTCTGATAAGGGGCCCAAGCTTCACCGACTGCCAAGGCAAACAGGACATAAACAGACTCAGGCCTTTTGCATCTGAGAGATGAGGAAACTTGACCCAAGTGGGGGGGGTGGTGGTGGAGTGATTTGCTCTAGTCTACCTTAGTAGTAAGTAACACATCTCTTTAGATTTTAAGCTCCTTGAGGTCAGGGCCTGCCTTTTACCTCTTTTTGTATTCTGAACACTTAGTATAGTGCATGGCACGTAGTAGGCACTTAATAATTGTTTATTAATTGATTGAAAGCTGGGATTAGGCCTACCCTATTTAAGAAATGGCCAGGGCTCGGCCCCTTTATTGAAGTCTAGAAAAAGAAAGACACCAGGCTGGGTGGGAAACAGCAACAATTACTGTTGATAATCACTCTAAAGCTAGGAGGGTCCAGAGGAGCCCTCAGGCAGGGCCCCAATGGAGTCTCCCAGCTTCAGAGTGCAGTAAGTTTAAGGTTTTGGGAGAGGACAGGACAGGGGAGGAGAGGGGAGAGGAGAGGAAGGGAAATAGGAAAGAAGCCAGTGAAACCCAAACCAACTGGACATCTTTTGGCCATCCGGGTTTACCTTCCTTTGGAGAGGAGAAGGAAGGGGAGGAGGAGGCAGACAGGAGGC
The DNA here is from genome assembly GCA_028658325.1 of Potorous gilbertii. NCBI lineage: Eukaryota > Metazoa > Chordata > Mammalia > Diprotodontia > Potoroidae > Potorous > Potorous gilbertii. The sequence continues at coordinate 148,050,828 of CM053773.1, forward strand.
TTATTCAATGAATGGGCGTTGCTTCACCCTAAGTGAGGGCCTGCAAAGACCTTGGCCTAAAGGGCCCAAGGTCTCCCAGTGCATCCTGGGCCATCCCTAGTCATCCTGAGGAATATCAGGTCTCTGGATCCAGATGGCTCTGGAGGAGAAGTGAGGCTGGTGAGCTGCACAGCCCTCCTTCACTCAAAACAAAGTCAAGTGCAAGTCATGTCAATTTCTCTGATGGCATGAACTTCTTCGGCAAGGAAGGACGAACACAATCCTGTGAGTAGTTGCAGCTGGCTGAATAGTAGCTGGGTAACTCACCTCCTTCTCTCCTGTCTGCCTCCCCCTCCCCTTCTCTCCAAAGGAAGATAAACTTGGATGGCCAAAAGATGCCCAGTCGACTTGGGTTTTACTGACTCCTTTCCTACTTCTCCTCTCCTCTCCTCTTCTCTCCCCTCCCCTTCCCTCTCTTCTCCTCTGTCCTGTCGTCTGTTCTGTCCTCTCCCAAATCCTTAAACCTACTGCACTCAGAAACTGGGACTCCATTGGGGCCTGGCCTGAGGGCTCCTCTGGATCCTCCTAGCTTGAGAGTGATTATCAATAGTAACTGATGCTGTTTCCCACCCAGCCCAATGTTTTTCTTTGTCTTGACCTCATTAAAGGGGCCATGCCCTGGCTACTTCTTAAAAAGGCCTATTCAATGAATGAACCTTGCCTCACCCTAAGGGAGTACCTGCAAAGACCTTAGCCTAAAGGGTCCAATGCCTCCCTGGTCGTGTTCAGGATAATTAGAAGGAGGGAGCACAGATAAGTAGGAACTTCTTGAGAAGTATCCTGTAGGAGTGAACACATAATGCTGATCCTTGGAGACACCTAAGAAATGAGATTGAGCTGAAGACAGGCAGACACAGAAACAGAGAGACACCACAGCTTTCACAAAAGAAATCACTTTGACTCAATCTTACCCAACCAAAAGAAGAGGCATCAGTAAAATCATCCAAATAAGTCAATAAGCATCTGTTAAGTACTTATTTAGTGCCAAGGACTGGGGAAAAAAGGAAAAGCAAAGACAGTCCTTGCCCTCAAGGGATTATGAAAGGTTTCTTATAAGAAAATAGGATTTTAGCTGTGACTTGAAGGAAGCCAAGGGAAACTAAATGGTGCAATGGATAGAGAGTGAGATCTGTATTAAGAACACTCATCTTCATGAGTTCAAATCTGGTTTCAGATACTCACTACCTATGTGACTGAGCAAGTGGCTCAACCCTGTTTGCCTCAGCTTCCATACGTGTAAAATGATTTGGAGAAGGAAATGGCAAACTGCTCTAGGATCTTTGCCAAGAAATCCCCAAATAAGATCAAAGAGTCGGACTGAAAAACAAGAGGTAGAGATGGGGAGGGAGAGCATTCCAGGCAGGGGGCTAGCCGGTGAACTTGCAAAGTCAGGAGTTACAGAGTGCGTTGCTGGAAGAACAGAAGGTAAGGAAGTCAGTCTCACTGTATGGCAGAATACTAGGGGAAGTAAGGTATAAGACTAGAAAGATAGGAATGACGAGATTATGAAGATCTTTAAGTGCCTAGCAGAAGGTTTGGTATTTGATCTTGGAGCTGATAGAGAACCACTGGAGTTTATTGAGTACAGGGGTGACATCAATCCAGAACTTTTTATTGTTTCTGACTCCTTGTGATGTCATTTGGAGTCTTTGGCAGGGCATAGATAGTGTAGTGGCTTGCCATTTCCTTCTCCAGCCCATTTTACAGATGAGGAGACTGAGATAAGCAGAATTAAGTCACTTACCCAGGGTCACAGAGCTGATAGGTGCCTGAAGTCACATTTGAAATTAGGTCTCCTGACTCCAGACCTGGCTTTCCATACACTAGATGACCACCTAGATGACCCTTAAAAAGTACAGTGTCCTGGACTTTGGGAAGATTAATTTGATACCTGAGTGAAGGCTGGATTGGAATGGGAAGAGACTTGACACAGATGCCCAATAGTCTGGTTGTGAGATGATGAAAGTCTTCACCAAGGTAGTGGCAGTATTGTAGGAAGGAAAACAGATGAAGTATTATGATGTTATAAGAGATGTCTTTAAAGTAAAATTGACAGGACTTAGAACATATTGGATATGGGAGGTGAGAGAGAGAAGTGAATGATGACACCCAGGTTGCAAGATGGGAAGATGGTGAGTCGTTAGACAGTAATAGAGGAACCCTCACAAGAAGGTTAGGATTGTGGGTAAAGATCATGAGATACATTGATTTTGATTCATCTATAGGAAGTCTAACTTGTATCTAACAGGTGGCTGGAAATGCAAATCTGGTCAAGAAAAAGTAGAAAAGCTATATAACCTAGAAGTAATGACTTTGTTCTTTTACTATTCCTTTCCCCAAATCTTTTTAAAATAATTTTTATTAGAGAACAAGAGAAGGTGATGAAGGGCCATATTTGTCTTTTCAGCCAGTAACTATTCATCAGACAGTATACTATAGAATTTCACCAGAATAAAAGAGTTGCTCACAAATCCCAAAATAAAACCAAGCAACCTTCTGCTGTGTCCATCAATACCACCACAATTCCAATGCAAGGTGATAGAAGCAGTAATAAACGCAGATTATATAATGCTAATCTTCATGGCATGTTTGTTATTGAGACAAATAAATAAACTCGGGGCACATTCAGATTTTGCCAACTCTTCTTGAAGCTGAATTGGTGGAATTTGGGGATTTTGGAGGTGTGGGGTCTGGAAAATTGATTATATTTGTTTAGTTAGCTTTTTACCCAAAACCATTGTGGCCTCAGTTTGGGTTTATTTTTTCTTTTCTTTCTTTTCAAACAATGTTTATTAGGATAACTAACATCACATTAGACTAAGTGGAGGCTTCAGTTTTTCCCAAGGTTTTCTGCCAAGTCCTTGAAATTCTGGATAAGAATGTTGGGGACAATCTTTAGTCTTACTGGAAACACCATTCAGAAGATATAGCATTGGGCTTGGAATCGGGAAGACCCATTCACCTTTGTGAGTTCAAATCTGGCCTCAGGCACTTACTAACTGAGATTCCAGGCAAGTCACTCAACCCTGTTTGCCTCAGTTTCCTCATCTGTGAAATGAGTTGGAGAAGGAAATGGCAAACTACTCTGGTATCTTTGCCAAGATAAACCCCAAATGGGGTCACAAAGAGTTGGATATAACTGAAATAACTATACAGTCAGGTTGTAAAATGTTTTAAATACCAGAGGATTGATATTGTCAGAATTTAATGCATCACTCAAAAGATTCACAAGCTCTTTAATTAGCATTACCCAATCAGCAGCTAAACCAAATAAAAAGCAAGCCCTAAAATAGTGCTAGAGTGGCATCAGAGCTGTGGTGGATATCATGGTATGTTAGAGAGAGCTTTAGACTCATAATCAGACAGTCTGGGTTTGAATCCCAGCTCTGACATGACCTTGGGGCAGGTCAATGAACTATCAGGGCTAAGTTACCTCCTTTTTCAAATGAAGTGGTCAGAGTAGAGCATCAGCTCTTAGCCTGAGATGTGTAAACTTCATTTTTTAAATTAATTAATTAAATTAATTTTAATTAAATTAATAACTGTATTAATATAATGAGATTCCTTTGTAATCCTCTGTATTTTATTTTATGCATTTAAAAAATCTTACTCTGAAAAGGAATCCATATATTTGCTAGCCTGGTAAAGGTATCCAGAACACATAAAAACGATAAGAACCCCTTTTCTAGATGGTCTCTAGGTTCCTGTCCAGCTGGGACATTTAGAAGGCAAAGGTCAGCATTCTCCTAAGTATCTACTTATGAGTACTTAGGAGCACTAAGTATGGTAAACTGAATTAAGAAAACTACACACAGATCAAAGCAATTCTGGGTACAAGCACTATATCACTTGGCTAAGTGTGCTGGGAAATGGCTTCATTAATAACTCGGATCCCACAGGAATGGGGGCCCTGAGACAATTTGCTCTCCCTATCCAGCCTCTAAATCTTTCCCCAGTGTCTAAGGAATTTTCCAGGACTGATTTGGATTTTCCAAGAATGATGAGTTCGGACTCCCCCTGTCCCTGGTAACTCCAAGAAGGCCAGTACTGATGCAAACACAAAGGCATCTGTGAAAACTGGACTGGTCTCAGACACGTAGCATGTCAGACAGTCTTTGATTCACTGAATTCAGTTCTGTGTTGCTCTCCATGGCAAAAACAGAGTGAACACCTTTGGGAAGCCCTTCCCTACTGCAGGGAGCAGATGACTGGAAGTAATTCAGAAAGATGCCACTCACTGGTGTTATAAGAGGTCTCTTCAACCCCACCACCATTAGCAGGATGCTGGGTAAAGGAGGTCCAATTAAAGTTATAGACAACATTCCCCTCCCATACAGCCTACGTGTTGCTTTCCCCTTCCAGGTCACTGCTGATATTCCTTTTAACAAGATAGATGAGTGGATAAGGAACTGGTCTTGGAAGCAGGAAGCACTGAGTTCATGTCCAGCTACTGGGCATGTACTGTGAGAGCCAGTCTCCTGGTACCTGTCTCTGAATGCTACTCACATAGAAGAAGATGCTCCAGGCTTCACTAGCAGGGAGTTATGTCAATGCAAGCTTATGATGCAGATCTGAGCCCACTCTATGAAGGCTGGGGAATATCGTTCCACTCTCTGTTATTCTACCGCATCTGGAAAAAAAACTCTTCTTTTCCCTCCCCAGGCATTGTGCCTGCCCTCTACATAGATCTGTTGGTTTTTTCATATTTAGATATTTCCCTTGGTTTCTGTCCTTGTTTGTCAGTTCTCTAAAACTATGTGTTATAGAGGAGTTGAGGTTCTGTATGGGGGAGAGAGCTTACACATGGGGAGACCCCTACACACATGAAAGAACAAGTCTGAACTTATGGGTCTGTGGGAGGGTATTTCTGGGGAGTTCATACAAGATGAGATTTCCTTAAGGACACATTCCATGGAGTTCTCAGCTTTGGATCCCCATGGCACTTAATAAAATACTTAAGCACTCAATCCATAACTGATGAATGAATGAATGAACAAATGAATAATTTACAAAAAGTCCTGCAGTCCTCTTCTCCCATCCCTATGCCTTCCACAGAGAAGGCCTTGCCAAGAAGTTTTTGGACAAACATTATCTCAGCAATCCATTCTATAAAGGTAAAGAATGGGTAAGGCTCTCTTTCAAGTTTATTAAACCACTAAAGTCACCCAGGCAACACAGCACCCAATGGTCCCACTATGACTTAGGTGATCTCAGACTACCTGTAGATGGGTCTGTAATGGGGTTACTTCTGACTCCCTATGGCCAATTCTCTCCAGCTTCAACTTGTCAACCTGTATGGACATTATTTAGGACCCTACTCCAATGATCTAAGCTCCCTCCAAATATTTGGGAGCCCATTTTTAGTCCAAGGTAGGGAATAGAAGGAACTCTAAAATGAGTTAATAGAAAATTACCTGATAATAAGTAAGATAAAAAATAAAATTAAGCAAATGAGAGTTTAGTATCATAAAACGTCAGAGATCTCAGAGAGCATCTGGTCCAAACTATTCCTAGAAACTCTTCCACAGCTTCCCCCAAAAAGTAAGCAAGCAGTCTCTGCTAGTAGTGGAAAAGGGGGAGGGGAAAGCCCTACACTTCAGGGCAATTCTAATTATTAGAGGGGGTTTTCCCCCTTAAATAGAGCTGAAGTTTGCCTCTCCATAGCTT
>CM053773.1:148057033-148073959 GCA_028658325.1 Potorous gilbertii
TGGTGATATGGGTAATTAGAATGTCCAGTGTATTGGGGAGGCGGGAGGGGACAAATGGGGAGAAAATTTTGGAACCCAAAATCTTGTGAAAATGAATGTAAAAAGTTAAATAAATTTATTTTAAAAAAAAGAAAAAAAAGAAAGCATAACATTTCTGAAAGCAATCTGAAATTAGGCAAATGAAGTGACTATAATGCTTACAGCCTTTGAATTAGACTTCATTACTGTATTGTTACAACACAAGGAAACCACCAATAAGAATAAAGTGTCTATATCCACCCAAATATTTATAGCAACATTTTTAGAGACAGCAAAAAATTGAAAACAAAGTAGGGGAATGGCTAAACAAATTGTGGTACATAAATGTAATGGAATAGTACTGTGCTATAAGAAATGATGTGTGTAATAAACACAGAGACATATGGAAAGATTTATTCAAACTGATCCAGTAAAGTAAATAGAACCAAGAAAACAATTATTGTTAAATCTTTTTTTAGTCATGCCTGATCCCCCTATGGGAGGTTTTCTTGGCAAAGATACGAGAGTGGTTTGTTATTTTCTTCTCCAGTTCATTTTACAGATGAGGAAACACAGGCAAACAGGGTTAAGTGACTTGCCCAGGGTCGTACAGATAGTAAACATCTGAAGTTGTATTTGAACTCAGAAGATGAATTTTCCTGACTCCAAGCCCAGCTCTATCCACTGTGCCATCTAGTTGCCCTCAGAAAACAATATACACAGTTAACTACAACAACTACACATCAAAAAAACCAAAAGTAAATGTAACAAAAATGATATGAATAGAACTTGACTGAAAAGATATCAGGATACCCCAACCCACCCCTTTATGGAAGTGGGGGGTCCACAGTGCTACACATTACACAGATTTTTGGACATTTTCAATGTATCAGTCAATTATGCTGATCTTTTTTCTTCTCTACTAAGGCATCAGTAGAGCAAGGTCACATCTGAGCAGAATGGGAAGCTCATAAGCAAGGCCTTCTGTGTTTCTACTTCTACTGTATCTGTGATTTGCCACCTGAAGAAACCTGCCTAACATGAAGACATCAAAAAAAGTGGTGCAGCCAGTTATCAGAGGGATCCTTCAAGGGCATCTTGGGTTATGCAGAAGACCAGGTTGTATTGTGTGACTTTAACAGACAGTAGTACAGGTATTAATGACCATTTTGCAAGTTCATTTACTGGATGAAAATGAGAATAGCTATAGCAACCAATTATAGTAAACCACACAGTCTACATGACCTCCATGGAATAAAGTAGAAAGTCATGGATCTTCATCACCAGTCAAAAGAGAAATCTCACTACTGAGGAGCCCACATCCTTAATCTACATCCCTATACTGGAGTTCTCAGGCTCCAAACACAGTCTTTCTAAGGGGGAGAAGCATAAAGTACTATACTGCACAACATCAATAAAGTCATCACATTCAACGCAAAGTAAAATAATCACCAAAACACCCCTGCCACTTTCCCCCCAATGAAAAACCCAAATAAACAGTAAGCACAGTGGAATCTCTCAGTCATCTGCATGACTTTCCAGCATGCCTCAGCAGCTTTCTCACCCTGGAATATCCCTCCATGAAAAGTGCCTTGCACAAATTAGGCACTTAAATGCTTACGACCTGATCTGACTGCTCATGTTGGTATCCTTCAATCACTGGCAATTTCCTTCACAGAGCCTCCATCTTGGGGACTGGCCCAGGCTAGCCATGCTTCCCTTCCTTGAAGCCAGCTGCTTGTTATGAATCAACATGTAAGTCAAACAAAAGCTATAATTCCCTAAAGGATATTTTCTGACAGAGAATGACCTGTTTTAAATTTTTTCTTCCTTTTTCCAAAAAATTGGCAAATAAACTGTGGGAATAGTTAAACAACATTCTTTTTTAAAATTAGATTATATTTTTGTGATTTCTGGAAGGAAGTTAAAAGTTCCTAAAAACTTTCATTTTAAAGTCTAAAATCTGAATATCTGACTAATGCTTTTAAAAATACAGAATCCTTAAAGTTCCTTCTTGTAGCCAATGGTAAGATTTTACTCTTCTAATTATCCAGTCCCTTTTTCACTGCATGAGAACAACTGTCTACAGACAATTGGAATAAATGGCGCTCTTTGATGTGCTTCCGTGAAACACTGTAAGCCTGACACTCTTGACGATACTGAACATTCCTTCTGAGTCACTTCTTCTATGGAGCCTCGCTTTCTTCATCAGCAAAATACGGATAATATGTGCATTACCCACCTCACAACACTGTTATGAGGGAAGCTCTTTTTAAACTTTAAGTTACCATATATTATTACTTTTTAAAAATCCAAACCGTGTCTTTGCTTTTTTTATGTGAGATATATCTTAGCAGTTAAAATGATAAAAATTGTAGAAAATCGAGAACACACAAATATATGAATTCCATTAAGCTTCTGAATACACATCAATTTTATCAGTTAGCATAAAGAAAAATGTTATTTTTTAGATGGAAAAAGTTCTCATTACTAAAGGAATCTTAATTACACCTTAATATTATGAAAAACAAACTACATATACCTGTCAGCTACACTGGACTAGACAATGGTGACATCAAGGCAGAACTTACATTCTGTCTCTTTCTCAAGCAGATACATATTACTTACAACTAAGGGGATCAGAGAAGGCTTCATGGGGGAGTTGGTCCCTTGAGACTATTTTAGGGAGCACAAAGTTGAGGTCTAAATAGGTTAAATGACTTATTCTCAAAAATATGACTAATATGTGACAGAACTATGATTCTAGAGTCTTCTTACTCTAAAGAGAATGTTCAACTATATTCTGGTGGTTACTTGTCAAGTGAAAACAACAGAATAAATATTTATAAGATTTATTCCAGCTCCAAAATTCTATCATTCTGGAAATAATAGAATCAATAATTTTTACTCTGCTACTGATTTAGAAATTATCTCATCAATGCTACTTTTCATCCTTAACATCCATAACACTCTGAATCCAAAAGCAGCATAGTATAGTAGCTAGAAAGCTGACCCAGGAGTCAAGAAAAACTTGGTACAAGTTCTGCCTCTGAGACATACTAACTTAACTGCGTGACCATGGGCAAATCACAATTTTATAGTGTTCCAGAAATTCTCAAAAAGCATAAAGCACAGAAAACATCCTAATTTACTAACCACTGGAGGCAATTTTGAAACATTTTCAAAGACTGTCTCAAATATTTTATAGTTCATTGTTCTTAAAAAAAAAACAAAACCAGGTTAAGTTCTTTGTTCTTAAAAAAACAGACTAAGAGTGTGGCAAAGTATCACTGATTGATTCAAAAAGTTAAATTACAGAGTTTCTAAGTAACACAATTTAGTAGATAGTGTGCTGCACTTGGATCAAAGCCAACCAATGTGACTTAAAATCTGTGTGATTTTGAGCAAGTGATTTAATTTCTCTAATTCTTAGGTTCTTCAAGTATAAAATGAAGGAGCTGAATTATTTTATTTCTAAAGTCCCTTCCAACTCTAAAACTTAAATTAGAGTTAGACCACACTGCCTCCTAGTGTATAATTGATACACAAGAACAAAATTAAAATATTAAAAAAACTGAAACGCATATTTTATAAAACATCAAAGAGATATATACTTTGATGTAAAAGTTATGGTTTGTGATCAAACAGGTATGTTTCCAAACGTCTTTTTCATTTAAAAAACTTTTGCTTTTGGGCTAATTCAAACCTATTAATCTTCCAAAATTAGGGCATTTACTTTGGCATTCAACAGTCTAATAATATGTACCAAGAATATAACACATTTTTCAAAATGAGAAGAAACATTTTTTCAGCTGGTTATTTCAAAAATCATCATCTTCATTTTAGAAGTGGGGAAACTTAAGGCTTGGAGAGAAAGCAACTTGCTCAAATCAAGTGGCAAAGCTGTACTGATACTTTAACCCAAGATTTCCAATTACAAATTCAGTCTTCTTTCCATTATTTCATAACGCTGCCTCCTTTTAAAATCATTCTCTGCAGCTTGTTTGAAAGAGATAAAAATAGGGTAGTAGGTATTACGGAAAGAAGTGACAGACTTATTTTGAGGAAATATTTAATTGGTGTTTTCCAAATAATATAGTTGTAAAAATAGTTAGACTTACTGCCACTGGATCCCGCTGGTGAAGCTGAGCTGCTGTAACTTGTCTGAAACCACCTGGGTAGCTATTAAATAAACAAAAATTTTTAAACAAGGAGCGGAGGATGGTATTTCTACACAATATTCCACAATAGAATATAGCATTTTACACTGGTAAGAAAAATCATTCTTCCTAAAGTAGTTTTTCTGAAAATGTCTTAAACTCTAAGCATCTGGAATATTTTTATAACTGCTATTATTTTACGTGTAGCAACTGTAGTCCTCAGAAATTTCAGGGGCAAAATTCTATCACATTGCCTCAACTACAATGTAATATACAAGGGGAACATATAGGAATGCTAAGCTTAAACGTAATTTCAGCTTATATTATAGTCATAATTGAACGATAAAGTTTTGTTATTTGACCATTTAGACTTAAAATGACAATCAATGATGGACAGCAAAACTGGCAGTGGATTACTTAAGTTTTGGAATCTACCTTCTCTGAGTTTTCCTTAGTGTTGGAAATAGGGTTAGAGGCAAAAAATCACCAGAGAGCTGTTGTGCAAAAGACTCACACTGTTTGATGATAAAACTTGGTTGACGTAACTGAATTTCCTGTGATTATCAAAATAGCTAATATAAGTGAAGGCGCTTGGAAAAACACAAAATGCCATGCAAATATAAGATTGCTCTGTAGAGATGAACAGGCTGGTCAAGTGATTTTTAAAATATTTTTTGAGCATATAAACTGTCTAAGAAGTAAAGCTGAATGTGCTAATCTTTTTGGCTGATTAAGTGCCATGACACTTCAGTTCTTGGCTATCTGGCTGATAATTTCATTTCCTTTCCTCTTTTTCACCATGGACAAAATGTTTTAATTTTTACTTAGAATATTTTCTTCTTTAAAACCATGACCACAGAACAAGAGAATAGCAGAATTATTGCCTTTGTTACCTTTAGATCTTTACAGAATTCTTTTAAAGTTATTGCTTAAGTGACCTGAAAAGTTTACAATAGCAGATCCGGAAAGTGAAGCCTAGAAAGCACTGTGCAGGCTAATAGTACCAAGTCTCTGGGGTTAAACTGTGGGCAGTGTTCATGACACAGGTCTATATTTTTAGAGATTTCAAGGAGAAGGATGAAAATCTGTATGGTAGTATAACTGGCTATTTTTGTTATTAATGATAGGAGAAATACCATTTTGAGAGATACTTTTTTCTTCCTTTAGTTACTATTTCAAAAGGTTTTGTTTTGTTTTTTTTAACCAATAATTTAGAAATAAACTACTATATTTCTTTAATGTGTTTATACTTTTTTGTGCGTTTTGAAGGCATCAAGTAAACCTTGAAACCTATAAAGTAAGATGCTAATAAAGTTTTAAAAGCAAAATTGGAAAAGTTATTAGAAAAGCCCAATGCTTTCTTATATAAGGGAGCTCTGCGAAGACACGATTACCAATATATGTATATCACTGTGTCTGCACATGGAGGTTGTTCTGACCCGTCACTACTTCTTTGCATTATTACTGATCATCAAAGTGTACTGTTATCACTGACAGAATAACTCTAATGATGCTTTGCATCAACGTGGAGATTTAATTTGGTCATAACCTTGTTTTCCTGTTTGCCTTTTAAAAATTACTATCTTCTTAATGACCTTTAAATCTCTTGGATAACATCAATGACTAATAGAAGCAAGTGAGTTATAGAGCTGAAATGTGTGAAGATGGATGTCTCGTTTAGTAATACCTCACAAATTTGCTTCAATGAACCAAAACTGGCAAAAGGAAAAGGAGTGCGGACCTGCACAAGACCCAGGAAAGTGAGAGATAAACAAAGATGTAGACAATGAGGTTTATTTCAATAAGCTATAGACACCATGTGGGAAAAATGGAGATGTATTCCATATGGCAGAGTTAGAATAGGAACCATTTTAGTAAGAAATAAATTTTTGATAATAAAAATAAAAAGGCACCATAGAGTTCTGTGCAGTGTTTTCAGTATAAGTAGTGAAAGTGAAATTCTCAAAGAAGAATGGTTTTTGCAGTTGTGTTTAAATAAAGGGGAATGAACATGAGGTTGGAATGCTGACTAGGAAATCAGAATAATTTAAGAAATAAAGGAAAATTGCCTGGCTCTTATTCATTCTAAAGACTTATCTTGGTAGAGCAAAAATTACACCTGGTATCAAACATTTTTGTATATTGTAACTGGAATCAAAAGTTGAATGTGGTTAATTTACAAGTGATTAGATATATAGAAAAGATAAAAGCAATTCCTTCTTAAAAAACAAAATATTTAAAAAGTCGTTTTGAAAATATATCAATAATGCTAGTAGTCACTTACCCAGTGTGCGAAGAGTATACTTTTTGTTCCCATTTGTTTCCAGAAAATGCAATATGCCTGGTGTTTTTTATGACAATATGATCACCACACTTACCTAGAATAAAAAGCATTCAAATTTTGAATGAGACAAAAATTGTCTTGGGACAAAAAATGCCATTATTTATAAAAAATCTCATAAAGTTATTAAAGAAACTCAAAATGGCACAAAGCAAGTCATAGGGAATATCAAACTTTATAGCAGATTTTTATATAATGATAAAAGCAAGGAAGGTTCCTCGAATCATCTCAACACTTAGAAAGATAAAGGGGGATGTTATAAACTTCTGGAGAGCAGGAACTTACATTGTCTGTCTTTGTAATCAATACCCAATGCTTAGCAAAGGGTATATAGCACACATCAGGTATTTAATAAATGCTTGTTAACTGAAGGCCACATATGATCTTGAGGCTGTAGGTTCCCCACCCCAAATACATTTGGTTTTTGGCTACTGTGCGGGTTGGTTTTGCTCAATTCTTTTCCTCTGTTATGATGGGCAGTGGGTAATACCAGGAAATTACTGTGGTATAAAACAAACAAACAAAAAAATCAATAAAATGCTTAACTTTTTGCATTTGATTTTGTGAGAGACAAGAAATTATTAAGAAGAACTGAGAAGGGGTGTGATATTTGGTGGATAATTAAAGCAATATTATAATTAATTGGGGGATCAATTGAAGGGAGAGAAAAAGCAGATCATAAAGTCAAAAAAAAGTAGGACTGGAAGGAATCTTAGAGACGAACTATTATGGTTTTTTTTTAAATGGGGAAACTGAAGCATTGAAAGTTAAATGATTTGATAAGAGCTAACATTTATTTGGCACTTCAAGGTTTCCAAAACACTTTTATATGCCACCTCATGTATGCCTCACATCAGCCCTGCCAGGCACATGCTAATATTATTCCCATTTTGCAGATGAAAAAAATGAGCCAGAGAGAATATGTCTTGCCCAGGTCATAAAGTAAATATCAGGCTGGATTTGAACGCAGTTTTTCCTCACTCCAAGTTCAGGAGCTAGTGGTATATTAAAGACTAGATTTTTCTTTTTATTCTTTTTTTTAAGCAAATCAAAAAACACTTTTTAAATGATCAAAAAAGGACATCATAGCCTAAAAAAAAATTCAATTATTTTTTAAAAAACTGGATATTCGATTTGAAAAACTCATACACCTTAATACTATGTGCCAAGTTTTCGTTAAACATATTCTTAAAAGGTTTATTTTTTGAATGCCTGAGACCCTAGATGTGGCATATACTTTCTGTATGAATCAGAATGGGTAAAATAAAACTAATGAAAGAATTATTTTTAAAAAATAACACCTGTAAGAAGTTAAATTTGTATAAAGCACAGTTCAACTTTTACCTCTAGCTGTTAGAATGAATTCCATTCAACAGATATTTATGAAGCACCTACTTGTTAAGAGCAAGGGAGTGTACTGGCGTTTCAAGGATAAAAACAACCAAAAAAAAATTCCTGCTCTTAAGGAGCTGACATTTTATATAGGTGCCAGGATACATGTACTTGAAAAAGTAAATATGAGGTAGTATAACGAGGGATAATAAGGTATGAGGTGGCTCCTGAATTTAGCCTTGAAGATAAGGATATAGAGGCCAGTCCTACACTGCGCAGGGGTGGAGGAGGAGGGAAGGTTGAATGAATGAATGTATATAGGCAGGAAAATGGAAAGTAGAATCAAAGAATGTGCTAGTAGTTCCATTTGGCTAGAATGCAGAGTATAACAGGAAGTATATTAAATAAAGCTGAAAAGGGAGTGATATGGTTAACCCTGTGCCTTAGGAAGATTATTTTGTAAGCTGTGTAGAGAATTCACTGGAGACAGAGAGAATCTAGGAGCAGGGAAACCGATTAGAAAGCTATTATAATAGTCTAGGAGAAAAGCAATGAGAGTCTGAACTAAGGTGATTAATATAGGCCACACAGTGACTGAAGATATTATAGCAAATAATGGTTAGCATTTGTATAATGTTTTGAGGTTTACAAAATGCCACTCATGTTATTTCACTTGACCCTTGCAAAACCCTGTGAGGTAGGTGCTATTATTCACTCCACTTTACAGAAAAGGAAACTGAGACTGAGAAATATTAAGTAATATGCCCAAGCTCACATCACTAATAAGTGTCTGAGGCAGTACAGGGACTCAAGTCCAACACTGACCTGGGGTAAGTTGTCAGTTCTATTAGACTAGATGCTCTTGGGAGCTGAGACTACTGCTCTTTGTGTTTTTCCATCCCCATGGCTGAGCACAGTGTTGGGCAAACAATAAGCACTTAATAACTGCTTGTTGACTGGTATAAAGGTAAGAATAATGAAGTATACTCTGCAGTTGAGGAGCTAAGACTCTAGTAGAGAAGAGATCACTGATGACTTTTGAAAGAACAGACTCAGTGGTGCAAGAGTTGGCAATCAATTTGCAAGGGACTAACTCTCATTGCCCACATACCCTCAAACTCAGTGATATCTGTGCCAGACACGTGGTCGAGACATCAAAGGGGGTGGGGAAGGACCCATGTATGCTAGACAGGCTTTAGTAAAAGAAAGTTTTTAATATTATGTATTAAATAAGCTTCTGTGGCTAGGCATGGGAAATGAACCAACAGTTAATACCTTATCACTGCTGGAAGAATGAATGCTAAGTGCCAAAGGCCTAAATTACAAACGACTTTTTGGAATACAATCTGTAAATGACAAACTTGCCTGTAATTAAATTTGGAGTCTAGTGCCACCTTGTGGACACAGGATGATTCATAGATTAAATTTTTACCAAAATTTATAGGTCATCAGTAGGATATTAAATCCTGTGAAACAAAACCCAACAGTGACAAAAAGTATCTTTTAGCCAATAAATCATTTGTTCTTCATCACCAAATAGATAGGTAGGTAATTAGAGAAAACATACTGAGAAGAACTGGCTATGGTTAATCCATAGTTCTCATGGATTCACTTATGGATGTTGCTCTGTATATAAGATGGAACTCTTCAAAGTGATGCAATGATACATCTGCGGAAGAGAGACCAGTAGGCATTTATAAACCTATTTGCTATAATATTTCTTCAGGTACTAGGCAATACTAATAAAATATTGTCTTAATGAGTGCCATGTAAGATGGCATAGTATGGATAAAGGAAAAAAACCAAGACACTAGATGAAATCAGAAGACCAAGTTTTGGCTCTACCGCTGGATAATTACGACTGTGACTATCACTGAATTTTCTCAGGAAAGGAATATCTATCCTATCTATCTCACAAGATTATTTTAAGAATCAACTTATTGTAAAAACACTTTTTGAACTGTAAAACATTACACAAAAAGCAAAGGTTATTATGTGATATGTAAATGTAACTCAGCTACTTCCATGACCTAGCATATATCCAGCATAAATATTTTTGTTATCTTTTTTATCATCAGTACAGCATTAGGGAGAGTATCAGACAGTATATGTATAAACTATACGAAAATGCCTATCATTTTAGAAGAGGGGAAAGGAGAGAGAAAAATTTGGAACTTAAAATTTTGTAAAAATAAATGGTAAAAATGTTCTTAATATGCAATTGGGGAAAAAATAAAATACTATTTAATTTTTAAAAATGATTTAAAATAAAATCTCTAGGTGGAAAAAAAGAAAAGAGTATCAGAGGACAATCTACCTAAGACAATTGTTGCTTGTCTCAAAAATGGATCCCATCTATACCTCTAGTAAGTGGTAATCAAATCACTATTGGAAAACTTGGGCAAGTGTATGTGAAAAATTGTATGAAAATGTAATCCTGTATAATGAATAGATTTTATATGACAGATACTTTCAAAAATTAGTGTTAATTCATTAATTAATTTATTATTTTTAGGGGAAGGCAATTAGGGTTAAGTAACTTGCCCAGAGTCACACAAGTAGTAAGTGTCTCAGGCCACATTTAAACTCTAGTCCTCCTGATTCCAGAGCTGGTATTCTACCCAGTGTGCCACCTAGTTGCCTGTATTGATTTATTTATGGCAGATAACACTTCATTTCTAAACTAAAATCTTCTAATAGCTTACCAGGAAAAGAAGTGAGTAGCCTACCTGAAAGCTATGCCAGTGAATTATGGGATTTGGTAGGTATTACTAAACTGAAAAGGCTTTGAGTACATACCTAGCCACAGACAACGTTTGTCATTAAAGATGTGTCTCTATAAGTCTGGAAAGGCCTTAATGCAGCATTAGAAACAGTATCAGAGGACAGTTTAGTATTGATAATACATTTCTGCTTATTGTTAATATAATTTTGCTTCTTAATGAGATCTTTTTGACCTGCCCCAAGAGTTGTCTTTCCTTTTAGAAAAGCAGATCAAAGAACCTGTGATAGCAAGTCTTCCCAGGTATGTCCTTGTTTTTACAACTCTGACCAAGGCATTTGTTGCCTAGCCCAGGAATAGATCCCATCCACATATCTAACAACTGGTTATCAAACCACTACTGAAAAATCTGGGCAAGTGGATATGATAAGTTGTATGAAAATGCAGCTTTCAGGTGATGATTTTTTTTGGCTACATTAAATTGTAAATATTAACTCCTAAGGCATGGAAGGGATTTGACTAGTGTCAGTGGCAGAAATGCACACGGGTGAAATCATGGCTTTTTATGCTACTGAAGTTGTCTTTTGCTGTGCTTACGTGTGAAGGTTTAAGTAGGGAGAAAGAAACTTATGTCTGGGTCACAAATGTTAAGAATAATGTGTTGAGCTTCCGGTTGTCTTTGTTGAACAAAAAAAAAAAAAAAAAACGGGGGAAGGGAAGGAGGTCCCAAGAGACTGAAACACCTTGACATATGAATGAGAGAGGAACTTATTCTGGAAACTGCAGGGTAAAGTAACTTGGTCCCCTGCTGGAAGGTAAAGGCCCAGATGCTGGCACCAAATACTGATTCCCAATAAGGAAAAACCTGACAAAGTCAGAACTGTAGATGAATCCAGAGTGCACCTATACTTGAGCCATTGCTCTGGCATCAGAAACTATAAGAACTGTGAATGCACATGTCTGTACAAATTAAAGTAAACAATTAAGCGCCATGAGTAACATTTGAGGAGAGCTGATCCCTTTGTTGCAAGAGCTGTACCTCTATGAGAAAAGTCTCTCTAAGAGGAAAGTGTTAGAACATGTAAAAAGAATTTATACCTAGGAGCGATGAGACTCAGGCGACTCTGCCCAAAATGTCTGTTCCATTAAAGCTTACACTTAAGCTATGTACACTTAATAAAATTCTCAGGTAAAAGGTTACTTTCTGTTATTCTGGGAATGCAATGAGGTGAGGATTTTGGAGCTAACAATGCTATGTGTTTGAATACCTGTAAAGTTTATACCTGTTGCCAGACAAATCTTGCTAATCTGTTCTCCTGTATCCAAAAACCTTTAATAATTCCCCACTGTCTACTGAATTAAATGCAAACTTCTTAGATCGAAAACAATCTGGATCCAACATTTCCAAAGTCATCTTTCATTATTCTCACTAACATGACCTATGCTTCTGCCCAAATGGATTACTTAATTATTTCCCAAATATGTTTGTTTAGTGCTTTCCAGGCACCAAACCTTTCCTCACAGTATGCCCTCTGCCTGGAATACTGTCCTGTATAAATATTTGCCTGTTGAAATCATTCAGCATACATTTATTAAGTGCGTGCTATGGCACCAAGCAATAAGTATACCAGGATACTGATGACCCAGACTTGACTCTCCAAAAGCCTAGAACCACAGCCCACAGGATCAAACATTTAGAGTTATAAGGGAACTTGGAGATTATCTAGTCCAATTCCATCATTTCATAGATGAGAGAAACTCATAGTAAGTGAGATAGTAAGTGATTTGTCCAAGGTCCCACGGACACTAAGGGGCTGGAATTCCATTAAGGTCCCCTGACTCTAAAAGCAGTATTCATTCTGCACCATATTATGATGGTGCAGCTAAACTGATGGCATGCACCATACTATGATAGCAGGGGTCTGTACACAAATACTCTTATATAAGGAACATTTAGGTAAATTCAAAAAGTGGATCTAGTAAAAGCGATCAGTTTGATTCAAAGAAGAAAGGACTTTTAGCCAGGATATGGAAGACTAGGAAGGAGAAATAGATGAAGAGAAAGGAAAATAGGGAAGGCTTTAATGGAGAAAGAATTACCTTTGTCAGGCCTCAAGGACACTTCAACAGAAGGAGAGAATTCTAAGTCTGAGATATCAAAGATATAGAAGAGATCAGAACAACAATGGCAGCGAGTCCGATTTAGTTTGCTTAGAACAAAGAGTGTCTGAAGAGAATCAAATAGAATGGGGCTGGGAAGATACATCCCATCTCATTAGACTGAGCTCCTTGAGGACAGGGACTATCTTTTGACTCTTTTTGTAAGCCAGTACTTAGCACAGAGCCTGGCACAGAATAGGTGCTTAATAGTTGTTTACTGACTGCCTGTCATCTAGAGCTAAGAGAGACATCAACTATCAGCTAGGCAGACACCATCATTTACAGTTAAGCAACTTGTCCAAGGTCATAGAGGTAGTAAACAGCAGACAATTCAAACTCAACTTTTAGACTTCAAATCCAGTGTCCTACCCACTATGCAGTGATGTAAATGGAGATTTGGGGTTCAAGTTTAGGAAGTTAGGCTTAGAGTTAAAGATCTGGTAGGAGTTCTCTGAATAAATAAATGTAGTGGGTAAAGACATAATTAAGTGAGACTAACTAAGCTAGGAAGAGCCTGGAGGAACTTCAAACTTAAGGAACTGAAGAACATGAAGTACTGACTGAAAGAAGAGGAGGCAGAGAGAAGAGAGCTAGATCCTCAATATTTTAGCAGGGTCCACTGGGAAAGGGCAGGGCAAGATGAAAAAGGTCCTGAGGCACAAAGCAAGTTAGAGACTATTATCACGTCAACAATTTTTCCAAGAACTCTAGCCAGAAATTACTAATTGGTCTAACACAATACTTACTCAATTGATGGTATACAGGTTTATGGAGCCCTTGAAGTCTGACTGATGCTACTGCTGCAAGTTTGCCTGGAGGTTGCATTTTTCCATCTAAGAGATACCATACTCGGCCAAAAGTGGCCCATTGCTAGAAAAGGAAAACAAAATTTTCATCAAAAGAAAATAAAAACCAGCTAGTTAATCATCAATTTACCAGAGTATATTAGAAATATAGTGAAAAGAACCTTAGACTTAGCAAAGTCAATTTCTAGTAATTAAATCTCTTATTTCAGGGTAATAGCTTATTCAATTCAATAAACATTTATTAAATATCTACTATGTGCAAGACATTGTGCTAAATAGAGGAAGTACAAAAAGAGACAAAAGACAGTCCCTGCCCTTGTGGTGCTTACAATCTAATGGGGGAGACAATATGCAAACAAATATATACAAAGCAAGCTACGTACAGGAAAAATAAGAAATAATTAACACAGATGAGGCATTAGAATTAAGGGGGGCTAGGAAGGATGGCTATAGAAGGTGGAATTTTAGTTGGGCCTTAAAGGGAGGGAGGTCAGTAGTCACAGTGGAGGAAGGAAAGCATTTCAGGCATGAAGGATAGTCAGAGAAAATGCCTAGAGTAGAGAGATGGGAGAGTCTTGTTCATGGAACAGTCAGGAAGCCAGTGTTATAGGATCAAAGAGTACATGTTGGAAAGTAACGTGTGAGAAGACAGGAAAGGTAAAGGGGGCTAAACTATAAAGGGCTTTGAATGTCAAATAGTTACTCTTTTGGTTTCACCAAAATTTGTTTGTTGAGAAATCTACAAACCTTAAAATAAAATACAAAGATACGCTATTAGTCGAAGAAATATTAGGCTTGGAGTCAGAAGACTTGGATTTGTGTCTTGGCTCCATCAATCTTTATCTGCCTATCTTTGGACAAGTCATATAATTTCTCTGAGTTTTCCTTTCCTCATGTGTCAAAAAAGGACAATAACACTCACAACAGAGTATAACAACAGGACAGAAATCTGAGTTATCATCATTTTAGAGTTTCAGGAAAAAACTACTATAACTGAAAAAATAACAGACAAATGGAGAATTACCAATGATCTGCTAGGGAGAGAACAAAAAGGGAAATTTCACTTCTCTAGCCTCATTTCAGCCAGAAAGACCTTTTCAAAAGATTAACCACATGTCAGATCTGTAACTTAGGAATCTAATTTTCTGTTTAGAAAGAAAATGATGAGGGGGTGGAGCCAAGATGGCCCAACAGAAAGATGAACCTGCTCTAGCTCTCCCCCCACAACCCATAAAATACCTGTAAAAAAATGACTCTAAACAAATTCTAGAGCAGCAGAAGTCACAAAACAACAGAGTGAAAGAGATTTCCAGCCCAAGATAGCCTGGAAGGCTGACAGGAAAGGTCTATCATACCAGGCTCGGAGCAGAGTACAACCCAGCTTGGGCCCCACAGCACAGACAGGACTGGAATCACGATTAGCAGCTGCAGCTCCCAGATTTCTCAACCCACAAATGCCAAAGACAGCTTCAAAGGTCAGTGAGAAAGCTCGTTCACCTGTGTGAGAAGGGTGTGCAGTCTGGCCTCAGCCCCATCCCAGGGTGGCAGCAGCATCCACTTTTGGAGCCCTCGGCCTAAAAACCATGGGGAAATTGGGCAGCTAACCTGGGTCTCAGTTCTGAGTGGTGGTCCTGGGGTGAGGAAGAGTGCTGGCTGGTGTGGTGGAGCTGGCGATGACTGTGGAGAGGGAATCATACTCGCAGATCCTGGGCAGAAAAGAGTGCTTGTGGTTGGTTGCTCCCAGACCAGAGCCAGGCCAGGAGAGGAGTAAACTCTTCTCCCCAGATTGTGCAACCTTGTAGGGACTGAGAACTTACAGGTCCCTAGAGTATACCCTACACTTGACAAAGTACTCAAAAGTCAAGTAACTGGCTAGGAAAATGCCCAAAAAAGGGGGAAAAAAATAAGACTATAGAAGGTTACTTTCTTAGTGAAAAGGTATTTTCTTTCATCCTTTTGGATGAGGAAGAACAAAATATACCATCAGAGGAAGACATAAAAGTCAAGGCTTTCTATGTCTCAAACCTCCAAAAAATATGCAGTGGTCTCAGGCCATGGAAGAGCTCAAAAAGGTTTTTGAAAATCAGGTAAGAGAGGTAGAGGAAAAACTGGCAAGAGAAATGAGAGCAATGCAAGAAAATCATGAAAAGTGAGTCAATACCTTGCCAAAGAAAATAACACCCTTAAAAACAGACTAACCCAAATGGCAAAAGAGGTCCAAAAAGCCAATGAGGAGAAGAATGCTTTAAAAAGCAGAATCAGCTAAATAGAAAAGGAGGCTCTTTAAAAATTAGAATGGAAAAGATGGAAGCTAATGATTTTATGAGAAACCAAGAAATTATAAAGCAAAACCAAAAGAATGAAAAAGTAGAAGACAATGTGAAACACCTAATTGAAAAAAGCAACTGATCTGGAAAATAGATCCAGGAGAGATAATTTAAAAATTATTGGTCTACTTGAAAACCATAATCAAACAAAAAGCCTAGCCCTCATCTTCCAAGAAATCATCAAGGCAAACTGCCCTGATATTCTAGAACCAGAGGGTAAAATAGAAATGGAAAGAATTCACCAATTACCCCCTAAAAGAGATATTAAAAGGAAAACGCCTAGGAATACTGTAGCCAAATTCCAGAGTTCCCAGGTCAAGAAGAAAATACCAGTCAGAAAGAAACAATTTAAGTACTGTGGAAATACAATCAGGATAACAGGATTCTACATTAAAGGATCAAGGGGTTTGGAATATGATATTCCAGAAGTCAAAGGAGATAGGGTTAAAACCAAGAATCACCTGCCCAGCAAAACTGAGTATAGTATTTCAGGGTGAAAAATAGAATTTCAATGAAATACAGTACAGGACTTCCAAGCATTCTTGTGGAAAAGACCAGAGCTGAATAGCAAATTGAAATTTCAAATATAAGAAATCAAGAAAAACATGAAAAGGTAAATAGGAAAGAGAAGACTTAAGGAACTCATTAAAGTTGAACTGTTTATATTTCTACATGGAAAGATGTTATTTGTAACTCATGAGACCTTTTTCAGGATTAAGGTAGTTAGAGGGAATACATGTATGTATATATATGTGTATATTATCATACATGTGTAGGTATTTATGTGTACAAGTGTGTATGTATATATACACATGTACATGCATATATACAGACATACAGCAGGTGAGCTGAATACAAAGGGAGAATACCTAAAAAAAATAAAATTTACTGTTGAATGGAGTGTACTAGGGGTAAGAAAAAGGGAGAGGTAGAATGTAGCAAATCATCTCATATAAAGAGGGAAGAGCTTTTATAATGGAGAGGAGGAGAGGGGAGATGAAAGGAAATAATTGAGTCTTACTCTCATGGGATTTGGCTTAAGGAGGAGTAACACCCTCAA
>CM053773.1:148074459-148101920 GCA_028658325.1 Potorous gilbertii
ACAGACTGGAGGAAGGGTGGCTGGGGTGCATGGTGTCCTGGGGTGGAGGGTGGGGAAAGGGGAGAAAATTTCGCGTTCAAATTAAGAACTGAAAAATAAATAAATTATTAAAAGAAAGCTGGGGAAGGAAAAGCAGAAGCAGCAGAAAGACTTAGAGCTGTAAGAGCGCTTAAAACAAACCGCCTCTGCCAGCGTTTTTTAAAGCCGGGATCATGCACTTAAAAACATTTTTTAACCATTTTGCTTCACTATGACGGGTTCCCCGTGTAATCCAGCGTACTACACTACACGCATTTAAAAACGCCTTTCTGAGAAAGGGTCACAGACGTCACCGGGCTGCCAGAGGCGCTCCTCGAGGCAAGAGGAGGCCAAGAGGCCCGAGCATGGCCGGTCCTCCCTTTGGACAGTGGAGAGAAAGCAGCTGCGTCAGGGGGGCTCCGAGTCAGAACCGGAAAAGATCTCAGAGCTCCCTCGGCGCAAACCTCTTGTTTTACAGAGGGGGAAACTGAGGCCCGGGGAGAGGCCGCTTCCTCAAAAGGCTGCCAAGGCCCTCAGAGGCAGAAGCGCGACTCGAACCCAGGCCCGCCGCTCCCGGGTCATCGGGGGGGCCGGGACCAGGCGGACGAGAGAAGCACTTCCCGACCTCCCGGGCCGCGCTTCCGCCCCTCCCCCCGCAGCCGCGCGCCCCCTTCGTTACCTGCTGCGCTCTCGAGAAACTAGACATCGCGCAGCCGCCGAAGCCGCCCGTCCCGGGCTACCGGACCAGACGCTCGGCCGGTCCCGCTGCGGCTCCGGCCCGGCAGGAAACACGCTACGCCAAAGAAGAGTTCCGCGCCGCGCGCCAAGCCGCCCGCCCTCTCCGCTCTTCCCAGGTCGGGCAGGAGGCCCGAGGCACGCCCCCGGGACCACGGAACGCTTTAGGGGGACACAGCCGCCCCGCCCCTCCGCCTCCTCTCCGCTCCGATCCCAGACCACTTCCGGTGCCGGGTAGCGAGGGCGCCTGGGCCCGAGGGAGAAGGCCGGAGCGAGAACGGAAGTGCGTCACAGAAGCGCGGGGCTTTCGGATGGGCCGAGCGACGCGAGCGGCGGCCGCGTCTGTTTGGGTCGGAGGCCATGGACCGCTACCTGCTGCTGCTGACCTGGGCGGAGAAGCGGGCGGACGCGGCTGGTGGAGAGCCGAGGGGTGGGCCCGCGGCTTCGGCGGCGGACGGCCCCGAGCTTTCTCCGGGTAACCAGCGGGTTGGGCGGGGACGTCGCTGCGCCAGGGTCCGAGGGGCCGGGAAGTTCGCGAGCTGGGGGAGGGAGGGCCGCGGGGGGAGGGGCTCTCTGAGCCCCCCGCTTGTGGTAGGCCCCCTCCTGACACTCACGGCCGTGGCTAACCCGTTGAAAATATCTCCTCACTAGAGAACGTGGACAATTTTGATGACATAAGATTACATTTTTTTTTTCGTAAACAAGTAGGATGTAGTAAAAGAAAGGTTAAAGGTAGCTGGGGAAAAATTGACCCTGAATTTCTCTGATAAAGGTTTTATAGCCAAGATACGTTAGGAGCGCATGCAAATATATGATTTAAGACATGTAACTTGATCACATTCATAAGATTTAAGAGTCATTGTCCAATAGATGAAAGGTGAAAAGATGTGAACAGGCAGTTTTCGAAAAGAAATCCAAGCTATCCACAATCAAATGAAAAAGTTCGTTAGATCCGCAGGACTTGAGAAATGAAAATGAAGGCAAAGTTGAGGTTCCACTTCATACACGTCAGACTGACAAGGATGACAAAAGAGGAAAATGACAGAGGTTGGAGGGGCGGTGAGAAAACAGGTACACTACCGCACTGTTGGTGGAGCTGTGACCTGGTTTTTTAAAGCATTTTATATTTTCATCCTGTGCTAAGGTCCCATCCCCAACATCTCAAGAGTGCTAAGCCATTTGTCACTCACTCCTGTAACTTAAATTTAAGTCATTCAGTCAGTCATTGGGTAGGGATTATGGAATTTCAAGTAGAAAGGGGTTTTAGAGATAATCTAGGCCAGGGATTCTTAAATCTTGGACTTCTATATGCTCGGATTTCAAGAGGTCTTTGAATTTGGATTCCAAGGAGGGAAAGCGTATGTCTTTATTTTTATCAACCTCTAACTGAAGTTGAATGTCTTCATTCTGAGGTGTCCATAGGCTTCACCATGTTGCCAAAGAAGTCCATGAGACACAAAATAAGTTTTAAGAGACATCTAGGCCAATTTGCCTGACCCTCCCCCTACTCGTTATTTTTAGTAGATAATAACTTGTCAGTTTTATATTTATACTATATTTTATTAGATTATATGTTATATATAAATATATATTTCATTAATTAATAATTTAACTGAGACCAAGAGTTAGTTAAAGTGACTTGCCCAAGGTTTCTTGGATTTCTAGGGTCTCCCTTTCTAAGATATCCTCTGAACATATCTGGAATATCTCTGGTTATTGATGTGTTGTCTCCCCTAAATTCAGCTTCTTTGGGGCAGTGCCTTTTTTTTTCTTTTTACAGCTACATCCCAATTGGTGCTAATAATTAATTACTCCCCTAAAGAGATCAAATCATTTCAGTTTCCACTGCCTGTTTACATTGGGCTATAATTAATTGCCATATTTTACATGGTTAAAATTTGAATACTGCAGGTTTGAATGTATATATCAATTTCAGGGCATTCATTATTTGCAGTAATCTTATCCTAGAATCTCAAATGTTTGCAGGTTTTCATAAGATAAGAAGCTGAAGCCTGGTGAGGTAGAGTGTCTTATCTTTTGGTGTCTGCCAGTTAACTAGGTGATGCAGTAGATAGACCACTGGACCTTGAATCAGGAAGATTTGAGTTCAGGTCTAGTCTGAGACACTTCACTAGCCATGTGACCCTGACCAGATTACTTAACCTTTGCCTGCTTCAAGTCCCTCCTTATCTGTAAAACTGAGACAGTAATAGAACATATCTCCCAAAGTTGTTTTGAGAGTCAAGTAAGATAGTGTTTCTAAAGTGCTTCACAGTTCTTAAGTGCTGTATATACTAGCTGTTACTATAGTGGTTACTGGTCCTGGCAATATGGTGTCATTCATTTTACAAGTATTTACTAAACGTCTTCTGTATGCTAGGCATTGAGGATGCATAGACTATATTCCCTAGTACTACTCCCATTCTGATGTGAAGAAACTTAGGTTCTATTGGAAAATGGAAAAAACACTGTACTTGAAGTTAGAAGACTTGAATTCTAGTCTGCGCTGTAACATTAAAAGCCATGTCAACTGGTTTGCAAGAAACTTAACCTGTATGAGCTCATTTTTTCATGAGTAAAATGGGTATTATTATACTTGCTCTGCCTATCTTAACAGGATTATGAAGGAAGGACTTTATAAATAGTAAAGTGCTTTACTGTGAACTATTTTTAGACTCCCCTATTCTGTTAATTCCTATGTTCTTATGATATTTTATCTTATAGTTGTATATGGAAGGTAGTGTTTGATGTCAGCTGATCAGAGCTGAAGTCACTAGAAAGTCTTCCTTTACTGTGTTTTAAGTGTCTATCTTTGAGGAATTTTTTCTTTCTGTGATCTGAAAATATCTGAGGTCTGTTGTATTTGGCATCAAAGTCACATGACTGAGTCTTATTAAGTTAATGTTCGCTCTTTGTTGCAGGATTAACAGCAGCAAATGTTTATCATTTTGTGAAAAGAAGCATTAGTGCCTCAATGAGTGCAGAAGATAGTACCTTCCCTGGTAAGTAGAGAAGAAATCCTCATACTATAATAAGTTACTGGCTGTAGGAACCCATTCACCAAATATTTGTGTGATAACTGCAATGTGCCGAGAACTGTGGGGATAAAAGATAAAGCACACCTCTTGCTTGAAAGACCATGATTGGCAGGATACAGCTAGGCCTCTGGTTTGTTTTATGTGATTTTTCCCCCAATATCTTCCAAAGGTCTTTATCAGGCATGCTCAACATAGGGCCTGCCAAATTGGGGTGGTATGTTGTGCAGGTTTGTCCAAGGGTATAATCACTTCTTAAATGGCCAGTGAGCCCTATTAACTTTTTCTGAGAGCACCTTTGGGGCCTGAGGATAACCTGAGCTGTAGTTACATCCTCTACATTTTTTGGCAGGCCACCCAAAATCCTTTTGTGGACCACAGCCCACATGCTACAGGTGGCTATAAGTCCCAAATGTTGTGCAGACCTGTTCTCAAGGAAAAGGGAAATGTGGCAGTGAAAAGGCTTTATTGGGTATAGTAGTAGAGATGCTTTACCTGCGTCCTGTTGCCTCCATTTTTTTTACCATCTACTTTTGTGGTTTGGTTTCCATTCTCACCACTCTGCTGAAGCTGTACTAGTGAGAAATTGTGAGAAATAATTCATTTTGGACCCGTACTCTATTTCAATAAATTTGATATATTACATAAATCATATAGGGAAAGATAGCTTCTTAAACTGGGCCTCAAACTTTAATGTAATATTCACTACTGTTTGTTTTTTTTTTTTTATCAAGTTATGAGGTTCACTTGCACAGCCATTAGAATGTTGACAAAAGATATCTCCATCCTGTTTTGCTTAAATTCTATGTCGAAACCCAGCATGGGTGGGATGCCCTGACGCTTTGGAAAGTTCCCCGATTTATTTTTCTATCTCCATACCTCTGTTGTCTAACATAAATCCTTCCATCTTGTGACCAACTAGTCAGTGGAGATACTGCTTGTTTCACCTAACTTGTGACCCTGCTGACTTACCATTTTTGCTTATTTTAGCTTATGAGTAGTCATATGCCACCCAATGGGATTCTGTATAGTTGTATAAAATATATATATATAGTTGATATAGTTGCTGTAGAATGTCTGGTAATAAAACTGGTATCAAAAGTTAGAGAAAAAAAAAGGCCCTGGAGGGAGCATTTCAGATCACTAGTGAATTGAGGTCCTCTTCATTTGAGGGGAGTGTGGACCTTTTAATTAAGTGCTATTGACTCAGAGTTTTGCCTCAGGCTCTTTTATTGTAGATTGGACAATTTAAATCCCCACATTACCACTTAACCACCAGTTCCAAGTTAGTGCATTGTGATCATCTGAAACAAATACACATGGTGAATGAATAAATTTGGTTTTGCCTTTTTTAAAAAAAGAAACTTATAGTTTCATACTGTGATATTTTAAAGGTCTAATTAAAGAGGTTGTATAAATTTTTGATTCCCTTTTCTTATAGTCAGAGCTGTAACCTACCTTCCCAGCTTCATCCTAAACTATTTCTGTTAGAAGCATAGAATTTTTGAGCTGGAAGGACTTTAGAGATTATCCAACTACATCATTATAGAAATGAAGAAACTGAGGCACTAAGAGGGAAAGTGACTTGTTCAAGATCACAGCTAAGATTCTTTCACAGAGTTCTTTATTATTTTAGTTTCCTGCTACCATTGTGTTGTAGGCCCTCATCACCTCATGCCTGGATTACTGCAGTAGCTATTGGTGGATTTACCTGTTTTGTTTCTCCTCACTCCAAATCTTTTTCCATTCAGCCCTTCAAATCCAACCATGTCATCCTTCTCTACCCCTTATTCCTCTTCAATAAATTTTAATGACTCTCTTATCACCTGTAGGATCAATTCATAACCCCTTACCTTTCCAGTCCTCTTAGACTTTATACCTCCTCTTTGTACCCTTTGACCTAGTGATACTGACTTCTTACTGTTCCTTGAACAAGACTTTCCATGTCAGCTCTTGGCATTCTCTCTGGCTGTCCCCCAGGCCTAGAATGCTCTTTTCTCCTTCGCTTAGCCTGCTGACCTCCCTGGCTTCCTTTAAGTCTTAACAAAATCTTCGCTAGAATGCCTTCCTCAGCTCTTCTTAATTACTCTTCCTTTCCTTAGTAGATTGTCTCCTGTTTATCCTTTATATAGCTTATTTCCATGTAGCTGTTTGCTTGATATGTCTTCCATTAGATTGTGAACTGCTTGATGGCAGGGACTATCTTTTACTTGGTTGTTTCTTTGTTTTTTTTTTTTTTTTTTTTATCTCCAGCTTTTTGCACAATGCTTGGCCCATATACACTAGGTACTTACTTATTGACTGACTCAATTTATAATAGGCACTTCACATTTGTTGACTGAAGTTGTTGTAAATTATAAAGATATAATATTGTTATAAATGAATGTTTTCTTTTTCAGCCTGTTCAGTGATTGGTGTTCCAGGTCCCAAGAAATGGTTCTTTGCAGTTCAAGCGATATGTGGATTTTATCAGGTAATTCAAATGGAAAACGTACTTCAGTTGTCTTTGAATTTGCTCAATTTGTGTTTCATTTATTGATGTAAGATTTTTTTTTTTTAGTTTTGTAGCTCTGATTGGGAAGAAATACATTTTGATACACAAAAAGAGGAAAGTGAGGATACTCTCGAAACAGATATTGAAGAATGTCTGAATGCTGTTCATTGTTTGGAGGAAGAAGATAGTAATAGCCGGGAATCATTGTCCCTGACTGAGTATGTGTGCATGCTGTTAAAAATATTGGAGTACAAAGTCAGAGAATAATTGAACAGTGAGATTCTACAACTTTGGTGGCATGGGCAGATGTCCTTATTTGTAAAGTCATGACTATAGATAACTCCTGAGATTACTTTCAGCTTATAAGATTAAAAATAAATCATACCATCTGATTCTGTTGGGCATTAGTATTCACCTTTTATTAGACACCAAAATGCTAGTGTCCATATGTAAAAGCTTTGAAGAATCTTTTGGAAAGGCTTGAAGATGTTATTGAACACATCTGGCCTGGATATATTATCGTGGAAGCCTTGGTGACTTCTGGCCCTTCTCCCCTGTTCTCAAATTCTCCTAGAGAAGGAAGTTCATGCTCGGGGTACGATGATGATGCCAGCCAATGAGGACCCCTTCCTACACCTACTCCCTCAAAGTGGGTCTACTCTACCACTATTTCTCACACTGAATATGTTTTCCACAGCTTTAAACTGCATTTCAACTTCTGATAATAAAATTCTAATATGAAAGAATAGTTTATGCATATGAATAGTTTTATATATATATGTGTGTGTTTATATATAATGTTATTCATACTTATATAGATGATGCCAGAAGTATTAGGTGTTGCTGTTACCTCATTAGGTACCATAGTGACTCAGCACCTGAGATTTCTTGAGCTTTAGTCTATATTGTTTTGAGGTCAGCTCCTGCCAATTTTTGTAGTGACTGGTATGTGAAACAAGACCTCATTCTTAATTGTTTTGCCTTGAACTTGGAATGTATATTTGCTTTGATTATTCTTTCATTAGTAAATATTGAGAAGTGTGATAGAATATCTAATTTTGCCCTTGTAATAAGACCGACTAATAATGGACCTTTCAGTGGTTCTGAGTAGTGAACAGTCAGCATCATACAGAGTTTGTGCTTCTGTTAACATTTCATATTATTCTGACTAGATGAACATGTTCACGTGCAAGTATAAATTTTAAAAATGACCTGTTCTTTAATGTGTCTGTGCTAAGTTTGAGGTTGTTTTGTTTGCCGTTTCCTTTTTCTTCCTCTTCTAATGTTAGTAAAAATAAAGACATGTATAATCACCTCCGTTAGAGGGAGCCTGTTAACTGATAAAAAACTAATCCTGATCAAGGCAGACTCAGTAAGTGATGATTTCCTGACAGAAAGTTTAAGATCTTCATGTGTTTGGAGCATTCATCGTAAGCAAAATTTAAATAAAAGTGATTTTAGAAAGAATCTTAGGAGGTTATTCCATTTTTCAGACAGGGCTGTGCTGCTTAATCCTCTGTGATGGGTAACTATTCCCCTTTTTAGGGTTTCAGGGAAAAAACTACATTAGCCTCTCTAAAAAAACCGTGACAGTGATTGACCCTCACAGTCGGAAAGTTTATCACTAGAACTAATCCAGACGCCTTTCTATTGAAGCTCTTATGTGTGTTTATATTTTTCCTAACTTAAATTTTTAATTTTAGTCTCTTTGAAGAAGCTGCAGAAAATCTGCATCAGTTGTCGGACAAACTCCCTGCTCCTGGTAATTTTCCGTTTTTGATGTCTGAGTTCTGGTGAATTGCAATTGAGCTTTATAGTTTCTATGAATAGTTGTTAAATTCAAACTTCGTCCTGAGGTGCTGATGAGCTACCTTTACCTTTGATAGTGGATTTTGACCTCACAGTAACTACATTGTGCAAAACTTGTACCACCAGTTGACAGAATTTGTCAATTAAAAAGTGTGAATTCTTCTCATGTAACTAGATAAAAATGAGATTAGATATAAAAGAATGTTGAGTACTGAGTACCTATTTTTATCTTTTTTTTCATTTAAGTGAGGCAGTTACTGTAGAGTAATGCTAATAATACATTCTTCTCTGAATCATGCCTTCTGATTTATTACATTCAATTGATGGTACCTGGCATCCGTAAGAGTGAACATAAGTTGGAAAACACTAAATGTATAGTGCTATTTTGGAAGTTCTTTAACAAATTTTAGTTGTTCAAGAAATTGGGATCTATGCAGACATAGATATTTTACAATTATCTTGACAAAATATATGAAATAATTGATTCATTTAAGTTCAGTTAATTAATTTTAGCAAGTTTATAAATAGTAAAATTGAAACTATGATCTTGGCACTATGAACTTTTCTCAGTAGACTATTCAATTCTTTTTTTTTTCTGGCCTCAGTAAACTGTCTTCAGTTCTTCAATTTTTCCCTCTTTTTGGCTGCAATCTGTGTGTGTTGGGGTGTGTGTGTGTGTGTGTAGAATAGATTGAAATATAGAATTATAATGCTAAGCTTTTATAACCATGTGAGATCCTTTTTGATTTTGGCATTAAGAACAAAAGGAAAATGAAAAGATCTGCACAAATTTGTTCTTAATACAGCAATAGTCAGATGTTTTTGATGTAGGCTAGGAAGCAAATTACGGTACTTCTTTTGTTCTACCTTTCTGAAACCTTAGTTTTCAAGATTAAGGGATGTATGGATGCTTCCTCCCACAATGTAGATCAGGAAGTTTTCTGAAAATTATGGTCTTAAAAAATGACAGGCATACTAAGATAAAGTGACTTATCCTTAAGTTTATTATTTTAAACCATTAAAAACTGAGTTTTTGTAACCAACGTAAAATTGTTAGGGTGCTGTTTTAATTAAAAGTTTTAATGTTTAAAAATACTTTTTCTTTCTAGGTAGAGCATTGATAGATATAATACTACAACCCTTTGAACAAGATTCTTCGAAATTGAAAGACTGTTTACCTGTTATTGGTGCATTGAAACACTTGCGGGAGTGGCATTCAGCAAAAATTACTATAGCTGCAAATAATTGTAAGGGGTAAGTTCTGTTTAGACAGTTTTGAAAATTGGATTGTTTTAAAACGACTCCGTCTGGTTTACAAGTTTTTCCTCTTATACTAGCCATGGATAAGTCACTTTATCTTAGTATGCCTGTCACTTTTTAAGACTGTAATTTTCAGAAAACTTCCAGGAATGCTGCAGATGCAGTTTACATAGATTTGAGCACCTGTCTCCTGAGGTGAGGATGAAATTAGTTAGCACTTTGCAAACCGTAAAGCACTGCAAGTGTGAGGTTTTGTTACTGTAATTATTACTGTAATTGACAAAGTCTCTTGTAGTATTGTTCTTGTGCATAATATAGAGAGATGTCGTCTAAGTGAGAGTTTGGTGAGGGGAATTTAGAACTGGTTAAATGACCCAACCCAAAATAGTCATTAATGAATCGCTTTTTATCACGAAGCTAGTTGAAGGTGTAGATCAAATTTGTTACTATCACAAAGCTAGAAGGGGTTGCTAATGTAAAGGATAATAGAATCCCAGAGTATCTCAATAGACCAAAATATCAAGCTAAATCTAATTGGATAAAATTTAATGAGGATGAATGTAAAGTTTTGCATTTGGGTTCAGAAAATTAACTTTGTAAGTACATGATGAGATTATTAGTGAGACAGTTGTTCATTTGAAAAAAAGATAAGGCAGTTTTTAATGTACTACAAATTGAGTTAATTGCAGCTGTATGATGTTGCAGCCAAAAAACTAATGGGACCTTGGACGGCTTCCTGGCAAAGATAAGAGAAATTATAGTACTATTGTAGACTGCTTTGATCAGATTGTTTTGGGGCTTTTGTGTTCAATTCTGGATGTCACATTTTTGAAGTGATATTGGTAAACTAGACAATATTCAGAGGAGAGCAGCTGGGATGGTCAACGGCCTTCATATGATTGGTTGAAGGAATTGGGAATAGTTTAATTTAATTGAAGAGAAGAGGAAGTGAGTGATGAGGAAGTGGAACCAAGGCGTATAGATGTTCTTTTCCTAGTGGGAGTTTTAGGAGCTATATATCTTGAGGAGATGGAAGGTGCAAGTAAGGGTTTTTTGAGAGGACTAGTCCTGATTGTGTGTGTTGCTATGGGGGTTCTATGGTTGAATGATATTTGAAGAGCTTGTTTGTGATTCAGATTTTTAGAGTCTGCCTCTACTCTTTTCTCAATATTGAAATCCCAGGAGAAACATATTCAGGTGCACTAATTTTCTTTATTCTTACAGAAGTTGCCAGAAAATTGCAGCATATCTTTCTGCTGATATTGTGGGCTTGGATGATCTAAAAAATGTAATTGATTCCAAAGAATTATGGAGGGGGAAGATTCAGATATGGGAAAGAAAGGTAAATATGGCAGTTGTCTGAATTTTTAATTCTAGATTTTCACTTTTATTGCATTTATTTTTATACAAACATTTTAATGGATGTGACCTCATTATTTTGGCACCCTTTCCAAAGGTACAAATTTCAACCCCTTATCCTATGTGATTCTTACCTGTGTTCCCAAAATGCAACTTTATTAAAAATGTTCATTGTATACTGGAGTTTTTTTATATTCTTAACTTGTTAAAACAGGTTGTTATATAAAGTAATCCAGCTTAGAGCCTATCCGAAGTGTTATAGTATTTGAAATACCAAGAGAACCTTGTCTTCAGACTGTGTTACCTATAATAATACTATTTGATGTGGATCTTCAAAGGTGGTTGGTTTAAAAATACTTTTTTACACATATCTCTTTCTTTTTCTATCATCTTCATTTCTATATTTCTGCTTTCTGTTTCCACAACCAATGAACCATTCTTGGAGCAAAAATTTTAAAAAGGAACAAAAAGAGCAGTTCAGTAAACCTGACAATACATCAGTTGAGTCTGCATATATTCTGTGTTCCACACTTAGAATCAGTCCCCCACCTCTACAAAAAAGGGGAGGAATCACGTCTTATTTCTTTTTTCAGAACCAGACTTTGCCAACATAATTGTATAGCATTCAGCGTCATTCTCAAATAGTGTTATGACAGAAGACCATTCTGTTTCTTTTATTTTTCAGAAATAAGGTAGACTGCTATTATTTTGTTTTAACAATATTTTTACATTACAATACTTCATAATCCCTTTGAGTGAATTTATCTAATGAAATCTAGTATTGTCAGATTTTCTAGGCATTGGGTTAAAAAAGGCAAGAAAAAGGTATAGGGCAATATAACTTGAGGTTTGACAGAATCTAGTGAAGGTTTTTTTTTAAGGATGCAGACTTGATTATGTTTGAAGTCAGATGATGTGAGGGATAGATGGAATGATTAAGGTTGCAGTCTGCTAGAGAAGACAAGGGATGGATCAAGAGAACTTGTAGAGGGCTTGGCCTCTTACCCCTCTTCATAGTAGCTATGTCACACTTCTTTCCTCAAATTTTCTGCACTCTATCCCCTCCTGGCTTCTCTAGAAGGGTTGACTTGTCCTTAGCCTAAGGAATTTGTTCTCCTCTAGCTGATCTGTGTGGATTAACAGAAAAAATTAGTGACCTGAAATTACATTTCTTATCATCTGAACCTACATCTTTGCAGATAATGTGGTAGGAGCATCTTTTGTGGTCAGTTTGCATATATTATAATAAACCACTTAAGAATACCCAACTTTATAAAATATGTTCCAAAGATTCATTTTACTTTGTAAAAATGCTTTGCATGTAGTGCTTAATTAAATATTTAGAATTGACTATAGAATTATAAAACTACATTTACACGTAACTGTAAATTTCACACATCTCGTACTTACACATTCTAACAATTCAATTTAACACTAAATGTCTACTGTATATGACACACCTGAATCTTGACCCTTGATAATCTAATTTATAACATCCATAAGTGAGTCTTGAGTGTTTGTTTTTTTCTTTCTTAGTTTGGCTCTGAAGTTAAGTTTCCAGAATTTAGTATCAGAGGAGTTTCACCAAAAATTTATAACACGTCTTATTTAAATACGTCTGTCTCTGCCAAGGAGAGAGTAAAATCAAAGAATAGGGCTATGTTCCCAGAGGTGAGTCATGTGTTTGATTTTCTTTCAGCTAGGTAATACTTGACCGCTTTCTTTTCTTGTTAAATTTGTTTGAAGTCATTGTCACCATTTTTAATATATGTCCTGAAAATTAGTTATGTTTTTGGTATTGATGCCTCAAAAACTACATAATTAAGTTATATTGCTTCTTCATAGTTGAAATAGTAAACCAGAAAATTTCCATTTTAAAAATTCAGCATGCCTTTAAAAAGATGATACATAATGTTTCATATGTGTATCTACTGTGTTTTTATGTGTTTTTTGTGTGTTGTGTGCCTGCGTGTATGAGTGTGAGTAGGTGAATAGAGTATAAAGTTTGGGTTCAGGAAAATGTCAGTTCAGTCCCTTCCTCTAATACATGCTTGTTGTGTTCACACTCAGGTCAAGTCACTTTTCATTTTCCCCAGGCAACTGTAAGACCTACCCTGTATAGGCCTACATAATACAATTCTGGTTTGTTTCAGAGAACAATTAACTTTCCTTCTGTTACAATTTTTTGTGACAAACTAACAGTTGGTGAATGTGGCTTCATTTCAGATAACATTTGCATAAAAATAACACACCCTGTTTCAGTCATACTGTATCTAAATTACAAGTGAAGCCCAAACTGTTCTTTAGTTATCTTCTTTATTACAACAGAGACTGCCTCTCTTCTTGTATAGCATTCTGTTAATTCCACATGGAGATGAGAATTTGCAGGTGATGATAATGTATGCTATTCTTTAATCAGGCTTATGGCCTTAAGTCTTACCCTCAATGAAAGAGCAAGATGAGAACTTAAAAAAGACTTCAGTGTAGATAAATGAATATATACATATATACGTATACACACACAAATATACATATGGATCTCTGCTTTCCTCAGGGAAATATTGCAACCCTTCCTCTCTTAGGATTTTGTAAATGAGCTCTAGAGGGTTACCTAAGGCACGAGGAGTCAGATGGCTTGTCAGAGTCATATAGCTCATCATTATCAGAAAGGGGACCTGAATTTTGGTGTTGCTGATTCCAGGCAGTTCACTGTCCACTGTACCATTCTGTCTTTATGTAAATAGTGGAGATAATGGTTCCATTTATATTCTGTTAAAATATCTGAATCAAGAGTTTCTTGTTGCTGTTTTTGAAACAATTACTGGGATTTTTGTCCTGTTGCATGATTTCAAAGTAAATACATACATTAAATATCTCCAATACAGTTTTAACAATCATGAATTACTGTAAATTTAATCTTTTTTGATGCCAAAAATTTAAGTTCATTGAATCTACTTATGCTGTTTTATTGGGCTGTAATATTTGTTAATACTTTTCTGTTTTGGCAGATATTAAAATACATTTCTGCGTTAAGGTATTTTAAGTTTGGTATTCTCATACTACATTGTCAGAACTTTTAAAGGCTTGGAGAACTTTCAGAATGAAAATGTCATCATTAGTTTGCTATTGTAAAGTGTGGAAATTGAAATTTACCTTTTCTGCTGCCTAACATAGCATATAATATGCCTCATAGTTTTCATGAAAACAGAGTCTTGATGATAAATATCTTTAAGATATAAAATCACAATTCTATAGTGTTTTGCTTGAATAAAATTCTTACAACTTAAAAATTAATTGTAGTGTCTTTTTTTTTTTTTAGGTTTTTCATTATTATGGCCCTGTTTTAGAGTTCATGCAGGTGATGTCATTGTCAGATCTCCCATCCTACCATATGTCAGAAATTCATTTTGAATTGTATCCTTTCATTACAGACTTTAATGACAGTGTTTTATTCAAACATCAAATGTTATTCTTAGAAATAAGCCATTTTGGGGTAAGATATATGCTTCGTGCCTGGATGTATTCTTCACTCCTTTGCCCCTGTCATACCAGATAAAGAAGGGATAACCAATCATAGTAGTATAGATTTAAACCTAGAAGGGACTTGAGAGATCATCTAGCCCACTCCCCTCATCTTACAGATGAAGAAACCGAGGGCTAGAGAGGGATGGTGACTTGTTTAAGGTCTCACAAGTAGTAAGGAACAGAACCATGATTGGAACACAGTTATTCTGACTCCATCTCCAGGACTTTTTGGCTTATTATATTTTCAGCTGAAAGTCATTAACTGAAATGTTAACCTCAATTTTACATTTGCATTTTACCTATTTTATCTATAACTCTGAACTGAAAGCCTTTTCCTTTATGAAGGAACTGCAAACTTTGAAAAATAGATAAAGGGAAATTTAAGGAGTGCAAAATGAGCACTGAAAGCATACTGTAGTTTCATGGGTGGGCAAGAAAGTATATATCATTTGATTAAATCCTTTTAGAGGAACTGGCAGTAGAAAACCTTGATTGCCAGATTTCTCCAATCTTGCTAGATTTCGAATTTTCATTTTAAACATGATTTCTTTAGGAAAATAAGCCCTAAGTTCTAAATGAGTTGGGGATTTCGAGTACTTAAAAAACCAAAAACTTTATCAATTTCTAGTGCTATGAAAAGTATTGATTTTTACACCATACCTTTTAAATGCAGGTGGGTTAGAGAGTGTCCAAAAATCTCCTTTGTTACTGAAGAATATTTGCTTCCCTAAGCTCCGTTAATCCTTTTGAGTTATCAGTGGAGCTTCTTTGTTTACTTATTTTGAATAGCATATTTTCTTGATACCTTTTCTATCCAAATGCCATTGCTGTCCTTTCTTTGGTACCTGTGCTATCTAAGCGTTTCAATGATTCCGGTGGCATTTTTACAAAATAGAAGTGCTCTTGGCGCAGTAGTTTATCATACGTACTTTAAACAGGGCTTACTTTCATTGCCTTTCCCTTGGGACCAAGCTTTTTACTCAAGAATTCAATAAAGTTAATACACATCTACTGTAAGCTGGACAGTTTGGTACCATGTTTATCCACGTCATCAAAACATTGCTACCTGGAATAGCAGTAATAATATCAGCAGGCATTTATATAGTTCTTTTAGTTGGCAGAGCGCCATGTTCTCTAACTTTATCCTTATTGGGTATTGTTAGCACGATTTTACAGGTGTGGAAGCTGAGGCAGGTGGTGTTTGCTTAGGTCATAAAACACTGGAAATGTCCGAGATAGGATAGTCCAGCACTATATCCACTGCATGACCTAGCAGCCTCAAGAAGTATGGTTATAGAAATTTGCTTAGGTTTCTTATCAGAAATCATGTCTTTATGATTATCTTTGGTAGTAAAGTCAGAAATTTCATCCCATTATGTTTCAGAGCTACTTTTTAAAAAGTTTTTACTTCTGGATTGGCATTTTTTATTCTCCAGATAAGTTAAATCCTTTACCTTCTATTTATTTTCTGATATTTTCTTTAGTGATTTTTGTCCTATCCTTCCAAATCTAAGGTCCATTCTTCTTGTCACAGAAAGTATAAACAAAATAAAAATTGAGTAGTTCTCCTTTTTGTCCATTAGGCATTATTGTCTTCCTAGAGCAGAAAACCTATTTCTTTTTTGAGCCTTCTCTTTTCCCTAGAATAATTTAAAAGAACTTTTTAAAAAATCTGACATTTCATATCAGACTTACATAGTTTAGCACTTCTTACTGTATTCTTAAAGGACTGAGCTACATTTTAAAAATTCTTCCTCTATTACCTATTCTTGTTTCCTTCTGTACACATCTTTTAAAAATCAAAATTTGTTCTTTCAGTATTCATGTTGGTTCATTTAAACAACTTTCCTTTATTATAATTAACAATAATAACTAATATCTATATGATTTTATGTAGTTTATAAAGTAATATATCATTTTGTTTAATTTTCACAGCAGCCCTCTATGTTCCATAAATTTCTATCGTTTTTGGTTCTGTGCTGTATACTTCAGTGGATCTGTGCTCTCATTGTTGATATGCTTTTCAATAGAATAGACCCGTTTATGTCTACTCATCCCTATGTGATTCTTGTCCATAGCCTTTGCTTCCTTTATAACAATCTGATTGCTTGTATTGTTGACTGAGGGGACTATCCTATTTTCTCACTGTCCTCCTCAACTGGTACGATGGACAATAAGTATGCTGTTGCTAAGAATCCCTTCCATAGTATTCCTAACAAACGGTCATGCAGCTTTAGGGAATACTCATTTCTACCTCGGGTGGTACCTCCCCTTTCCCCTTTTGGTTAGCTCTCATTATTAGGAATTTTTTTTTTCTACATTTAACTGTAATCTATCCATTGTTTGTAGTTCTTTCCCCAAGGTGAACAAGTCTTAATAACTGCTATAGGACAGCTCTTCGAATTACTGAAGATAGTCAATATCTCTGTCTTCTGTTTGCCTCAGTTGGCTTTAGTAGGGGCTCTTCTGAGAGGCTTAATTTATTTATGGAGGGCTTCCTCCTGAACTATTTGTTGTCTTTAATTTGCTGTTAGTTCATTCATTCCATATTTTAAGACTGAAAACTTTACCAGAAATCTACTTACCTGATAGGATCTAATCACCTACTTTGTTTCTCTTTGCCTGTCTTCTTGTACTTCTCTGATCTGTTGGTAGTCTGAATCAGTATATCTGAAACAGTATTAATCTTCTTTAAATTTTCACTCTCCTGATCACTTATTTCTGTTACAGATACTGCCAATTTTTAAGTTACTTAGTGTTGAAAACTAGATCCTTAATTTCTCTCTCATTTCTTGCATCTAATTATTTACTTAGTGTTAATTTTTTCCTTAGCACAATAACTCACATCCCTTTTCATTTCTGCTGCCACCAACTTCAGCTCACTCCCCTAGATTGTTGTGATAACCTCCTCACCATTCTCCCTGTCTCCAGTTATTTCTCTATCCAATCCACCTTTATTCTACCACTGGATTTATCATTTAGTCAACAAGCATTTATTTAGTGGTTTTCATAGGTTGGGAATTGTGCTTGATGCTGAGGATATAGAGATTAAAAAGTGACATTCTCCCTTCAAGGAGCTTACGTTCTATTTGAGGGGAACAATGTAGGTGCAAGTAAGTTTTACATAAGATATACACAAAAAAGCACAAGGTCATTGGGAGAGGAAGGCACTAGTTAACTGTGGGGATCAGAAAATGTCTCATGTTAAGAGACTAGGAGGTCTAATGAACTGAACTAGGAATGGTGGATTTTAAGAGTATATATTCCTGGTGTTGGGGAAAATCTGTGAGTGGTGGAGGTAGAAGGTGGAATGTTGCATATAGAGAACAGCAAGAAGGCTAGTTTGGTTGGCTTATTAAAGCCCTGA
The DNA here is from genome assembly GCA_028658325.1 of Potorous gilbertii. Classification (NCBI taxonomy): domain Eukaryota; kingdom Metazoa; phylum Chordata; class Mammalia; order Diprotodontia; family Potoroidae; genus Potorous; species Potorous gilbertii. The sequence continues at coordinate 148,092,062 of CM053773.1, forward strand.
TGGTGAGTAATGTGTAACAGACTTGGAGATGTAAGCTTGGGCCAAATTGTGAAGGGCCTTAAGGTCAGAATTGGAATTTGTATTTTATCCTAGAGACAAGAGGGAGCTCTTGAGAAGGAAGTAACATGATCAAACTTGTATTTGAGAATATTTATTTTAGTAGCTGGGTGGAACATGGATTGGAAATTGGACAGTTAGATCTTATCACCGTTCACTTGGGTTATTACAGTAGTCTGAGACTAGAGTGGTGGCCATGTGAGGGCTAAGAAAGGGATAGATGGATGCAAGATATTTTGTGGAGGGAGAATCGATGGGCAGTTGAAGCATGTTGCATTAGTTGTGTCACCGTTTCCCTGCTCCAGAACCTTTTGCATATTTCACATGTCTATAGAACAAAATTCAGTCTCATTAACCTCATATTCAAAGCCTTTCCTATTCTGGCCCCTCAGCTCTGCTTTTCATTTTTATTCCTTATTCCCTGTGTTTTGTCTTGCCTTGGAGTACACATAGCTTCTTTTTAAGTGACTTGCTTTTTCTCCACTGTACTGTACTTGTTCCTAGGATGCACTGTCTTGTTTGCCTATTAGAATTAGATGCATTCTTTAAGGCCCAGGTTAAATGCCAGTTGTAGAACCTCTTAACAGGGTCCCATTTATGCCATTCTTATGTCACTGTTATATGATATCTTGAGTCATACTTATTTGAGCTCTTACTGTTATTATTGTTTTCCTGTTAAATTCTTTGAGAATAAAGAGTATGTCTTTTTTATTCGTACCTATCAGAGATTGAATGTGTGCATATATAATGAATAATTATTTATATATACACATATTGCAATATGTGTATATATTTTGTGCATATATAATGAATAATTATTTCTATATACACATATTGTAATATCATTATTATACTAGCATCCATTGCCAGTCAGTTCCTATGTCTTGTTGATTCTGCCTTCAAGAAATGTCTTGCTTCCATTTCTTTCTTTGTACTAATGGCCACCACTCTAACCTCAGATAATTTCTTTTATATATACATACATACATACATACATATATATACATTATACATAATATGATACATAAATTTTTGTATTTTTATGTACATGAAAAAATGGGGATATACACAAACATATATGTATGAGTGTTTATGAATTAAGTGCTATGAGTTAAGTGCACCAAGCTTGACAGCTGCCAATATAGCTAAAGTGAATGTCTTTCTTAGCTACGTGGGTACACTCATCTACAACCTAACCTACTTCTCTCCATTTTTTCCTAGGGAATTAAACTCTTTTTGTAACTAACATGCTCCAGGTTGCAAATTCAGCTTTAGACAACTAATCCTAGAACTCTGCTACATTGTGATATCTTATCCTCCAAAATAATAGCAACCCATATTAATATAATTTTTTAAGGTGTAGTAGAGTACTTTTTTTTTTTTGCAGTAACATTGAGCTAGTTAATTCAGCTATTACTATCCCTTTTTATTGATGGGAAGAATGATGTTTAAGAGACTGAATATCTTATTCAAGGTCACCCAGCCAGCAGAAGGTAGCAGAGCCATGGTTCTGAGAAAGTCTGGAAGCACAGGAAGATACAGAGAAGCTAGTTTTGGGAAACAGGAGATTCTGAAATCATAGAACAACTTTGGGAACTGCAGGCATTTTGGGCAACTAAGCTACATATGGACTGAAGTATTTGTTGAATTTTAGAGTTATAAGTTTCATTTTGTACACACGTACCCATATATATATATATTTTTTTAAATTTACCTTTTCTTGTTCCATTGCATGAAAGAGATCGTAGGATTATAGATGCAGACCTGGATGGGACCTCATCAGGCCTCCAGTACAAACCTCCTTCCCCTACCTCTTTCCCACATGAAAGGTCTTGGAGTGCGTAGGTGACTTGCCCAAAGTCACACAGATACTAAGTGGCAGATCAAGGATTTAAAATTGGGACTTATGATTCTGGGTCTAGCCCTCTTTCTGTTGCTTCAATACATAGTGAGATGAAGATGGAGTCCTAAAGCTGTGGCTCAGAGATAGTTTTAAGGTGCTTATGTAAGTAGTAAATATCACATTTATTCGTATCATCTCCAAAAATCTTTGATGATAACTTTTATATACAACAGTGCTGTTTCTTCACCAGTTTTTAGTAATTGAGAAAAGAAAGGTTTCTCTGCTTAAGAAATTAAAATACAAGGAAAGAGGAGATTCCTTTGGAAGCAATATTCATGAATTTATGGAATTTTTTCAATAGTGAGGAGACATTCCTATGAAAAAAACTTTTAAAGGCAATGAAACGTATGCTCCACTATGACTTTAACAGCCAAATACAGAAGATTGACAAGAAACAATACAAAGGAGAATTCCAAGTTGCTGTTGGAACAGATTTCATCTCTCTGTGGCAAGGTATTGTAAAAATTTATGTAAAAAATTTAACCTTTAAATGTGTGGAAGAGTATGATTATATTTTGGTTTTTCATCTGTTTTTGCTTTAAAATGTATTCAGGTCCGTACTCTCCATACATTTTAACAGAATCTTTGAGTTGGAAGGGATATAGTTGTATAAATAAATGTTTTTTAGATATTCTAAACTTTGTCTGTGTTTATTCTACACATTCTGTACATGGAAAGTGACAAATTTAAAATGAAATAAGGTAAATTTAGATTATTTTTATGATAATGAAATCATTTTATAATTTTGTCATTTCAGTATGTATTGCTTTTTCTCAGGCCATTTATTTTTCTTTGTTCTAGCTATTATGACAGTGGAATAGACCTCTGCATCCTCAAGTGCAACCCTTTGACTGAATCTAAACTTCATAGAATAAATCCCATTAATAAAACGGTTTTTTATCTGTAAAACTTGGACTCGATCAAAAGGTTGTACCCAAGGACCTAGGAGGCTACGTGTCCTTGAGGCCCCAGATTTCCCATCCCTGAATACCTGATCCATAATAAGTGGTATAGAACTCTTATTTGTTACTCCAAGAAGCTATAGCATGTGCAGTGGCCACACTCCAGTAAAACTGTCTTGGCAGACAGGCTAAATCTGCTTGAAGGTAGCTGACAGCAGTCAGACCTGTTAGTGAGTTAGGGAAATGTCTGTTCCAAGCATGTGAAGACTTTTTTCAGTAGAAGGGTGGGTGAAAACAATTTATTCCAGTGGCCATTCAGGCCATTGCCAATTATCTAGACATTCGTCTCACTACTGGGTTTTGGTGACTGCAAAGAGAGTGAGGTTGATGACTGTGTAGCTTTGCCTTACTTAAATCCAGTTCACAAGCAAGTCAAGGCATCATTCATGTAGGGAGCTGGTCTTTGAAAAGGAAGGACCAGCAAAACAACGTAAGTGTTAGTGACTGTCAGGATCATCATCATCATTATCGTCACTACTATTATTTTTAGATATTCTTCCTGTTCTCTCACTCTGCAGGTCTGTACAGACTGGCTTTCTTGATGTTCCTCACACACAACACTCCATTCCATATATTGGTCTCTTCATTCTGTTACCCATTTCCAGAATGCTTTCCCAAGTTACATAAAATACCTTGTTTCCTTACCACCTTTGATCAGGTGCTGCTACCTTCTACATAAAGTCTTCCTTGCTTGATTCCCTTATATTGTTTATGTTTTATATATACTTTATATATATATTCTATCTGGAATGCTGGTTTCATTAGGATAGGGAGCTGTTATTTAAAGCTTTTAAGTTAGAGATTACTGTGTGTAACTCTGATAGGTAGACTTAATTGGCATTTATAGAGAAAGAAAATATCTAAAAATAAATTAGAGTTTTCAGATGAATGCAGTGATTAATTAAACACTTTGTATTTGCATCCTCAGGGTCTCACACAGTGCCTGTGCTAGCACACAGAAAGTGCTTGATGTTAATTAATCTATGGTCAAAAAACTTTACTTCTTAGAACCTTTTGCCCCATTTTCTTCTTTCTTCCTGTGAAAAGCAAATAGAGGCTATACAGGACTGGGATCCATTTTGTATTTTTCTTGTTTTAGGAGCTGCTATGACTAAAGAATTTGTCTCCAAGTAGCCTTCCTACTGGTGATGAACCTGTCTGTACTTAGAAATGCCGAACTGTGGAAACTAGATACTATTTGTCATTTGAAACATACATGAAGACTTTCTAGAAACTAACCCAACATAAAGTAAAAATCTGGCTGAATATGAATCTTATTAGTGTAGGGTAAATTTTATATCGAGTCAAATATCAAAAATAAATAAGCTGAAATTCCATTGAACTAGTTTACTTTTAAGGTGTTTATATAAAGTTTGTTCCTTTAGGAAGTTTGAGGCAAGACATTTTTGCCAGAATATTTTTTTTAAAGTGTATTTAACACTTAATAGTGGCCTAATTGGCATTTATAGAGAGAAAGGAAATATCTAAAAATAAATTGGAGCTCTCAGAGTTGAATGCCAGTGATTAATCATGTGATCCAAGTGAGGAGTTAGATCAACATAGTTTTATGAACCATGCTCAGAAGTAAATGAGAACCCCTGGAAAATTCCATCGCACCTGTTCTATTATTTTCTACTAACAATTACCGCAGTATGGCTAAAGTATCTTGATTATCTTCAGGAGTTGTTCTGTATACAGCACAGTATGAAATCTAGTCAGAGTAATGTCAAAGATGTAGATGACTGAAAAAGTCTATGGGTGGAAAAACAGTCTGCACATTAGAACCGATTTTACTTTTCACATGAGGTTTTACATACAATTTTGGATCTAGGAAATCCCAAGATTGCAAATTTCAGTAACAAGTGAAATGCTGTGGTCTGTTTTTCTAGGTGGAAAAAATAAACGGTAACAACTGAATCGTTATTGACTAGATAAGTGATTTAACTGTTAGGGCATCAATCTACTTTTTCTGAATGGATGAGCACTTAAATAATACTCATTATGTTGAATTTTGTCCTATCAGGTTGGAGCACTCTTTGTTTTACCTTGTAGCGTAAGTAATATACTTATTCCACCGCCAAGTCAGCTGAGTACAAGGAAGTGGAAAGAGTATATGGCAAAAAAGCCCAAAACTATCACTGGTAGGTATGTTCAAATTAAAAATGTGTATGTGGCAGTACATTTGGAGAATTCATCTATACAAAGAGTTTTTTTCTTAATGTTTTATTTATTTATAGCTGAAAATCCATGTTGATTTTGAAAAGTTTTAATTCTAGAAGTCTTTATGTTTTCATAGGTTTAGTAATTTTTTTAAAAATCAGTTTTTGAAGTGTTCGCTTAAATTTTAAAAAATGCATTTATTGCTGTATTTGGTTTTGACAGAAAAGATAACTTCCCAATTAACATCTCCAACCCCCCTACCAAAACTTTTTACAAAGTTTATTCTCCAAGGAAAGTTTGATCAGCAGTTATAGGAAGAAATAAATAACTTTGGCCGTAGGTATTGTGATTGACTGCTTTTATTTGACCAGTGTTACTACTTTTTGTATTGGCTTAGTTTATACGGTTTAGCAGAGTGCCTGGCACATAGTAAGTGCTTAATAAATACTTGTTTATTGCTGAAGTCATTGTGTATATTTTCTTTTTACATTACTCATTTTAAAATTTTTACCAGTCTTTCCATATATCTCTGAATTAGGTATTTAGCATTTCATACAATTCACTAATAAATAGAACATCATTTCTTGCCATTGCCCAGTTGCTGGTCACATTTTATTTCCAGTAGAATCCCTTCCACCAATCTAAAAAGATTCCAAGTAATTGTATTGTAAAACACTGAATCTATCATGGGAAGACTGGCATACCTAAATTCAGAGAGGTTTAATTACATCATAGGTTACAGAGTGATAAGGTTTTTTTGACCACTGAAACAAAGTTTCCAGTGAAACAGAGCATTTATGATCTGTGTTGGTTTGGGGAGAACCAGCACCAATGAAATCATAGATCTTTTGAATATTCAAAATGTATTATTTGGAGCTATTATAGTCAGCCAATTTGAGAAATTAAAATTATTTAATCAGTCAAGCATTTGGCATTTGTTAGGTGCTTACTTGTGCTAGGTGCTGGGGATACAAGTACAAAATTTAAAATTATCTCTACATATAAGCAGTTTACATCATTTGAGCCATTTCAGATTTGTAAGAATTAATTTTAACAAATTACTTCAGTTGAAATGTTCATCTTAATCTGGGCTTTGGAAGATCTAATTAAAACTAAAATTTTAGCCCCCATTTGTTAGGATTATAGATTTTTAGGGCGTGAGGTGATCTTGGAAATAATTTTGTCATCACACTATTATACATTTTAAATTCCATTTAATTCAACAAGCATCTAATCAGTACCTTTTCTATGCAAGGTTCTATTAGGTGCTAGGGAGACAGTGGGGGAAAAAGGAAAAAGAAAATTGTCTTTCCTTTTAAAAGCTTACATTTAAGTAGGGGTTGCAACATATATACATAACTAAATGCAAGAGAATTGGAGGGGAGAAGGAGCATTAAAAATTGGAGGGTGAAAAGAGGTATTCTTTTAAAAATTAACCCATGAGGTGAGAGGAAGAAGGTATAATTCAAGAATGGCCAAAAACCTGTGTAAAGACTTAAACATAAGATGGAATATTGAGTTTTAGGAAGGAGTAAGCAGCCATTTGACCATCATATAGAGTGTATGAGTGGGAATAAGAGGAAATAAGTCTTGAAAGACAGGTTGATGCCACACTGTTGAAAGCTTTAATTAACTTGAAAACTAAAGGTTTTCATATTTTATCTTAGAAGCAGTGGGGAATTGTAGAAGACTTTTAAGCAGTGGAGTAACATGGTCAGACCTATTCCTTAAGAAGATGACTTTGGCAGTTCTGTGAATTCTGGATTGGAAATGAAAATTGGCAGATCAGTTAGGAAGCAATTAGGGTACAGGTGAGAATTTATTAGGACAATGTGAGAGAAGAAGGGACTGGCTTGTAGAACTAGAAAGGTAGGATCTATAAGACATGGCACTTAATAGATACCCAGTACCTTCCACTAAGTAGGCAATTAATAAATGCTAATGGAATCGAATTGATATAGGAAGTAATGAGGAAGAGTCAAACTGGTTGGTTGGAAAGATGGTGCTTTTAGCAGAAATAGGGAAATTTGGCAGAGAGAGTAGATTTTTTTAACTGGAAAGATACTTATTTTAGGTATGTTGAATATGACGTGTAGACAAGACATCCAGGTATTCTTTCTAACAGTCTAAATTAGTAATCTAATCTCAAGTCTGCACATTATTGTAAAATATGTAGATTTGGAAGTAAACGAGTTTCAGAGAGAAGTTAGGGCAAAATATATAGATTTTAGTCTTTTGTGAAGTTATTTGAAATTTGTAAAGTGAGATGAGATTGTTGATAAGATGTAGAGAAGTAAGAGTAAAAGGGTCCAGATGGAACTCTGAGGGGCATCCCACAGAGTGGGAACTGGATTATGATTCAGTAAAGGTGATTGAGAAGACTTAAGAAGGAAAAAAGAACAGTGTCACAGAGCCAAGGGAAGAAATAGTGTCCTGGAAGAAGAGGGGCAGACGGTGTTAAAAGTTATACCAAGTCAGTCAAGATGAGTGAGGATGGGGACAAGCTGATTTAATAGTTGAAATCACTAGTGACCTTTGAGATACCCGTTTGTTGACTCATGATATTGGAAGCTAGATTGAAAAGAGTTAACAAATAAGTGATGGATGAAAGGTAAAGAAGTCGAAAGAGTGAGGGTAGGTGACTCTTTAGGAGGTTGGCTATGGAAAAGAGAGATAAGATGATAGCTTAAGGATATGGCAATCAACTAAAAAGTTGTTTTTTTTTTCAAGTTTTGGAAGATTTGTGTATGGCAGTGGGGCATTAGCCAAAGAGAAAAAGGTAACGTTTGAAGGAGATGGAAGGTGATATAATATCCAAAGTATAGGTAGGTCATCTGTCTTTGGCAATGACATAACCCACCTCTTCCTAAGAAACTGGAACAAAGGATGAATGAAGAAGGGACTTTATACATATAGAAGTTGTGAAATATGGAATAGGGAGAAGAGGGAGCTCACAAGACTTTATAAAATAGAAGGGAATGTCCTCTGCAGGGATGGGAAAGTGATGATGTGGAGAGCTTGAGAGAATATGCACAGTAGCTGCTGTGGGGGAGTGATAGTCACCCCAAGAAGGATGAAAGGGTGGCATTGCAGTAGTGCTAAATTCAGATTATGTGACATAAATTTGTGAACTCAGTTGATAGGGTCATATCGCTGCTTTTAGGCAGCATTTAACAGCACACAAGTAGAAACAGGAGACAAGGCATGAGAGATTATAATACAAGAGAATGCTGGACTGTGCATACTTGAAGTGGTCAGCCATAGTGTCAAAAATGTGAAGGGAAGAAAGGGAGGCCAGAACAGAATAAAGGAGATCAGGAAAATAAAGAAGGATAGTATCAATGAAGTGAGGAAACTAAGATTGAAAGGTAAAGTGGTTTACTGGAGATTGAGTAAACCATTGTTTACTGTTCAGGGTGCACCTGGGTCCTAGTTCTGATTGCTATCATGTGACAGTTGTTCTTATGTTTGAAAACAGCTGTTCCGAGTACCCCATATTTCTCTGGACTAAATCTCTCTAATTGCTTAAATTGATCCCCATGGTGTGCATGAACTGGAGGCTTTTCATCATCTTGGATATTCCCCAACTTAAATATAATGTAAACTTTCCTAAAATGTAGTACTATAACTGAACGCAGGACTTTACACATTAGTTTGAGAAAGGCAGAGTCCAGCAAAATAATTACTGTCTCCCTATTCTTGGACACTCTGGCTTCTGAAGTGAATGTCTGAGGTTTCATTAGCCCTTTTTGGTTGCCACTCTTGGTTTATTGAGGTCACTACTAAGGTCTACTAAGACTCCTGCATCTGTATCAAGTGAATTATAATCTAGTCATATTAGCTTCATTTGGTAATGGTGAAGGTGATTTTTTTTTAACCCTGGCATAAGATTTTACATATAAATCTTGCTGAATTTCATCCTATTAGATTAAACCCAATCTACTAGCTTGGCAAGATTGTTTTGAATCTTATCTATGTAGTAAGTTAGCTCTCCCTTCTAACTTTGTGTCTTTTGCAAATTTTCTGTGTGTACCATTTATTTCTTTGTCTGATTCACTTATAAGAATGTTCAACAACATAAGCCCAAACAGATTCCTGAGGCAAGGACCTTCTTTTAGTTTTGGGTCTGGCCATTCAAGCTAGTTTCATTATCATTCTAACTGTATTAGTCTTTATACTAGTATCAGTCATGCAGCCAGCGGGTCAGTGGCTCAGGATTTGATTTACTATATATCCTAACCAGCCCTTATTCCGTTCACTTCATCTCTTACAAGGAAAGAAAAAAAGTGAAAATTTGCTCATTTGAGATTTGAATTAAGAAACCCTTGTACATAGAATACTGTATAATTTCCCAAATATAATTCAACACATTATCTTCTCACTGCTCCTAGTCTTTTGGGGTTTGTTGCATTCACCAGAAGGAGCTTTGCAAAAGAATTAGATAAGCCTGTCAATCTTGAAAACAGTAATTTCTTTTATTTTGAATGTCCAAAGGAAGATCAGGTGATTTAACTAGAAGTGCCCAAGGGAATACGAAGAGGAAGGTAGGGATAACAAGTAAAGCATACCAGGGCAGCTTGCTCCTTGTTTCCACTCTGGTGCCCTGAGACCTCCATAGTGGGAGTGGGAAGGGGTACAGCCAGGGATGTTATCAGGGCAGCTTGGGCACAGTGTTCTTCAAGGTGTTAGAGAAGGAAAATGTCCACGCTGCACAGAAAGAGAGAGAGAGAGTGTGTGTGTATGTGTGTGTGTGATTGCTGATCTGGGTGATAGTATA
>CM053773.1:148102420-148151594 GCA_028658325.1 Potorous gilbertii
TGCCTCCATGAAGGCGCTCAGATTCAATCCTGCTCAGACTCTATCTAGTTGGGATTCTATCTGGCCCGCTCAGATTCAATCCTGCTCAGATTCTATCTAGTTGGGATTCTATCTGGCCCGCTTGTGAATACAAGCATTACAAATGCTTAGGCTCCTTAAGAGGCAACCCAATTAGGCAAATCCTTAATAAACTTTGTTTTCTTTGGCTTTAAGAAGACTTGAGTCGAATTCATTCAAGCACGACCCGGACTGTCGGTATTTTGGGGTACCCTTCATCCATACACCTCATCATATGGGCCACACCCGGTATGTGTCAGGGGTAGGATAAAGCTAGCTTTCTCCTCTATATCACCCTGACTTTTCAATTATTCTATAGTAAGCCAATCTTCCTGTAACATTCTCCTGTTCCTAGATAGTTTCTAGTTACGCTCCCTCAAGCTACACAGAATAAGCAAAAAACTCTTCCAAATGACGCCTTTTCATGCACATACACATACGGTTATCATCTTCTCTCCACCCACCCTCCAGTCATCTTCTGCAGGACAAATCCTTGGTGGTCCTTGGGTCCTTGTTCCCAAAAAATGGGGAGGAGGAATGGGAAGGGCCATCACCTTTGCGGGATAGGATTCCTAAACCTTTCATCATCCTAGTCACCTAAGTAGATAGATTTGGGGATGAAAAAGCTGGCATGGAGGGGGACAGAAGAGAGAGCCTCCCACCCCTCCCACATATTATATACAAACTCAGATCAATCTTATAACAAGATCACAAAAAGTTCTTTTATTTAAAGGTGTTTCTTTTTCCTCAATATTCAAATGGATCTTTGATCTCATCCATGTGGGTAGTCCATCGGACCATGCAGGTCGCCACTTGTGCCTGCCTGCTCATCCTATGGACCTCTTTGTCCATGTCCTTCCTTAAGTTCTATGTAGGGGGTGCATCCAGCATGGTGGATGCCTTTCTTGCCTTCTCTGGACATCCTCAGGGATACCAATAGAGCATTCAGGACACCCTTTGAGTGGGCCTTTGCTACAGATCTCTTTTTTACTCATATATTCCACATTAAATTGTGAGCTCCTTGAAGGCAAGGATTGTCTTTCTTTCTTTTTGTATCCCCAGGGTTTAGCAATGTGCCTAGCATATAGTAGGTCCTTAGTAAATGATCACTGACTGATTGATAGAATTCTTTTCTCAGTTTCTCCTTCATAATCCTATTTGTCATGTGATACAGCCTACTCACACCCACTACATGCCTTTTGACTGACCTCCATAAACACTCAAAAATTTTATGAGGAAAATAAAATTATAAGAGACCTCATTGTGTTTTTTTCTTACAGGATTATGAATCTCAGAAGGATTCTTTATTCTAAGCATTTATAATTTTTTAAAAACTATGTGAGGAATTTTTCATGATTATTCCCCTCATACTTTGTATTTGTGTTTATGTGATTTGAGATGACATAGAATGAATATTGCACACAAAGGGCCAAATTAGAGCTAAGTGTCAACATTACATCCAGGACTGCTCCTCTTTCAACAAAAGCATTTTCTGTGTTAGTAGATTAAGTATTCGGGGGACACTTGATATGTAAACTAGTCTTGTGATGGTAAATGAAACATTGCCTTGTTCATAACAAATAGTATTTCATTGCTGGCAAATCTTTTTTATTCCTAAAACTTACTTCATAATACTCTACACGATAGAACTCTTTGAACATGAACCCCAAAATCAATTATCAGGTCACCTATGGTGCCTCAAATCAAACGAAATTTGATTTCCCTTAGGAAGTACACCTGGACAACTTGTTGAAGTGATTAAGTCATGTAACACGGTGGGCTGGCAATCAATTTGGTATCATTTTAATAGGAAAGCAGCAGGAGTAACTAATGTGTCCCCTTTATTCTTGAGTCATTTATCTTTGGACCACATAAGACACCTTTCTAGAGCAGAAGACCTCAGGGCTCCTCACACAGGTAGAAAAAAGGAGTCACTTATTCCCAGACAACCAAAATGATAAAGAAAATGCAAAGTCGAAAGGAAGGAAAAGGTTACAAGGGAGGGAGCTAATCACAGGGTCAGAAAACTGCGGGGTCCATTGCAAGGTACTTGATCCAGCTGTCAAAGGTGGAGGGAAGATGGGGAGGGAAGATTAGTCTGATCCACTTAAACCCAGCACTTCCTCTCTGCCTCCTTTTTATCCCCAAAATTTTCAGGTCTTGCCTTATTCAGAGCCTCAGAATATAAAAGGAAGCTTTATTTTTCTCAAGAAACAATGCTTCATTTTGAACAATTTTAGATTTAACGTTTTGGATCAATCAAGCAGATTTTCCCCTCCAAAGGTATAAAGACCAAATCTGATGTTAAATTTTCAGTAGGATATTCACTCATTATTTCAAACCACAATGAACTGAAATTGGGGGCAATTCAGCTCTGGTACAGTGATAATTAGAGGGCATCTGGTGAGGTGAAAGATCACCACGTTTAACCCCATTTGACATTTTACAGGGAAAGAAACTGAAGTTTAGAGAAGGCCACAAGGCTGGAAAGGAGCACCCACGACTTAATACCAGGCCTCCAGCACCTGACTTTCTCATCACATCAGATTTACACAAATTTCTCAATAATAAAAATAACTAAATAAATATTTTTAATGTCTTACAAGTAGTAGGGTCCAAGTTCAAAGTCTTTTCAAACCAGGGGCTCAAGGAAGCAATGATCTATTCAATGTACTTTTAACTAGTAGCACAGCAATCAATTTTTAGATGTGAAAGAACTTAAGTGTTTATGCACATTATGTGTTAATGAAGGCCTATTGTGAAATGCAATTTTTTCATTACTTTTCCTTATCTGATCTAATATTACCCATTTATAGCTTAATTTAGCACTAATATTAACAATTTTATCATACATACTTAAAAATATTTCTTTTTGTGTATAAAAACATGCATATCATACATATACACATATATGTATGTATGTATATGTGTGTGTATATATATATATATATATTATACACACATACACGGAAAAGTTAGACATAGAAGGGACCTTAGGATTCAGTTCAATGTGCTCATTTTACAGAGGAGGAAACTGAGGCATGAGATAATAACTGAACTGCTAAATAGGAAAGCCTGGATTTAAACCCAAGTTCTGACACCATATCCATTTGTGTGTTCCATTACATCATTCATTCTTCCTCTCTCACTAGCTCAGACTTTTCCCTAAGACCAGCTAGCTGTCCCTGTCTTGCATTCTAAGTAATTAGTGAGATCTTACTGTAATCATTCTTGGAATCTGGGGATGATACCAAAGCCATAAGAGCTTATAAGAATGCCTCACTTCCCTACCTTGTTCAGGGCTCTAGTTACCATGGAGGTTGTTTTAACCAAAAGGTACCATTCTGCAAGCCTCTTCCTGCTTATACCACCACTCTGTACATACCAACCTCCGTCCCCTTGGCAAGATGGAGGAGTTGCAACAGAGTTTTGAACTCTGTATCTTCACAGCTTCTTTCCTAGACATATTGAGAGGAAATGACCACACTGGGAGTATGGGCAGCACCCTTGACACACTGCCTTAGAGGCTCATATGCTACTGCTTTGACAAGGCTCATCACAGCGGGAGTGGGAAGTATGATGTATTGGGATCTCTTATCATGGCAGTTATGCCAAAGGATGGGAAAGGAATGTTGTGAACACATGATGCAAAGCCAGGTTGTGTGACTGGCTTTTAAATCTAAGAAGCATGCATGCAATATTTGCATGCTCCTGCATAAATTGTGCACCAAGGTCTACTCTGAGCCTTCCAAGCTCAATAAAATCCTTTTGTTGACTTTAAAGAGGGCCCTTCCTGATTTCACCTCTAACCTTCCATTCTCATACTTTCATCCCCCCATTTTCCCAACAGACTCAAAGAGAAGGGTAGAAAGAATCAGCCTACAAAATGAATTTAAGAATTCATTTTCAACGCAGGGCTCTAAATTACCAGAAAGGGGCAATGTCATCTTTGGCCACCAGAGGGTATTCGGTAGATAGACACAGACAGTTCTAAGGGACTTCTTGCAAATCACTTGGTATCTATTTTTATTTTGAAATCTCTCTTTCCTGGGTTCTCGTCTTTGTATTTTCTATGATGGGAACTAGTCGGGACTTTCTGAAGGTCAGAGGTGAATTATTAACTGTACCCCCAGTAAGGGGAAGTGACTGCTCTCCTTGGTCCTAGAGGACCCATTACAACAACTGACACAGCCCCAAATCTCCACGTGACAAAAAAGGCTCTGTACAACAAAACACTATTCAGATGGTCAGTCTTTTTCAGGCAATATGAGAAAGATCTCATGCGATCAAAGACTATGGCTGGCTCCCAAGGATTGATGGCATTCTTAGGTTATGACTTTTATGTGCAGAGAGGCTTTCAAATCCTCATTTTTTCCCCAATAATGAGAGAATACACTCTCAGGCACTATCATGGGATTATAGACTTAGAGCTGAAAGTGACCTCAGAAACCATCTGGTCTAACCTTTCTTTGTACACATGAGCTAACTGAGGCTCTCAGAAGATAAATAACTTCTTTAAGGTCACAAAGGCAAGATTTGAACTCGACCTCAGACTCCAGTCATAACTCTTTCCATTGTACCACACTGCCTCATGCTAGATAGGAGTTTTTATCACTTCTCATGGAAATCAGGCACTAACTGCCACAAAGCAGTCACAGACAAGGGATTAAGCTGTTAGCGTGTTTTGTTAATATTTCATTTAATTAAACAGCAATTCTGAAATCAAAAGGATGAATAAAAAGCTTGGGATACTAGGATTTTTAATTCCCCCAAACTCTGAGTATATTTATTTTTAATACTGATTGTCAAAGAATCCAATGAATAACTATATTTCCCATGAAGGAATACCTCCTTAAACACCCAAAACTCCATGGAGTCAGGAAATAACACCCACTAAACTCTGTGTGTTGAAAACAATGATCAACAGACCTGAAATTGTAAAAAAAAAAAAAAGTCATATACTGTGCAAAAACTAGCAGGTAAAACAAGAAATCATCTGAAGGCATTGAGTGGGACTTAGGTTTCTAAAGTAACACAATAGTCTTATTAAATTTCAAGTCAGCAAATTATAAAGAAATCTGATGAACATATGTATAGTCATGCTTCTGGATGTTGCATTCTTGAGGACCTCAAAGATGTGCTTCATAATCTGCCTCCACGACATATCTAGCCATTGATATAAGTATTTCACTGGAACTTTTGATGACCCATATACTTACAGAATGTCAGATTTAGATACACAGCCTAGAACAACCAATCCAACCCTTAAATTTTAACAGAAGAGGATGTTTCCTGCCCAAAGTGGAACAGCTGGCAAATGGTAGAGACAACACTCAAACCCAGTCTTCTGAGTCCTTTCACTCGTTTCCTCCTCTATGCCACAGACATACAGGGATGCCTCACTTTACACAAACGTTGGGAGCAAATTGAATTTTTGTCAGTGTCATTTCTCAAATAACCTTGGGGAACTCATTACTCAGAGGAAGCCTAGAGTGGATTCTTTTGCAAAGAAACCTTTCATAATATGTCTGATTAGTCCTCAATTGTCTGTTTTGACCACAATGTTTTGCCTTAATCTCTGCTGAAAGAGGGGCACACCTGTGTCCTAAGAGATTTGTGTTTAAAGAAAACCACCAAAGTCATTTTAAGCATGCTGGCTGCAACATTTAGACTCATTTACAAGTGGACTATGAGCAAATGACTTCCTGGATCACAGCAGTCCCTACCAATCTCTAACTAAAAGCTTTCCTTGGGACAGTTAGCCAGGAAAGGTTACCACAGCAGAGTAATTAACAGGGAAACAACAGCCCCACACACCCTTCCCCACCCCTTTAAAACAAGATAGAGGCCTGCACATTTGTTAATTAGGATTAAATTGGTTTTATTTTTAACCCTTCCCAAATGAACTCCCTCCAATAAAGGCAGTCAATACCGAGACAGCTTAATGAAGACAGCCTTCAGAGCCAGCCCCGACCTCTGAGAACACAGCTTTTCAAATATCTGTTTCTAGTACCTTGGCTTAATTAGAAGGGAATGTTGAGGATAAACTGACCTCCCCTCAACTGAACTGCCACTTTTTCTTGTACAACAAAAATGGAGCTCTTAAAGGAGGTGGAGGGGGTCTACATTCTCCTCCCCCAGTTCTCGTTTGTACCTTTATTCCACCCATAAAAAGCTAAATATCATTTTTGAAAAAGAGAGAACAATTAGTTCCCTGCCACCACCACTTTATTTTGGTTTCCAGATCTTTCCATTTGTGCTTCTCTCTAGTTAACCATTCCCTGACCCATTCTAGGAAATGCTATACTATAAGATGATTGCTTGGCATTAACCTAAGTTCCCAGCTACAGGACCTTGGACAAGTACCTTCCCCTCCCTGGACTTAGGTTTCCTTCTATCTGTTAAAACAGATAGTTGATCTCTAAAGGTCAAGCCATTCTGTCTTATCCTCAGTATGTGAGTGATAAAAGTTCCGTGAAGTCTTAGGATTCCTTTTCGCTAAGGAGTCAACTATATATGGAACAAGGGCCTGATGTGGGCTTCAGCAGTGAGACAAACTTTCAAAAAGATAGTGGCTGCTATTCTTAACCTAGTGTTCAAGAGAACTGCCATGTACCCTATGAATCACTGAAGTGTTCACTATTTGGGAAAAAGCCCAGGGACCAAAACCAACTACTGGATTTCTCAATTAACAGGTAATTTTTAATTTTAAAGTTCTGGACTCCACTTAGCATTTAGAGCTAGAAATCAACTCAGACAATCTAGTCTAATTCCCTCATTTTAGAAATGAGAAAACTAAGGGGTAGATTGGTTAAGTAACTTGCCCATGGTCACATGGGAAAGAAAATGGAATCATAGATTTAGAACTGGAAGAGACTTTGGAGTTTCCTTTGTCGGATATTTCTTTCTACGGTTGAGGAAAATGAGACCCAGATTAATTAAGAGACTTGTTCAAGGTCACAGAGGAAATAGAAATAGGATCAGAGATTTAGAGTTGGAACAGACTTTGGAGGTCAGTTTGTCCAACACTTCATTTTACAGATGAGGCAACTCAGGCATGGGTTAAGTGACTTGTCCAAGGTCACAGAGTGAGATTTGAATCCAGCTTCTATGGTACCAAATTCAGTGTACTTTATACTCTCCTACCTCACTCAGGGCAGCATTCTCCTACAGATCCAAATCCAGTACGGCAGTTCTGGAGGAAAATTAAAACAAGCTCTTAGCTGCTTTATTTAAATACATTTTTAGGCTTAGTGTCAATACAAATTCAGTCTAATCCCTTATAACGTCAACATATGTATCATCTATATTTCTCAGCATCTTAATTCATTTTTATGATGATGACTCAGAAGTACAATACCTTTAGTTATCTAAAAGAGTTCATTATCTTTACTATGCTATCCCTACTAGGGCAGGAAGAGATTGATCTCTTAGAGCATTTTTAGAAAAAAAGTGAAAAGAGTTCACCAAAACATTCTATTAACCCCCAGAAACCCCCTCCCCCCCAGCCCAATGATTCCCTCACTGCTTACTGAAGTTTTACTGTAGTACTTTAATTAACCAGGTTTCTGGGAATTAAGTTCTTAATAAAGTCAGCCTGGTCATGAAAAAGTGAGCTCTAGGTGGTTAAGAGCAAAGTAGTATTTTGTCAAGGTTAGTGTCCTGTGGGTTGGCTAGGACCTCAGGCTCAGCGAATGGCAGGGTCACATTTCTGATGCTCACACAAGTCATCTCTCAGGAAGTGAAAGGTGTTATTCCATTTGAGGCAGCGTCTTGAAGACGGCAGAGCCCAGAAACACCAGAGCCAACTTTTTCCAGAGATTATTGTCAGATACATATGCTAGTAAAATTTTCCACACTGAGGAATCTTGGCATTAATGAATGGATGAAAAGGCAGCATTTAAGAGAGCATGTCTTTTGGCTGTTGGTTAACCTATGCCTTTCAAGGGAGGCAATCCTTGTCAGAGAACGTTTCTACTACCTCTTCCCCCATCAAATAAAGGTTTTTAAAAGTGTCACTGAAACCTGCCCTCTAATAGAGAAAGTATTACTGTAGTTGGTATTTCTGACCATATTAGGGAAATGGTTTCAGCTTTTATCACCGTCTAAACCTGCTAGGTGGACTTTTGTCAAGTCATGCAGATAGAATTTTAACTCATCCTGTCCTTTGTGCCCAAACAATACCCAAACATACATACAATGGATCTGCGATTCAAGCTTCCACCTCCAGAGCTTGCTTTGAGCCCCTGAAGCCAGGGAAGGCGACTCTGTAGTGCTAAAATGGGAACCTTAGGTCAAAGGGGATAGGAAAGCAAGAACCAGAAAATTCCTTCAGACTTGGCCTCTCACCTCACCATCTTCTACCCAGGGTGGGAGCCTGAGGCTCTCCACTGCCTTGTGCTAGATATAGCCTAAAAGGATTGGCTGACCATGCCCCAACTTCCTCTTCAAGACCAGCACTGCCAGAGAATTCACGTTCAATCTTTCTGATACCCAATATTCGGGTCACCTCCCAGCTGCTCTTTCTAGCTCAGCTCTAAGTTGTTAGGTGTGGGAAGCCAAAAGCTATCTGGACTACCGCATCGCAGCAAACATCCGGCCTTGCAACATGCCACCCCGGATCTGGAACATTCCTCGGTTATCTTAATCTTCACTGCCCCTCCTTGCTTCTGCCCTCTGGAAACCCCCTCCTTCCTCTTGTACGACTATAATTACTGCTGCTCTGCCCTTCAATAAACGAGACTTGATCAGAAAGCCTGTCTTGTCTCCATTCTCCGCATCTCCTGTCCCCTGACCCCTCTTTTCGTTCTCCAGGTCCCCGTTCTTGTTCCGCGGGCCGGGACAGTTAGGTGATCAGTTGTCTCATATGGTACCGAGTGGATTCCTTGCAGATGTAGGTTGAAGTCCTTCCACCTCCTAAATTCTGTGACAAAAAAACAGTAGTTTCTCATTTTCTCCAACTGAAGCAAAAGTTGCAATGTTAAGCTTCTTTCTCTACAAAGGGAGTGGAGCAGGGATCCCGTTATTTAAGTCACAATTGTAAAGGAGCCAACTTCTCCCAGAGATTGTTGTCATCATATACATATGCTATTAAAATTCTCCATACAGAGGAACCTTAGAATAAATGGATGAAAAGGCAAAATTTAAGCAACTACCATGTGCTAAGTACAGGAACATAAATACAAAGTGATCATTCTTCCTGCAAAGGGTTTTACGTTTCTGATGGTGGAGACACCAACTATAGCAAAATGGAGGCCAAGGAAGGAAATTTTGGCTTGGAGAGACACAGGAATGATGGCTAAATGGAGCTGAGAGGAAGTCATGACCTTTACAATACTAGTACTGACTTGACTACTGTCCCTAGAGTAAGAGGTAGAAGGGAGCAGACGGAGGTTGATAAGATGTGAAGGACAGTCTGGGGCCAGCAAGACAAAGCAGCTTACTAGAATTTGAACCATCAGCAATCAGGACTGCTCAGGCCTAGGACAGAGTTTCAGGGCTGGGTAGATTAGCTTCCCAGAGAGGGAGCCACAGTAAGAAACTGCCTATTGGTTATTTTGCATTTTAAACTCTACAGATGAAAAATAACTTATTGTCCCCCCAAATCCACACCTTATAACCTTTTTTTTTTTTTAATCTAGGGAACATGAGATGTCTTCCTGTCCAGTTTGTAACTGAGGTGCTATTTTCAACTATTCTATCATAGTTGAAAGCTAAAGAATTTCTGGGAGAGCCCAGAAGATGGGATTCGTGTTAAACATCCTCTGGTCCTCTGCCAGTGGCGGGGCCTTGCAGGGTCCTGGGGGTGCTCCTCGTCACTCCTGACACTGCTGCCAGATCATTCCTATCGTGGCTGCCCCAACTCAGGACTCTCACCCTCCTCACTCGAGCCTCTACTAATCCCTGCGGTGGCTTCCAGCAGTGCGGCATAGGTCTGTCACCTTGGTGACATCAACAGGTTTTTCTAAGGCCCGAGGCAATGGATACCAGCCCAGTAACATCAAATGGAAGTAGAAACATAATTGGATTTGGAGGCTCAGCACCCCTAGTGGAGTGCAGGTTATCTTGCAGCTCATGCTGAAGAGTGGCAATTCCTTGATCCACTGAGGCCAAGCAGGCTCTGTCAAGGATTAGCAAGATGGAATGGACAGCACCACCAAGACAAAGCTTGAGTTCCTGCATACCAAGTCGAGACAATGGCTTCCCTTTCTTGGTATATGGATATCATGGGACTTTTTCTGCAAGATCTCTGGGTTTGGAAGACTAACGTCCTTTCTGTGATGTCAGAGAATTTACTAAGTGCAGAACTATTAAAGTAGTTAAATGCTGAAAAAAAATTGCTATTGTCATGCACCTTTCACATCTCTTCCACCCATTCCCTTTTCTCCTCCCATGGCCATCACCGTCTTTCATACCTCATCCCTTCTCTTCTAGACTGGTCTCCTTCTCCTCTCTCCTGGCTTCACTCCCAATTCTTCAGGCTTGCTACCATGTCTTCTCAACCTGGGAGACTGCTTTGCTCCCAAAGACCACCCCTCCTATTACTGGATTCTTCCTGAAACTGCCATTTGGAGAAAATGCCCAGGCCAGGCATCCCTCACTATTCCCTGTAGTTTTCTCCTGACTTCTTCAGTTTCATCATCATGTTCCCTCAGGTACCTTCTCCTTACCTGTTCCCCCTTATGTGTTACTTTCCTCCATTCCTTCTAGTCAGGAGTTGCCTTTTTTTTTTTTTTTGCTTATATTTCCAGAGTTTAGCAGACTGCTTGGCACATAGCAAGCACTTAACAAATGCTTGATGACTTAGCTCTAGTCTTTTTTCAATTTTATTCTATATTATTACTTCACATACTTTCCAATTCAGCTAAAATGACTTTCTTTCAAGTTCTCCACGCATCTATCCCCTGCCTTTTTTTTTAACCTTGACAGCAGTTACCTGTACCCCATTCCTGGAATGCACTGACCCCTCATCTCTACCCTTTAGGGTCTTTAGTCCCTTACATCTCAGTTCAAAAGTCACCTTTTCTATGAGAATTTCTCCCATCTCCCAGCTTCCCCCAAACTGGCTATTTTATGTACATTGTATTTATGCAAACATACTGCCTCCCCCAATATAATGTAAGCTCCTTGAAGGTAGTAATTCCTTTTAGTTTATTCCCAGCACCAAGGTGAATGTGGGGGAAATTGTGGGCATTTAATAAATGCTTGTTAATCCTCCAATGACATGTCAACATTGAGTACAAAGTACTGGTATTTTTTATAATCTTGAAAGGTAAGCACAACTGTTATTATACCCATAGGACAGATTTTAAAAAATGAGCCTCAGAAATCATCACTCATCCCAGCTCAGGAGTTTAGTATGTAATGGAACTGAGAGTCAAATGGAGGTCCATCCTTCTAGTCCAGTATTGTTGTTACCTACACCCCAAGGCGAGATATATATTAAACATTTTGTTGTTGTTCAGTTGTTCCAGTTGGGTTCAACTCTTTGTGACCCCATTGGGGGTTTTCTTGGCAAAGATATCAGAGTGGTTCTCCACTCTATTCCTTCTCCAGCTCATTTTAACTGAGGCAAATAGGGTTAAGGGTCACACAGAAAGTATCTAAGGCCACATTTGAACTTAGATCCTCCTGATTCCAGGGCTGGTACTCTATCCACATTAAACATTATTCAGAATTAATTTTAGGTGAACACAAGTCCTAAGGATAAAGATTATAATAAGAGAAATCTTCCTGGGGAAGTTGAGTCATGGACCATTCTGAAGGAAACTTGTGAACATAAATACATAAAAAATGAAAGAAAACATAAAAACACAAAAACATAAAAAAATGAAGGAGTAGGAAGGGGGAATGGTTATGAAGACACAGAACTAGAACCATCCTTTGGATGTGTACACAGACAAAAACAACCTTTTGCAGTACATGTGAGCAGTTTCTACCAGCTTGAGGAGAGAGTACAAATCAATGCAGAGTATATATAACATGAGCACCATTAGATTGATAGATGGTGGTGATGGGGAATCTCAAATCCCATTACAGAGTTTTAATCTGCTCAGTTGTAGTTTTGGGGAGTGGGAGTGGGAGGTTATGTGAGAAACATGACCTTTGTTGTATTTGGCATAAAATTATGGAACATTGTGATCATAATGTGAAAACAGAGCCTATTGAGAATTCACTTAGAAATATTAATAACTGATTAATAATACATATATAATATAAATGTGTATGTGTGTGTATACAAACATACATATGTATTGCTTTAAAGTTTACAAATTACTTCATATATAGGATTTCATCCAAAGTTCACCACAATCCTGTGATACGACTGTCCTGATTTTATGAATGAGGAAACAAGACCGAGAGATCGTATAGGTAAGTGAGTGGAAAAGGTGGAATTAAAGTCCCAGGTTTTCCTGATTCAAAATGCAGTGCTCTCTGTCCACTATACTAAAAGAAATCATACAAATCTTATGATTTTACTGGTAGGGATTTATGTGGACATTAGACATTACTTCTAGAAAATAACTAATGGGTCAGTAGGTGTTATTTTATA
Source organism: Potorous gilbertii (assembly GCA_028658325.1). Classification (NCBI taxonomy): domain Eukaryota; kingdom Metazoa; phylum Chordata; class Mammalia; order Diprotodontia; family Potoroidae; genus Potorous; species Potorous gilbertii. The sequence goes on from CM053773.1 coordinate 148,115,031, forward strand.
GGAAATTCACTAGAAGAATCACATTTTAAGGCAAACTGAATTAAAAAACAACACAAAAACCATGAGCAAGGTGTAGCCAAAGTCTGGTGAATCTAGACGGACATTCACAAGGTAGAAGTCAAATGGACAAAAGTCAAGAATTCTTTTTGAAAGAGGCCTCCCAGAAATGGAATTATAAATGAACATAATCATTAACACTCCTAATTGACCATCATTGTCCCCAAACCAGTTACTGTCTTCCAGATTCCCTTTCCCTATTAATAGTACCATCCTCCAGTCATCTGCGTTTGAACTGAGTCATCATTTATTTATATTTCTCCTTAAACTCAGAGGGGAGTCAATAGTCATTAATTACCAAATACTAAGGAACATGGGGATGATGCTGGATCATGACTAGTCTGTGGCCAGGTTTCTTGGCACTGGTTGAAATTCCCCTAGGTAGGAAAAGGGGATATAATAATTAAGAAATTCCAGAAGAGTCTTGTGACCCAACCAAAAGCAGTAACTATAATACAGTTTGGGAATCTGAAGGGTAAGAGAGGCAACTAGAGTGGAAGCAGTATCCAAGTCATAATCCAGGGCAGTGTTATTTAACTCAAATATAATGAAGGGTCAGTAAACCATAAACAAATGAAACTCTTGTTTTGCCCTGATTTTACATTCACTAAGTGACCCTGTAATATCTGTGATCTGGATTCCTGGGTAGATCTATGTACCAGGAGGGAAGAATTCCAAATACCAGTGTTCAAACAAAGCATAACTCATATTATAATAAAATGACCCTCTGAACTCAAATAGTTGAAGCACTTCAGGTCTGGATGACCTGACTACAAGTGACCAGAGTAGAGGTATGAAAGGAATTAGTTTCTCATTTAAATTAAGGGGAAAATATCAGCGATGGAAAATATAATTTAAAAGTCATATTAAAATAGATATTCTTCATATAACAGGGTATGTGGGGTGTTCAGGGGTGACAAGCACCTCTACTGTAAGGGTTTGCTGAGCCCCTTTTCAGGGTTGCTCATCCACCTCTGGTGTCTACTTTTTACCCAGTTCTCACTGGTGGCTTCAAGAAGTTGCAGCATGTGAAGTAGCCACACCCCAGTAAAACCATCCAAGCAGATGGACTAAACTGGGTTAAAAGTAACCAAAGGGCCTCAAACCTGTTAGTGAGCACATGAAGACCTTTCCGAGTGGAATGGATGGATATGAACAATGTGTTCCAATAGCCATTATGGTGACTGAAGGTGCTATGGAGTGCTTAGTGTTTGGTCAGGCACCAAAGATGCCAAGATCATCCATTGCATGCCAAGCCATCACCAGTCCTCTTGACTTCTGTCTTGCTACTGGACTTTGTTTAGTCTAGAAGAGAGAGTGAGACCTTGTGTAACTCTGCCTCACTTAAACCCAATTCACTTGACATCACCCTGTGATGTCATCAGTCCTCTTGAAAATGGACAGAACAAAAGCCAAAATGTTTTACTTAATCATTTAGATATTCTTTAAAGTTCTCCCATCATAATATAAATCTCCATTTTAAAAGATTTTAAACTAATCAGTAAGATTATTTATAAAAGTTTAAATGAAAAGGTGTAAACTATTTAAACATCTGAAGTGTGTTAGGGAAGAAAGAAAAGAAGAGGAAGGTAAGGGTCACAAAGAGATTTTGTTTATCAGACCCACAGAATTAAAAGAACAAAAGTTGTTGATGATCTAAGGGTACAAATTACTAAATAACTGAAAAGTCCAGAAACTGCTTTTAAAAAATGATCTATTAACACAATAGATTTAGTTCTGAAACAAAACCCAGAAAAGGAAATCCTTTTTCTTAAGTAAAAAGCAGACATCATCAAATCGCATATGAAGTAGCCTATGATGTGATAGCAAGAGCACCAGTCTGCGAGTCAGAGAATCAAGGTTCAGATTCTGTCTCTAACACGGACCCTGTGTGAATATCAGCACGTTTTCATTTCTCTGACTTTCAACGTTTCACCTACAGAACTACAATAATAACCTATTATACCCTATCTTCCAGGGTTGGTATGAAAATCAAATGAGAAAGTATGTAAGTTCCTTGAGGGCAGGGACTATTTCATTTCTCTCTTTGTATACTCAAAGTCTGGCACATAGTAGGCACTTAATAAATGCTTGCTGACTGATGGATTAGTCCAAGGTTTACAGGGCAAGTTTTCAAGGAGGTGTTTAAGTCCGGAATGGAACCCTAGTCTCTTAGTTGAAAAATTAAGTGCCCCTTAGACTATTTAATCCATAACTTAGCTGATGACAGGAATGATGGTACTGGTAGTGTAACTACTGAGAAAAGAGTCACATGGAAGAAAAAAAGAATTTCTTCTCCCTTTTCTGGTATCTAAACTTTGAAACTCCTAGTCTTTTTTTTTTTTTTAACCTTCTCCCTCTTCTTACCTCCTCTCCCAGCAAGCCTGCCTTATTCCTGCCCATTCCTCCCCCCATCAAATTAAAATTTTCATTTCCTCAGAGCAGCTGAACTCACCTACATGTTGTGGAAAAGCTATGAATTAAACTAATTCACACGAAGGTAAAAATGACTAAGAGTTTCAGACCTTTGCTTAGAAGCATTTGCATTTTAAAACAGATGATGCTTAGCAAATCAAAAAAAATCCCTACGTGGTGGAATTCTAGGCAGCAAGATATGGTGAAGAGAAAAGTTTACTTCAAGTATGGAAGATTTTTTTTTCACCAGGGCTTGGAGAGTGGCACTGTGGAAGCGGAATAGTGTCCCTATTTTGAGGCAAGCTACGAAGTTTGAAAGACTACTTATGCAACAAGTATTTCTGCTGATGCTTCTTTTCACAGCCTTTCCCCAATTTCTAAAATTCATAGAGGTTCTCATAAACTCACTGCTTCCCACCGAAAATGAGGTAAGATAAGTATTTATTAGAATAAAACGTACAAAAGAATTCTGGGAACACCCTGTAATTTTATGTTGGGACATTTATATTTAAGGGCTGAGACAGAGGAAGGACAAGTAACAAAACTGTACTCAGAAGTCTGCAAGTTAAGTTGCTCAAATAATATAAAGGTTCTATCCTCAAAATGGAAAATAAAATTGTTTTGTTTATTGTATACTTAAAAGAACTATAAATAATAACTATACAAACATAAAAAATATTTACTCTTTTTACTTAAAATACAGAAAAAAATGTATAAATATTATATATATAATTTTAAAAGTATACAGCTAATATCCCTAAATCTGTAGCGATTAAAGGAAGTCAATAAAACAAAATAATCTTAAATTGAATATATTTTTAAGCCAAGCTTGAAACTTAGGATTTAAGTGAGATCAAAGAATGTCAAACAACCTCCCATAATTTAATAATAGTCTACTCAAACAGAATCAATCTTCTGTTATTTCTTGTTCGTCTTCTCTAACACCCATTCAATCACCTGTGCAAAAAGAAAAATTAGATTATTCTGGTCATGTGTCAATATGAAACAAAAAGAGAGAATCTAATCTTTGAGAAAATCATGTTGAAAAATTACATTCTACTTTATTGTCCACATTTCAAAGGGGCACACATTATACAATAAAGAATGCTAGCTCTAACTATCTTAGAAATGCAATAATACTTTCTATTAGAACTGAAGAACAATTGCTGTAGGATTTTTACTGCAGAGTGTAGTATTGTCCACTGAGAAGAAAGTCCCTTTTTTTTAACCTTCCCCCTTCACACTAAAACGTTTTTCAGAGAGTCCATTTCAAAAGCAGCAAAGCCAGATGGAGAAGAGAATATCAGAATGGACTGAAAATAGAACTTGTATTCTTTAACTTAGAATTCATACATCTTTAAGCAAACAGTCTTATTAACCATAGCAGCCTCTTAAATACCGTCTTTGGGCAAATGACTTAGGATATAAGTCACAGACTTCACAAAGGAACGACACTAACAGAATCAAATAGAACACATCAAAATGCATTCTAAAAGTACTGACTGAATCTCTAGTGCATACATGACACTGGACTAGTGTAAAGACTTCAGGAGATTCCAAGGCCAACTAAATACAGTCATTTGTGAGAAAGCTGAACTCCTCTGAGTCACTCATGGGGTAAGGCTTGCAGTAGGTAAGTGCCTTTTCCCAAGGGGTGGGATAGAGGGGAGGTGGGGGAATTGTTCTTAAAATAACTATACATTTACTCCTGATACTTAAAGGACAGGAAGATTGTGTGTGTGTGTATGTATATGTGTATATATGTATGTGGGTATATGTACACACACACACACACACACACACCCCTTTTAATATATGCAGTTAATATCCCTAAAAATATAGAAATTAAAAGAAGTCAATAATCTCAAAGGGGAGCATGTTGGAGCCAAGCTGGAATGGGACAGTACAAGGAAAGGAGTTTGAGTAGCGCCTAGTTCTCAATTCCCCAGGCATTCACCAGCACTGTACATCAGGTCTACACTCCTCAATCCCCCATTCCCCCACGACTGGTCCCGCTTGATCCAGATAAGAACCCTACCAAAAACTCATCACCTTTGAGAGGCTTCTGTGCCCCCTTCCATCAACCCAATGGACCTGACCTATTTTCACCATCCCAAACCGCCCCTTCTTTATCCAAACCTCCCTTTGATAGAGCTGCTTGGCTTTACTCTGTTAACTCTGCCAGGTTTCTGCTGACTTTCTTGCTTCCTTTGACTGAGGCTCGGAACTCTGAACTTTCCCAAAACTGTTAAGACAAGTAGCTGTCCTAAAATGAAAGACTTGCTCTGAATGGGTGATGTACCTGTTTAGCATTATTATTGGCTGTTTTCTTCATTTCTTCAAACAGACCTCTTGAAGTTTTCAGATCCTAAATGTAACATGATAGTGTCAAATAATGCTCACATGAGGTTATTAAGGCTATTATATCTTTTTTTATGATGACTAACGAAGGGAGTATCAGAAAACAACGAAAACACCGTCCAGTCTCATCAACTTATAAATTGGATTACCTGTGACACTTGTGAAGACTACATTAATCAGTTTCTATTTTAGCACAATTTAGGGGCAGACATTTCAAGTGAAAGGTTATTTTTACCGACCCATTTTATTAAGTATCATGCACTAGGGTTTTAAACCAGATCTTTCCTAACTCAGAGTCCTGCATTTTCCCCTCAATTATAATGCTGCCTCCTAATTATAGTTGGAATAAAGCAATCTACAGCAACCATAAAGCACTGTAAAGTGAGGCCATCCCTCTCAAAATTGGTAGGGTTCTCTTAGGCTTGTAGTCACCCAAAATTCCCTAGGATGCTTTTCCTACAAACTGCTATTTAGTCATTTCTCTTCTAACTCATGCAATTGATTTTTCAATACTAAGATAAAAAACTCTGCATTTATCTATAAAATATTTCACCTTACAAGATTCAAGTCAAATGATGACCAAATCAACTCTCCCATGGTCCTGGATGGGCAGCTGATTTACTTCCCACTGTCTAACTCATTATCTTATCCCCCCCAAACTTTAGCAGCTCATCATTCTTCCATATACTTGTTTCCTCCATTAGAAAACAAGCTTTTTGAGGGCAAGGACTCTCTGCTTTTCTGTTTGTATCCTCAGAACTTAGCACACATCACATCATGCCACATTTTATTTTGATTTATTCATTTCATCATTTTGGATTCAGATTATGACACCCAATATATTGGCTATGATGCCGTGTTACTTACTAATCTAAAAACATTATATCCAGTAGAATCTCCTTTATATCTTGAGCTCCAGAGAAAAATTGAGCTTTCAAAAAGGGCTGATAATTATGTGAGTTCTTTGAGAGCAGGGACTGTCTTCTGCCTTTTTCTGTATCTCCAGCCCTTAGCAAAGTACTTGGCACACAGTAGACATCCAATAAATGTCACTGACTGCCTAAATAGAAAAGACACTGGAAAGACTATAAGGAGAAAAAAAGAGGATGCATGTTGATTTCATTCTTGTCACTCCTGACTCCCACTGCCAAGGTTCTAAAAGCTGGTTATATTTTTGTTGTTTCTTTTAAATGTTATTTAAGTCACATATGAACCTAAGAACAAGAACTACAACTCTGATTATGGAAGAAAAGACATCTTACCTTTAGATATAATTTGGCTATCTCAAAAAGACGCTGGCTGCAGGCTGAAAAACAGTCATGGTCCTCAGAAATGTTGTGTTTCTTTAGAGTTTTATTAACTACTTCTTTCAGCATCTTAAAGAGAGAACAATGCATGACTAAATTTCTGAAAAAATGCATAAGCAAAACTTTTCCTAGGTTGATGTTTTATATTATTATTGCTATTTAGTCAATTCAGGTATGTCCAATTCTTTGTGGGTTTTTCTTAGAAAAAATACTGGAGGGGTTTGCCATTTCCTTTCCAGCTCATTTTACACATGAGAAACTGAAGCAAACAAGGTTAAGTGACTTGCCCAGGGTTACACAGCTAAGCATCTGCGGTCAAAAGTGAACTCTGGAAGACCTGACTGCTGGCCTGGCACGGTACCACCAAGAAGCCATTTCATATTACTATTTTGTATTGTCTTATACAACATATGAGTGTGTCTGCATACACAATATATGGAGAACTATATATTTATAGATAAATCTATAGCTATATTAACTATACACATATACATGTTTTATACACACACACACACACACACACAAACACACTTCTAAAGACCACTGAAGAAAATTACACATAAAATAGATAAGCAAACATGTTTCATGTGATTATACTGGTTAGCAGGACATGATAGCTATGAACTCGGAACTGAACTCTGTGCCTTGAACTGCTATATTACCTCAATAAAATTCTGCATTTTTTTATTTAGTATTAAGAATATAAAAATATAATTTTCCCAATCACTGTTACAACAAAATGAAAATAAATCTTTACCCGAGTATGTTTCTGTGATCTTGATTCCTTTGCTTGCCTTGTTGGGTCTGATTCTTGTACATTTCTCTGACCTATACCTGCCTTTGAAGTTACTTTCTGAACCTCAGAACTGGGAGTCTGACTAGATGGACAAGTTACAGATGAGGATCGATGTGGGCGTGACTGTGTAGTAGTCACTGTGTGATGAAGTCCACTATTACCACTTGCTTGAGAAGGAAGAGAATCAGAGCTTTCAGATTTTGTTAATCTACTTGGAAAAAATCAGAAACATAAATTAAGTCCTTATGAATTTCCTATGACATCCATTTTCTGTTACTATTATAAAACATGTTCTCTCATATTCAGAAGCCCCAAAACAAGAAATATGAAAATGACTGCTTTCTAATTCTACCAGTAAGTAATTAATATAGCATAATTAGACTGATCACCTGATTTTTTGAAAAGAATGAACATTAGAAACAACATTCTAAGTTGGTACTTCTTCTAACAGGACAAGCAATAGTAAAGACTGAGCTTTATCAGATCCTAGCACTATAAGCTTGCTCAGCTTTAAAATAAAGCCTCCCTATACTACACAGACTGTAGAATACCAAAGTAGGATGAGATCTCAAACATCATCTTGGTCCCAACTCTTTCTCAGAGCATGAATTTCTTCTATGACATTCTTGTTAAGCTGCTAACCTAAACTCTGCCTAAACAATACCACTAATAGGAAACTCATTACAATCATGAGGCAGTTCATGCTATTTTCATATGATGCTAATTGTTAGAATGTTGACAGTTTCTTACAAGGAATCAAAATCTATTTCATTTTAACTTGGACCATCCCTCTACTTCCTGTTTCACTCTGGTCCAGATAATCACTATTAGAAAATTCTAGTAACTTTATGAAAGGAAGGGTTTTGTATAGTATAAATATTCAAGGAACATATGTGCTTTGTAAAATATTGTTGCTCAGTATAGTAGCATTACTATAATATTAATACAAATAAATGTAACTGTAATTTTTATTGCTCCTTAATCTAATACTTTAATAAGTTGTGTTTGACTGAATTAAAATCCCTCCTTTTGCAACAGCCCTTAAGTATTTTTCCAACTTTAACAATTAAAGCTGTTACTATGCTAGAAGCTACCTGTAATAATTTTTTTTGAAATGATTAGAGAGTTTTCTTCTCACAGCTAATATGGACTTCAATTTTTCTGGCAAAAGCAGACCTGGTGGCCGTTTTTTATTTTCCAGAGTCTGACACAAAATTCATCTCCTAAAGTTTGTATATTCCCATTTATACAACTCAATTTACTCAAGTTTATAAGTAAACAAAGACTTCTTAAGACCTTCCAGGAAAAAGTTTTATCTATTTCTACAATTGATTGGTTATTGTGCTTCATTCTTGAAGAGGACAAAAATGACATCACTACATTGAAGTCAAAGTGCAATGTGTCCAGTTGTGGCTGATCAGACCAACCCGAGATTGAAAGGCTCTACCACAGATTGGACACACACATGAACACTGGGAGTGGAGATGTCTCTAAATTTGCATAGCTCATGCTTTTTTTGAGCAACTACAATTTTGCTTTGCTCATAGGGTACAGCACCTTTCTTGACAGGGGTACACCATACTGGGCAGTCCTTCGCCAGTGTCTCCCACATCATGCAACCAATTCCAAAATTCTTAAGAGGGATCTTCAAAGCGGTCTTGCATTGCTTCTTCTGGCCACAATGTGAGCCCTTGCCTTGTGTGAGTTCTCCATAAAATAGTCTTTGAGGCAAATGTATGGTCGGCATTTGAACAATGTGGCCAGCCCATCAGAGGTGTGCTCTCTGCAGTAGAGTTTGAATGTTGGCAGCTTAGTTCAAGAAAGGACCTCAGTGTCTAATACCTTGTCTTGCCACGGTGATCTTCAGAATCTTCCTAAGACACTTCAAACGGAAGCGATTCAGTTTCCTGGTATGGCGCTGCTGGACTGTCTAGGTTTCGTGGGCACACAGCAGCAGTGAGGTGACCACAACAGCTCTGCAGACCTTCAGCTCGTGGAGTCTGATACTTCTCTCACACGCTTTTCTCTGATGCCTCCCACACAATGAATAGCTCTGGCGATGTGTGTGTCAACCTCTTCATCTGTGTACCCCCTGAAATTACACTGCTGAGGTAAGGGAACTTATCCACAGCGCTCAAAATTTTTCCATTTGCTGTAACTGCTGGTTCCATGTCTGGATGGTGTGCTGCTGGCTGGAGGAGAATCTGGGTTTTCTTGGTGTTGTTAGGTCAAAATAAGCACAAGCAACAGAGAACTGATCCACACTTTGTGGCACCTCAGCTTCAGAGGCTGTATTGAGTGCGTAATCATCTGCAAACAAAAAATCATGCACCAGCTCTCCGTCCACTTGCTACAATATAGCTTGTTTGAAGATTAATTGCATGGAACTGACTTACATGACTATATAGAATTCATTCCATTCTGTTATTTTTAATCATTCAAAAAATGGACTTTTGTAGACTATGAGGGTCTAAAAACTAAAAGGACAAAATTTTGGCAGAATTTACACTACACATTTCAGCAACCTTGATTTTATGATTTTTAGACATTAAAATTATATTACTAGGCATGTAGAAATTTGATTTTGTGACTTATTGATCTAGCAAGTTATATAAGTTTCTGACTTACATAAAACATTTAATTATATCTTTCTGATATCTGACCTGATATCTAGGCACACCTGATTAGCAAGAAAAAAAGTACTACTATAACAAAGAGATTAAAGACATTTGCATATACCTAGAAAACATCTTTTAAAAATACAGTGAGAGATGAACAAGTTTCATTTGCACTCAAGAGAAACTTTCTCTCAGCGCTTTTTTTATCCCTCCATATAGCATATTACCTCTTTGTGGGATAAAAGCAATCTGTGTCTTTTGATCTCCGCTTCAGTCTGGATACTTCAGTTCTTGGTTCACTCTGTAAAGCTTCTCCATCTGGGACACTTCCAGGCTCCGACAAAACTGCAGGAGATGGAAGAGGGCTCAAGACACAGGGTACAGGGAAACACTCTTTTGTACACGTAGTCTGAGTTTCATAACGAATGAGACGAGACTGAAGTTCAGAGAATCCTCCATCTCTTTCTAAGGCTTTTCGGTCATCCAGACAATATCTAAAAAAGAGGAAAAAGCTGTTAGAACTAAAGCTTGTATGAATAAGTACGGAGGGTTTCTTATCCTTTTTCCAAATCAGAAAACAAAGAGCAAATAAGGTAAGTCTCAAAACAGAGTTAGTTCTTCAGGAATCAGTTATTGGGATAAGCTTATTAATAATAACATTTTGAGTAAACAGTAGTGAACAATGAACAACACTCAGTGAATTAATTCTTGAAGGGTGCAGATGACATTAAAATATCTTGGTAGTAAAGTATCAAATCAAGTCAAGTGGAATTAAGTGCCTACTATCTGTCAGGCATTATGCTAAGCATTAGGGATGTAAGAAAGGTAAACAGTGGGGGAAAAGTCCCTGCTCTCACAGAGCTCACAGCCCAAGTAACAAAGAAGACAACATGATAACCACTATCTACAGACCAGATACATACAGGATGAATTAGGGGTAGTCTCAGAGGGAAGGCATTAGTTTGAAGGATGAATGGGAAAAGTGAGAAGAGCTAAGACTTGAAGGAAGCAAGGGAAGCTACAAGGGAAAAATGAATGAATAGAGGACACCAGTGAAAATACCCAGTGTAAGGTGATGGAGTTTCATGTTCAAGGGTCAGCAAGCAGGCCAGTGTCACTGGTTCACAGAACACATGGAAGGGAGTAAGAAGTAAGCCGATGGAAGGTAGGAAGTGGCCAAGTTGTAAATGGCCTTCAAAATCAAAAAGAGAATTTTGTGTTTCATCTTGAAGGTAACGGAGTCCCTAGAGTTTACCAAACAGGGATTGGGGAAAAGGAAGAGTCATGTGGTCAAACCCAGGCTTCAGAAAAATCAATATGCTGGTTAAAGTGGAAGATGGAGTGGAGAAAAGAGGGAACTGAGGGACAGAAACCAACCAGCAGTCTAAAGGTAAACTGCAGGAAACTTGTATGAAATTGTGTTGTCAGAAAAGGCAGCAGGCAAATGTCATAGGAAAATGAAAGGTTAATACATTTGGGGGGAAGTTTAAATTGTGCTTCTATGATAAAGGACACTGTGCTATTTATTTAGCTTTCTTTGAATTCCCAGCACTTAGCATTACCTAGCACATGGTGGGTACTTAATAAATACCAACCTACTACCAACTGTTGACCAATCAAGGGACCTGAGAAAAATCAGAGATTTGTTTTCATAAACCATTGACCCAATGGGCTGCAAGAATTAAAATGACTAACTAAATCTTAAGTATTATCAGGTAGAACACTAGAAAAAAAAGGAAAAACATCCCTGGATATTTTAAAGTTTAAATTAATGGTCATGTACACCTGTACTATCTGTACATCCAGCTATGTTTCAAGGCAGATGTAATGGAGGTAGAAAAGACAGAGCAGGAAAGCAATCAAAGTGAACTTTTTATATTAAAATCAGTATTTCAGGATGTAATGGAAAGGCTATGATAAAAAAATGATTAAAAAATTTTAAAAACATAAATAAGACAAGAAAATTTTTTTTATTAGGGAATTATGGGAATACAGTAGAATGACTTCCTATGAATAGGTCCCCTGACCATAAGAAAAAATACAACTAAAAAGAGGCAGAGTTCAGAGGGCTCACCCTTCCTTATTAAAAGAAAGGGAATCTTCCACAAAGTGTTTGTTGGGGGGAGGGAAAAAAGACTGAAGACCAACGTTACACATTGTTCTTAATCAGTTAGTGAGTCAAGAAGCATTTATTAAACATCTACTATGTGCCAGGCATTATGATAAGTGCTAAGGGAAAAAAAGGCAAAAGACAGTCTCTGTTCTCAAGGAACGCATAATCTAATAGGGTAAACAATATTAAAAACAACAATGAACAAACAATGATAAGTTGGAGACTATCAACAGAAGGAAGGGTTCCCACAAGAAGTTCTCACATTCCCAGCCTCCACCTTCTGAGCCCCTAACAGTATTTTGGGTGAACCAGAGTGAATTAATGATCATTAATCAGACCAGCTCCAGGTTCAAGAAAAAAAGGGTGATGGTGGCTGTAGAAGAATATGGAGCCTGGAGAGAGAGAAATCAGATGAGAGAGGAAATTAGAAACCCACTCCTGACTATAAAGTAACATAGCATTAAGTAGAAACAGAGAGCCAGAAAGAGAAAGGTACAGAAGCAATTCAACTGCAAAGTCTTTTTGAAACACTCCTCTTCAGTAGTGTCATGGGACAACTTCCCCAATTACCCTCTTTCCTGACCACCCAGGAGGAACCAGCTGATTGAAGAAAGCCAGAACCCAGAAGAGCAGGATTGGTAAATACAGACAAGTCTCTTATTATAATGGCTACTTGGAGTGCCTCTGCAGCACTATCCGTACCCTCATTCAACTCTGATGGTTTGAAGGACTAGAGAATTAGCAGTAAGGGCTGGGGGAAGAACATGATAGCCATGAGCCTTCTACAGGAAGGGGATTGCTTGTAAGCACAATGTTATTGAGGATGTCACAGAAAATTCAGCAAATTGGGACAGACAAAAATTGACTGAGAAAGAGAAATACACAAAGAAAAGGTTCAATAATCAGAGGACAAGTACTTCATAACAAAAGGAAATACATATAAAACCTTCTGGGAAAGGTGAAGATAACACAGCAAATTCTACAAGGACTTCTTAAATAATAATAGAGTAAGTTAAAGAATTTCTGGAATGGTTCAGAGATTGATTTTTAAAACAAGGAATGATATCAAAAATTAAAATGCTGAAGGAAGAAATCAATGTCAAGAGATTCTCTAACAAAGAAAACAAAATAATTTAAATGCAAAAAATGTAGAAGTAGAAGGAAAAATAATAAAACAAAATAATAATCAACAAGATTGGAAGAATACGTGAGAGCTTTACAAAATAAGAATCCTGAATCTGAAGGAAGAGTGTAAGGAGATAGTCTAAGGTTTATAGGACTTTGATAAAAATACCATGTTAGGGAACAGCTAAAAGACCATTTTTCCAAGAAATAATAAAGAACTTCCCAGAAATACCAGAAGCAGACAGCAAAGCTCAGATTAAGAAAATCCACCATACATCAACAGAAAAAAAAATTCCAAGCTTAAATTACAAAGAAATTGTAGCCAAATTTTGGAATAAACATCAAAGAAAACTTGAAATAGAAAGGAGAAAATTAAAATCTTAGAAATTCCATGGGGACTTAATCAAGATAACAGGGGATCTGGGGGAAGAGGGTAGAATTTTATCCCCTTCTTAATACAGGATTAGAGATGTTACAATAATATAGAAAAAGGAATCCTGAAAGCTGAGAATAAGAGACTTTCACTTTTCCCCCCTGTATTTGGGTATTAGAAGTTAAGGAGAGAATAGAAGTAGAATAAAGAGAGAGGACTAGGAACTAGATACGCCCTGCAGTGGGGGAACAATCGAGCAGCCTTGTGAAGCTGACTTCTCAACAGTATTCAATGAGCCCTACTGGAGAAATTCAGACATTTCAGGAGATTAGCTATGACTGGGTCATATGTATCATGCCCAATAAGAGAGAAGTGGAGATGAAAGAATATATATAGGCTCAAAATGAGGATATCAAAAGGGATATATAAGGAAAAACATAAAAAACAGAATTAGAACACCTATATTAAAATTACAGAACACTTCTCAGTGCAGCCCTCTCCCTCCACAGATAACTAGCTTTCCTGGGAATAGATTCAAGAGACTCATAAGAAGGTATATATAAATAAAAGAATGGATGGAAACTTCTTGAAAAGTGGAACTGCAAATTAATATCATTAGGTAGGACTCCTCCACCCTTTTCTTGTCTTGTGGGGCAAGAAAATTAAGTACCATTCTCGTATCTGAACTAGGAAAGAGAATAGTCAAACTAACAGATAAAAACTAGCTATAGAGATAAAGGCAACGAGAAAGAAAGAATAACAATGAAAGTAAACCCAAGAACAGGGACACAGACACAGACACGCATATTTACTTCCACTTTTAAGTCAGTGCGGTCTTATTTTACTGATTCTATTCTAATCCCATTTCATCACATCCATCCATCTACTTAACCATTCACACCTACCCACTCTACCTACATCAGGAATTCGTTTTTGTGTCAATCTGGTGAAGTCTATGGACATATATATGTATACACACACACACACACATAAGATTATAAGTTATCAAAATATTTTTAAAAATCAATTTCATAAACACACCAAATTAATAATCCCCCAATTTAATTCCATATTAGGAGACAACAGGGAACAAAATTAGCTGTTAGAATCATAATCCTATATGAAGGGTTTCTCAATAAAAAGAAAAAAACCTGAGAAATGGATTTGAAATAAAACTCAAAATTTTAACTTATAAATGTGTTTAAAACATAGACACAAGTAAAAAATGAAGTGATAAAATAAATATGCTATGCTTTAACTCTAAGAGTCATCTACCAGAGAACAAGAAGAAATTTTTTTTAAAAACCCACCCCTTCCAGAACACCATTATGTTAGAAAGAAATTCAAAAGGTCCACATATTTTGAATGGTTAAACCGCCTATCGGTCATCTAAGTCATTAAGCGTACCTAACTGAGAAACAAAAATAGAAAGAGTAGGAATTGTAAATAAAAGAGGTGTGGCGAAACAGATTAGCATACTAATTCACTGTGAGTAGAGCCGTGAACTGGAACAACCATTCTGTAAAGTAATTTGGAATTATGAAATTAAAGTGATTAAAATCATCATACCCTTTAAACCCAAAGATTTTGCTGCTAGACGCAAGGAGGTCAAAATAAAGACTTCATGTACATCAAAATATCTAAAGCATCACTTTTTATGGTAGCAAAGAACTGGAAACAAAAGTACATGTTGGAGTGAAAAGAGAGGGTCTAGTTCAGGATGACTCTAAGGCAAAGTCCTTTGAAGTAGGGGAAGTTTTAAAGGAAGATAAAGAATTCTACTAAAAAGATGCCAAATTTGAGATGCTTAAGAGGTAACTCTTGGAGATAAACAATAGGCAATAGATGATGGAGTTGAGAAGAGAGAACAAGGTTGGATGTACAGATCTGAAAACTGTCTGGAGAGATTATAACACAATTACAACAATAATGAGAAAAGGGCACCAGGACAGAGCTCTAGACATACACCCATGCATGGGGGTGAATGATGAAGGCAAAGAAGACCAAGATAAGACCGGCTGGAAGAAAACCAGGAGAGATCAATATAATGAAAACCTGAGAAGGCTATCTAGGAAATGGTGGTAGTTATCACTGCTGAAAGTGAAGAAATATAAATAGGTGAAGAAATATAAAGAGTGAGGAAAGGCTAATAGATATGGCATCAGATTAGGAAAGGTCTCATGCCAGAAGTACTTAAGTTAAGCTTTGAAGATAGCTAGACTTTTAAGAGTGGAGATTAAGAATGAAGACTCACTCTAGGCATTCAGGATAGTCTGTGCAAATGCAGAAGCATGCTAGGTTCAGGAAATATGAAGCTGGTCAATTTAGTTAGAGCACAGCCCTTGAAAAGGAGTTAAGTAAAATAAGTCTAGAAATGTGAACTAGAAACAGATTGGGAAGGACTCAATGTCAAAGTGAGGAGTTTGTATTTTATCTCAGGAAGATGATTTTGGTAGCTGTATAGACAATGGATTAAAAAGAAGACGACTAAAAAGAAGAAGTAGGGATACCAATTAGAGGGTTACTGCCATAGTCCAGGTGAGGGGTGATGGAAAGAATCTAAACTAATATGGCAACAATGTAAAGAGATGAATAAAAGAGACAGGAGGGAGGCAGAGCCAAGATGGTAGAGTAAGAGCAGGGACTTGCTTAAGCTATCACTCAAACTGCTCCAAAAACCTGTAAAAAATTACGCTAAAGAAATTCTGGAGCTGCAGAACCCACAAAATGATGGAGCGAAGCAAATTTACAGCCCAAGACAGTCTGGAAGGTTGACAGGAAGCATTTATTAGCTGGGATGGGAGTGAAGCACAATCTAGCATAGGCTGCTTTGGCACAGACGGTGCCTGAACAGGCCTCAATGGACTGAATAACTGGCAGCTATGGAGGTTTTCAGATTTCTCAATCCCAAAATGCTGAGGACATCCTGAAATATCGGTGGAAACAGCGTCAGACCTGTATGAAAGAGTAGCATGGTCCAGCCTCAGACCCAGGGTAGCGGAGGGGGTGGTGGAGTCCCTGGTGGTCACAAGAAGCCCACAGACTGTGGGGGGATTTAGCAGCTGATTGTAGGGAGATAGCAGGGATCTCTTTGCTGATGCTGAGGAGGGGTTCTCTTGCTTTGCCCTGCTTTGATCAGGGTCACAGTCCTGGGTGGCAATCCTAGAATGAGGAGGAGTGCTGGGATGGTAGATCTTGTGGTAGCTGTGGAGAGGGAGTCCTCCTGGCGGTTCCAGGGCAGAAAGGAGTGCTTGGGGCCATTCACAGACCACAGCACAAACTGTGAGAAGAGTGGACATCTCTCCTTTATCATGCAGCTTTAGAAGACCCGAAAATTTGCAGGTCCCCAGAAGTATTTCTGAAAACAGCTGTGTAAAACCCCTGAAGCTTGGGGAGATACACCACCCCTCTCCCCTCTCCCCGATTGGAAGCAGACAGAGGCCTACCTTGAAAAAGAGCTCAAAATCAAGTGACTGGCTGGGAAAATGAGCAATCAACAGAAAAAAAAAAAACGGACTATAGAATCTGACTTTGGTGACAAGGAAGATCAACACATAGAAGAAGGCATGGAAGAGCTCAAAGGATTCTGAAAACCAAATAAGTAAGCAAGAGAAGTAGAGAAAAAAATATGAAGAGCAATGAAAATGATGCAAGAAAATCATGAACAAGTCAACTGCTTGCTAAAAGGGACCCGAAGAAACTGCCGAAGAAAATAATACTTTAAGAAATAGACTAACTCAAATGACAAAAGAGATCCAGACCAAAAGCAAATGAAAAGAATGCCTTAAAAAGCAGAATTGGCCAGATGGAAAAACAGGTAGAAAAGATCACTGATGAAAATAATTGCCTAAAGATTAGAATAGAGCAGATGGAAATTAATGACTTTATGAAAAAAATCAAGAAATTATAAAACAAATGAAAAAATAGCAGAAAATGTGAAATACCTCCTTGGAAAAACTGACCTGCAAAACAGATGCAGGAGAGAGAATTTAAAAATTCTTGGATTACTTAAAAGCCATGATTTTAAAAAAAGAGCCTAGACATCATCTTTCAAGATATTATCAAGGAAAACGTCCCTGATATTCTAGAACCACAGGGTAAAATGGATATTGAAAGACTCCACTAATCACCTCCTGAAAGAGATCCCCAAAAGAAAACTCCTAGGAATACTGTAGTCAAATTCCAGAGTTTCCAGGTCAAGGAGAAAATATTGCAACCAGCCGGAAAGAAATAATTCAAGTATTGTGGAAAAACAATCAGGATAACACAAGATCTAGCAGCATCTACATTTAAGGATCAGAGGGCTTAGAATGTGATATTCCAGAGGTCAAAGAAGGGAGGATTAAAACCAAGAACACTTACCCAGCAAAACTCAGTATTATACTTGAAGGGGAAAAATGAACATTCCAATGAAATAGAGGACTCTCAAGCATTCTTGATGAAAAGACCAGAGCTGAATAGAAAATCTGACTTTCAAATACAAGAATCAAGAGAAGCATGAAAAGGTAAACAGGAAAGAGAAACCATAAGGGTCTTAATAAAGCTGGACTGTTTACATTCCTATATGGAAAGATAATATTTGTTACCCTTAAGAATTTTCTCTGTATTAGGGTAGTTGGTGGAAATACATACATGCATACATACATGTGTGTGTATATATGTATAGATAGATAGAGGGCCCAGCCCAAGGTGAGTTGAGAATATGAAGGGATAATTATCTAAAAAATAAAATTAAGGGGTGAGAGAGGAATATATTGGGAGGAGAAAGGGAAGAATAAAATGGGGTAAATTACTCACATAAAAGAGGCAGAAAAAGGCTTTCACCACGGAGGGGAAAAGGGAGGAGGTGAGAGGGAATAAGTGAACTTTACTCTCATCAGATTTGGCTTAAGGGGGGAATAACACACACTCAATTGGGTATGAAAATCCATCTTATTCTACAGGAAAGTGGGGTGAAGGGTGTAAGAATAGGGGTTTCAGTGGGAGGGAATGATAGAAGAGAGGGAAAACAGGAGGAGGGGGTAATCAGAAATAAACAGTTTTGAGGAGAGACAGGGTCAAAAGAGAGAATAGAATAAATGGAGGGTAGGACAGGATGGAGGGAAATATAGTTAGTCTTTTACAACATC
The DNA here is from genome assembly GCA_028658325.1 of Potorous gilbertii. Lineage (NCBI taxonomy): Eukaryota > Metazoa > Chordata > Mammalia > Diprotodontia > Potoroidae > Potorous > Potorous gilbertii. The sequence goes on from CM053773.1 coordinate 148,133,325, forward strand.
ACTGTTATGGAAGTGTTTTGCATGACTACACATGTATAACCTATACTGAATTGCTTGCCTTCTCAATGGGGGTAGGCAGGAAGGAAGAAAGGGAGAGAATTTGGAACACAAAGTTTTAAAAGTGAATGTTATAAACTGCTTTTACATGCAAATGGGAAATGAGACATACAGGCAATGAGATACAGAAATCTATCTTGCCCTGTAAGAAAAAAATAAGGAAGAAGATAAGGGGGAGGGGTTCTAAAAGAATGGAGGGCAGAGTGGGGGAATGGGTAATCAGAATGCATGCTGTTTGGGGGTAAGAGGAACAGATGGGGGAGAAAATTTGGAACTCAAAATCATGGGAAGTGAATGTTGAAAATTAAAAATTAATAAATTAATTGAAAGAGACAGGGAGATAGAATAGACAAAACTCAACAAATGCTTCGGGGTGGCAATGATGAGGGAGAGTGAAAGGTCAGATAACTTGGGTTACAAAACTATTAAATACAAAAAACTTGATTAGCTGAAACAATGACATTTTTGATCACAGCAATTCACGGAACAATTTACTAAAGGCGCAGTGGGGCTGCAATTTTTTGGTAAAGGCTTGGTTCGGCACCAATGATCTCACTGATCCCTTAAGTCCTTAAATAAGCTAACTAGCTACTTATTATAAATTACTTCACCTGCTCCCTTATAAATTCTTGACTAGGATCTAATTTATAGACTTTGGCCAAAAAAACAAAAAACAACCCCCATCCCCGATATTAAAATAATGCTTCAGTTTAGAATTACAAAATATTACCTTAAACTATGAACTATCAAGTTCTAGAAAAAAATTAAACTAGAGAGAAGTGCAGTAACAGCTATTTACGTACACAGCTAACTTAATTTTTCTCATTTCAATTTCCTTTCCAAACTGAGAATTTATGAGAAACAGAACACAGCAGACACCCAAACCACAAGCACATAAACTCTAATCCACTTTATTCTGACTGTCCAATTAACACTACTTAAGAACAATGTTTACTTTACCTGTTGACAACGGAACCTAGCTTCTGACAATCACTCCTAAACCACTACATAATTACTCTCTTACCATATGTCTTAAAAACAGAGGCACATCAACTCAGAGAAAAGGTGATTTTCATTCAAGTACCATTTAACTAACGCTTAACTGTTTAATGATTTAAAAATGTTTAAGACTTTGAAAGGTATATGAAATGAAATTTCTTCAATTCACTTCCAAATTTAGTAGACGTGGTACAAATTGTAACATTCATGGAACTCAGTTAACTGCTTAATTTCTTTTTAAAAAAGATTTTTATTTTTATTTTTTATTCTTTGGTTTTCTGTCTGAATCCATACCCATGTACTAAAGTCACTCAACTAAAAAAAAAAAAAAAGAGGCCAACTCAGTAATATTGTAGGAACAAATGAATAAAGAAAATAGTTTGTAATTCATGATATACATAAAAACTGTTTTTAAAAACTTACTCAATTCCATGATAGTGGCACACAGAAGCTTTTTCGAAAGGTAAGACTTGTATTTTCCCAGGTGTAAGTTCTGGTGTCAGAAGAAAAGTATTTTCACTAAAACAAACAAAAAGAATCATTTGATATTTAAAATACATGATGCAAAATAAATAAACAAAACAAGAAACAATACTAAATATTTAAAGAGATTTCATTTTTCCTTCTGTAATTGATAGCCACTTGGGATACAAACCAAGGAGACATGAGAAAAAGGTAAGATCATATTCTGTAATCCATTTCCCCCTCACATTTTTGCCTCTTCAATAAGAGAACAGTTAACAATTCAATTTAATAAACATTTAAGTGTGTGTTGTAGGAGATATTACACAACTATAATACAAAACAATAAATGAGAAATATGTTGGTTGCCCTTCACTTTTGAAAACCAAACTGACACCACTACGTTAGAGTCAAATTATAATGTTCCTGATTGTGGCTGATCAGACCAATATGAGATCAGAATGCTCTACCACAGGTTGGGCACAAATAGTCCATGTGACCACTCCACTATCCACTCATTTGGGGTGGATATTTTAAACTTAAACCACCTCATATTTCTTCAGAACTACTTCAATTCTGCTTTTTCATAAAGCACAGCACCTTCTTTGATGAAGGCATGTCATGGTGGGCAGTCCTGTGCCACTGTATCCCATATTATACAATCAATTCCAAAGTTCTTCAGAGAGGTAATTATAATACAAATACACAAATAAAATATAACACGCAATTATAAAACAAAAGAATGAGAAGCATGTAAGAGATGTATGAACTTAGTGCTATATAAGGTTATAAAATGTAAATTATTATTAGATGACTAGGGTAAGCATGGAGACAGAAAAACTTCATGGAAAGGGTGGCATTTGAGCTGAATTGTAAAGAATGGACAGAATTCCAACAGACAGGGATGGGACTGAGAAAGACATTCCAAAGTAAAAGAAATGATGGGAAGACATTGGACAGGTAAGAACAGTGTGGTATAATTTAGTTATAGTGTAGAATAGCATATCTTTTTCTTTGCATATCCCTGGCAGTAAAAAATTTTTTGATCATTTATATTTAAAAATTATAGATCCACTTTTGCTTAGTTGTTTCAGTTGTGTCTGACTCTTCATATACTACCTCTTTATTTTTTCAAGGGGTGAGGAAGAGAAGGGTTCTTGGCAAAGATAGTGGAGTGATTTGCCATTTCCTTCTCCGGCTTATTTTGCAGATGAAGAAACTGAGGCAAACAGGGTTAAGTGACTTAGTCAGGGTCACACTGCTAGTTATCCGAAGCTGGATCTGAATTCAGGTACTCCTGATTCCAGGCCCAGTATTCTATCCAAACCACTTACCTGCCCAAATATACGTAATATGTACACACACATAATCATACTACATTATGAAACATAAAAATTGACATTAAAAAGGATGTGATAAAGACTAAATGTTTTTTAAAAAATTTATATTTAATAGTATAAAATATTTTTCTAGTCTTATTAAAACTATAATTTTTGGCGAGAAAATATGATTGCATATGTGTCATTATTTCTGAAAAACCTGGTTTAACATTTTGTGATAGCAATATAATTTTTTTTTCAATTAACAAAAATCTATTTTCTCTTCTTCCTTCCTTCCCTTTTCTTTAGGAAAAAGAAAAAAACTGAAATCTTTAAAACAAACATACATACTCAAGCAAAACACAAAACACCCCTTCAATTTGAAACATCAAAAAATGTCTCATTCTGCACCTTAAGGAGGACAATTTTTAAGGTAACAAAAACACTGTAAAGACAAGCAATTCTGAAAGAAGTAAGAACTTTGATCTATGCAACGGTCAGCAGCTATCCCAAAGGACTGACGAGGAAGTATAAAACCCATCTCATGCAATCTAAAGGTTTGGTTCTAAGTTTAGTTTATTTTGATATTAGGTTTTAATGGCTACCAGAGATGAGTAAGACTACCTTTCAGCAATATCCAAATAGAAAAAGCAGTAGTTACTGCTGTAGTTATTAAATATCAATGGGCAGCCAGGTGGTGCAGTAGACAGAGCACCAGTGCAGTAGTCAGGAAGGAGGACCTGAGTTCAAATCTCACCTCAGCCACTTGACATTCACTAGCTGTGTGACTTTGGGCAAGTCACTTAACCCTAATTGCCTCATCCTGGGTCATCTCCAGTCATCCTGATGAATATCTGGTCACTAGATTCAGATGGCTCTGGAGGAGAAGTGAGGCTGGTGACCTGCACAGCCCTCCCTCACTCAAAACAAAGTCAAGTGTAAGCCATGTCATTATTTCTCTGATGGCATGGTCTTCTTCGGCAATGAAAGATGAATACACATAACAAATATTAATACTCATTTTTCAATACCATCCACCAATTATGTAAAGAGTTTTCTTGAAATTCAAAAAGCAAATTAATTTTTTTGGTGTTGCGATAAGGGCAGAGACCAGGGGCAGTAGTCTCTCAAGATCAGATTTCAAGGCTGGAAAAGGCTATTCCGATGGGAATAAGGAGGCAGTAATCAAGGAGATGACAATATGGTAGATACTGATTTCCTAACAGATGACCTTAATTCATTTCCAAGTTCTCCAATGGGTTGGAGGTTAGGGTGACAGTCTTGACAGCAGAGTTACAGATTAAGATAGACTTCTGCACCTTTCTAATTTAGAACCAAGCCATGACCTCTCACCTCTTATTAACTGCTGTTACTCTTGCTGTGTCTGCTCTTCTTGGGATCTCCTTGATGTGTTTCAGACTTAAATCTGAATTCTGCCTCAGGCAACTGGAGGCTGTATGATCCTGGACAAGTTATTTAACCTCTTTGTTGGTCAACACCAATCTCTCTTGCTCTTCTAGGGGACAAGAGCCTGGGCAAGTAGAAAGAAGCTCTTGTTCTCAAGAAGCATTTTCCAAGGCAAGTTAGGATGCTTGGGCTTAAAGAGGGCCTTTATGCCCACCCCAGGATTCTGTGTGGTATGCTTAAACCTATCTAGAATTATGAAGCACCAATACAAACTACCTCCCCATAAGAACAAAGATCTGAAAAGAGTCCACAATTCTAGAGAAGCAGGATCTGGCTCTCCTAGTTGCAGCCTGGGGTTCCCCACAATATGGAAGGTATAGAGGGCCAGGAGGCATGGCCAGGGAAAAGTGTACCATGTTGCTGCTATCGCTGTGGTGACAATCAGGGAATAAGGACAGAAGCATGCTAAGACAGGTATGGAAGGACTACCCCCTTGTCCTGGAAAGGTGCCTGGATGCCTAACCATCCATTACAGCCAGCACTGAACACAAGGAGTGAAGCAGAAGTTGGTGAGAGTGGAAAGCATGCTCAACAACTGTGTTGCTCTCCTCAATTCCCACACTTGTGTGTATCCCAAGGAGTATATTTCACTTCGGTTGAACCACGTACTGTTCACGTAGGTGAACAGATGAGGAAGTCAAGTCAGCAAAGTTAGATAGAGAAGGACCATTTGGCAAGAAATAATAAAAGCAACAAGCAGCTAAGTGACGAAGTGGATAAAGAATGGGGCCTGCAGGCAGAAAGACTCTTTTTCCTGAGTTCAAATCTGGCCTCAGACATTTCATAGCTGTGTGAACCTAGATAGGTCACTGAACCTTATTTGCCTCAGTTTCCTCATCTGTAAATGATCTGGAGAAGAAAATGGCAAATCAGTCCAGTATCTTTGCCAAGAAAATCCTAAATGGGGTCACAGAGTCAGACACAACTGAAATGAATGTACAGCAACAATGAACAAAAGCAATTGTGTGTAACATTTCATAAAACACATGTTTACGTTTGAACACTTTTGTCACCTTTTAGATATTAGGTGTTTCCTGGGACAGAAAAAATGAAAGCAGTTAAGAAGAGAAGTGTGATTTTCCACCATGGATTCTATTTCCTAGTAACATAAGTACATGGAAATGTAAAATCTTGACCACTTATTTAGTAGAGTGATACACTGCTTTTCAGAAATGGAACCCCAAATTGCTGACTTCTTCTGGTGATGTGGTGGCGGCTCAGGGTAAAAATGCTTGTTCAAAAGTTATCTCCAACACAGTTCAGCAATTTTAAATTCATTAGGGTTAACAGAGTCCTCATTCTAAAATGTTATGGATTAGTATTTAAGTTTCCACCTTAGTGTAAATTATTATAAATAAGAAGCTAGGTGACACAGTTGACAGAGCACAGGACTTGGAATATGGAAGACTTAAATCTGAATCCTGCCTCAGGCAACTGGAGGGGGTATGGTCCTGGACAAGTTATTGAACCTCTTTGTGTTGAAGTTTCCCCACCTATGAAATGGGGGTAATAACAATAGTACCTATTTCACAGGGTTATCGTCAGAGGGAACATATATAAAGTGCAAAGTGATAGACAAATGGCTTGGTGTTGCTGCTCAAATGTTCCAGCTGTGTCCAACTATTCACGAACCCTTTTGGGGTCTTCCTGGCAAAGTTATTAGGAGTGATTTGCCATTTCCTTTTCCATCTCATTTTACAGATGAGCAGAATGAGATAAAGTGGGTTAAGTGACCAGCTCAGGATCACACAGATAGTGTCTAAGGCTAAATTTGGATTCTGGTCTTTCTGGCTCCAGGCAGAACACTCTATCCACTGCACCACCTAGCTATTCTATATAAATTGTAGCAATGAGCAATCACTAACCAGGTTTTTTATTCTCTTTAAGGCTGGATAAAGAACAGGAATTTTGACTGGGTAGATGGGACCCAGCGCATAGCCAGGAAAAAGCATAAAGGGCTGGTGGAGGCAAGAAATGAAAGATAGATCATTTAACCTGAGATTTAAGCCATAAGAAACAATTAATTCACTCTGATGACAATAAAAGCTGACCACTCCCTGGGCTTATAGATTTTAGAGAGCACTTTAAAGACAGAATCTCATGTGGAACTCACAACAAACCCACCAAGTAGAAATGACAAACATTATCCTCCCTTTACTGAGGAGACGATGCTTAGAAAGATAGTTAAGCAACATGGGCTCACACTTGTAATAAACAGATGCCAGAAACAGGATTCAAATGTACTTTTTCATACGGTCTCTAGCTCTGAGGTTTGGTGCTGCTTAGTCATTTTACATGATGAAGAACACAAATAGCAGATTGGATCATAATTTAGTTTTGTTACATTGTAAAAAATATGTTTAACCAATCTGACTCAGAATATATAGTATTCAGCTTTTCGATTTCCCTAAAGTCATCACTTTATGGCACCTAAACAGACATCCTGTGTACAGAAAGTACCTATCTCAGTTCTGATAAATATACCCCACCTTAGCAATCTTGGATCATTCATCTGAAAGTATAGCAACCCCAGGACCCTACATGTAAAAAGCGTGGACACTTCTTGTCCAGTTTATTTTTGATAAAACATGAACAAGAGAAATAATCTCAAAATTTAAAAACTTAAAGATTCTTAGTAACGGAGCAGTTTTCTTCGACACAAAAAGTATAAATGATCAGTATTCACAACCAGATGAGTATGGAAGATTGACCTCAATAATGTGAATAGACCAGGGATAAGATCACAATAAACTATGAAAAACCTGAATTAAAAAAAAAAAGTTTTAAGGACACACAATTATATCAATGAATAGCAATACAAAGTTGTTAAGAGCCTCAGTAACAGCCAGAGTGTACCACAGGAAACTAAAATAACCCAGAGTTGTTCCAAGCTTCATAAATGTGAGTGTATTACTAACATTATTAGTTTGCTTATGAAATCCTTTTTTACTGGACAAAAATAAACTTCAGTCTGACCACTATTTGAATTCATACAAATGTCTAAATAGGTTCCAAACAAATGAAATTTTCCACATTTTTCAGTATCTATGCTTTTTTTCTTTTTACAAGTTTTCAGCTCTCAAGGACTCTATTACACTGATCTTTTGTGTTTCTTATCTTTCTAAACCATAATGGTAATTTAAATGAGAAGATCTTTCCCATTCATTAATAGGCCCATGTGACCTGCTTAAATCATATGGAAGCCTAAGTCACATGTGGTGGGAGGAGCCTGATGAATGGGTAGAATAGGAAGGGTGGAGCAGAACTGAGAGGAAGTTGAGAGCAGCTAGGGTAGAGGAGAGGGAGGACACAGGCAAGCAGACAGCTAAGCTTCTGAGTGTTTGTGGGAAGGAGGTGGCGGACTTGGGAGGAGGGGGTGAGGAATGGCTTTGCTCCCTGCAGTAATAATGTACACTGACTTCTCGGCTATGATAGATTTGGCTTTCTGTTATCTGAATATTTTTCCTCTGCCTTCTATATGAAGAGTCTGTTATACTCTGAGATTCCAAACTACGCAGGCATATTCATAGTCATCCTTGGTGCACTGAATACTGCCTGGGTATTACATAATCTTACATACTCTCAAAAATTAAAAGCATCCATGCTAGACCACTACCAACAAAAGATTCACTAACAGATGATAAGAGTATCTAAGGAGTGAATCCTGGACTTAGGTTTCTATTGACTCAAAGTCTTTGAATATATCCCTCTGCAAGGCCTGCCCACCTTCCACCACTACTGACTTCCTCCTGGATGGAGTCTCCATGTTGTGGGGGCTGAGGCTGACCTACCTTCATTCTTCTCCTGGCCCTGTTCCTGAATTCCTCTGGATTTCAACACCACGTCCCCAACCCAGTACAATCATTTCTCCCCTTTTCAGCTCCCTTTTGTGTGTCATCTTCTCCCATTCTGAGGCAGGGAGGCAGTGGAGTAGATAAAGTTCTGTGTCCAAAGTCAGGAAGAACCAAGTTCTAACCCAGCCTCAGACATATGTTAGATGTGTGACAAGCCTTGCTTTCCCCAAAATGGGGTTTGAAATAGCATCTGCTCCTCAATGGAGGATCAAATGAAGACAATATTTGTAAAGCATTTAACGCAGTGCCTGGAACATAACGAGTTCTTAATCCTTCCTTCCATCTTTCTATGTTGCCTCCAAAAAAAATTCTTTAAGAAACTGAAAGGCAAACCATGTATGGTACACTGCATTAGGTACAAAGATAAAAAGACTGACAAAGCTGGAGTAGGGAAATGAATTAACAGAAAAAAATTCATAAAAAAATTTGCCTTAATCCCTATTCATATTTACATTACTCTTCAAACTTTGTGAAGTCAAATACTTTTGACCTTCAATGAGTAACACTTTTATAACTTCCATTCCAGAGCTGTTCTTTTCACTATTACTGATTATGTCAATCAAAACAACAACATAGTTAAAGTCTGTTAACTAGATTAAGACCAATTTATTCTGAACAATTAGAAGGTAATATTAAAAAGAGAACAGGCAGAACTTAAGTAGCCTAAATATAACGATCAAGACCCTTAAGTATATGCACTTACTTTATCTCCCTCATACCTACCTACCTAAAAACAATATTTTTTAGTTTTGTTTATTAGTAAATCCTTTCTCAAATTCACCTTTTGATTTGTGATTTGTCACGAATTCACATAAAGCCTTTCAAGAGGGCCAAATTGTACTACAACATTAACCATTCTCTGGAAAATTTTCTAAATGATGTGCTAGCAAAAAAAAAAAAAAATCTGCTATATTGAGGAAACAATTCACTTCCCTTTGTTGTCATTTAACTGTTTAGTCTTGTCTGATTTTACATGTCTATGGAGTTTTCTTGGCAAAGATACTGAAGTGATTTGCCAATTCCTTTCCACTGTGACCCTATTTCACAGATGAGAAAGCAAGGCAAAAAGGGGGTTAAATGATTTACCCAGTTATGTGGTGTCTGATGCCAGATTTGAACTAAGGTCTTCCTGACTCCAAATATGATTCTCTATACTGCACTACCTACTTCCATTGCACACAGCTAGTTGTCACAGAATCAGTCAAGAGACCATAAAGATACTGGCATTTATTAAGTATTAACTTTATAGACATCCACTAAAGTCCCATTCCAACAAGGAGGAGGTAAATGTAAGCACTACTGAAAGATCAGACAGGTCCTTTCAATCTCTAGTTAGAAAGTTAGAAAGGCTTCCAGTAAATATCAAGAAATGAGCTGTCTGATTCCCATCTAAAGACCAGTTTAGCAAGCTGGTTTAGACCACCAGATGATAGTTTTTTTGGCCACAGAAACTCATAAAGACTATCTTTCTAAGGCATAAAGGGGCCTAAGATGTTCATCATTGAGGTACACTTCAATGCACCCTTCCAATGCACTGGAGTATTGAAAAACTTTGTAGAAAACATTTTTTATCAAAATACTGTCTAAAACACATATGGGTAATGAGCTTCTGGAGGAAAATCTATAGTATGATGGGCAGTACAAAATATTTTTTTATATTTTAATTATTTACAGCAAGACACCTGTGTAATTCAATTCCATGATACTGTTTCCTGATGCATGTATTATCTTCATTAGTGCCCTCTTTCTGTTCTCTTGGTTTTCACTAATAATTATAAAAATCCACATTTATGTAGCATTTTAGGTTTACAAAAACTTCCATATTTCTACTAAGAGCACCATCACCCTTCTCATGACTTTGATCTGCATTCTCAGGGTCATATTTAATTCTGTCTTCTAATTAACATATATATATATATATGTTCTAATATACAGTTGCCCAATTTTGTCATTTTTATTTTCACAATATCTCTAATATAAATCACCCCCTTTCCACTTCACATAGTTATCACTCATGAGTTCGTGGTCTCATCTTCTCTTGTCCAAACTTACTGTAATAGCTTATCTGGTCTTCCCTGACTCAAGTCTGTCCCCACTCCAATCCATTCTTCACTTGACTGTCAAAGTAATTTTTCCTAAAGTGCAATTATGATTGACCATACCAACATCTTCTCTTATATAATAAGCTCCACTGTGATATAACCTCTAACATCAAATAAATGCCTCTGTTTAAGCTTTTAAAGACTATCGCAAACTGACCTTTCTATTGTTACAAACTTATTACAAATGACTCCCTTCTACTCATTGTCTACCATTCAGTCACGCTGACCTGGCCAGTCTTCACTCACGGCACTCGAGCTCCTGGCTCCGCACTAGTGACCCTCCATTCCTAGAACGCTTGCTCTCTGCTTACCTCCAAGCTTTGGACACTTGGATTTCTTTCAAGATTACGCTTGTGCCAAGTTTTTCATAAGCCTTTCCTAGCTCTCCTAGATGCTAGTACCTCGCCTCTCTGTCCTCTCCAAACCTCCAGTTATATAACCTGATATGTGTTATCTCACCTTTCCTTTCAGAACGTTAGTTTGTTGAAAGTATGGATTGTTTCACTTTGGTCTTTGTCATTACCAGTGCCTGGAGCATAGTGGGCACTTGCTAAATGTTTGCTGGCTAAAATACAATACGCATGAAACTGCTTAAGACTAAGATACCAAATATCAGAAAAGCCATAATCATTTGCAAGAAAGTGAAAATACCTTCACCCTTCTGAGTGTGGTTGGTAACATTCATCTTGAACACACTGGGAAGGGCTCAGGTGAATTATTTGCTTCTAAGCTTCAATAACGGAGGATTAAAGAGAAAAAAAAAAGTTCATTACTTTTATTAACACAGAAACTCTGCTGCAGCCTATATAGAAAATATTGATAGCTTTATCTACCACTAATTTCGACTTGCTTGCAAGTACAGAAAGATTCTGAGGCTCTTCATAAAGGCAACTTTCCTTTGAAAGATGCAGAAGGTAGAATACTATGAATCATACTGTTTATGCTTTTCAGTTTTTTAATAGCTGTATTTTGACTAGTTCTTCAGATTTTAATCAAAACACATTCTGATTTTAAAACCTGAAATGGATCCCATTTTATTTTAAAATATAACATCTGACAGTTTTCAAAAACAAAGACTGTAATGACAGCATAAAATACTAGTCTGGGAAGTGTGATAACATGGATTTTATCCCCAGTCCTAATTCTTAGTTATTATGTAAAATACCTACCCATATACTCTATCAAGTTTATACAGTATCTCTGTTTTCTAGGCCTCATCTCCTTTATGCTTTATAGCTCTTGAAATCTTAAAAAGCATTATATTTAGTTCTAATAACTTTGGTCCCCTCTGATGAGAAGAGCCCTCACAAGCTCAAGCACTCCAAGAACAGAGCACAACCTAGAAGTAACAAAGAATCCTGTGAATTGTGAAGTGCTTCAAAAATACCCTCTTAGTTCCTGTGCTCTGTAAGAGAAATACAGCTTTCTGATACATCATCGACACATTCACCACCAGATCTGAAACACTAAGCCAGGATGGGGAAATAAGCAGAAACAGGCAAAATGACAGTAAAAGTGATAAATGACAGGAAAACAATGGAGGCCAACGGAGAATAACCATATAGTAAGAATGAGTTACATTTATAGTACTTTTTAAGGTATGAAAATGTTTTCCTCACAACAACCATGTGAGAAAGGTAGTACAGTTAGAGAGCCTGTTAAAAGTTTAGTTCAATATCCTTTCCATTATTGCCTTCCACAGAGAAGAGCTAAATGTATAACTATGAGATCCCAATACTCTGATTTTATTAGAGTCATGAACAAACTAAACATACTTTAAGTCAGTTACAGATCAAACACAATGTAGTGAAGACATACAGCACAAAAACTGAGTCACAATTATGAATCAGGGTCATTAATAAGAGTAGGTAATACATTCAGTATCCTCTGACAATTCAGCAAAGTACATAAATTTTAGATATATTTGATTTATACTTCCTATCGCTCAGGAAAAAAAGGAAACCTTTTCAGCATTTAAATAAAACCTAATTATAATTTTATCTATTTAACTCATCTTTCTTCCCAGAAAGATGGGTTTCCCTTTCTTCTTCTTTAAGAAATTAAACTTTCTTCCCAAAAAACTGGGAAAAAAAATTAATCATTAGTCATGCTGTGTAATATTTAGCCATTATGTATGATATGTATTTGTATATGTAATTTACGGTGTATATGTAATATGTACGGTGTTTTAAAGACACTGAAGCAGATACACAGGAAATTAAATGACCAACTTAAATTTTAAAAAGATATGTATGGAAAATGGCAACAAGGGAAGGTAAATAAGGATAAATGCAAGTATAGCACAGTCTTCAAAGAACAGGGCAGTTAGGTGACACAGTGGATAGAGTGCCAAGCCTGGTCAGCCAAGAAGACTCGAGTTCAAATGTGGCCTCAGACATCTCCTAGCAATGTGACCCTGGGAAAGTCATTTAACCTTGTTTGCCTCAGTTTCCTCAGCTATAAAATGAGCTGAAGAAGGAAATGGCAAACCTCTCCAGTATTTATGCCAAGAAAATCTAAATGGGTTCATCAAGAGTCAGACATGACTGAAAAGAATGAACATCAACAACATAAGATCACAAATTTAGAACTGAATGGGACTTAGAAAGTCATGATTTTTACAGCTGAGGAAACTGAAGCCTAGCACAGGAAACGAGTTGACCACAGTCACAAAGCTGCTGTTGGTGGAAAAGCAGAGCATGAAACTAGGTGTTAATCCCCAATCTAGCACTTTCCTCTGTAGTGCCAAGGCTGAGAATGCAAAGAGGCTACTAATTAATACTAAAGACAAAAAACAAAAGGCGAGGTGCGATAGGGTGGAATTTTCTGTGGTTACTTCAAGTTATATTGGAGAAAAAAAAAGGATAAAAAAAGAGACAGAACAACTGTTCATGGCAGGCAGAGACACTGCAGACAGATCTCCCCAGCTCTTGTTTTGCTGATCTTTTGACCAGAAAGGACAAAACCAGACGCTTAATAAAGGACTAAAGTTTAAGAAAGTAGAGAGATAGTAAAAGAGCACCTAGCAGTCCATGATGAATTTCAGTCAAGATGCAGATAAATTACTGAAAGCAGGAGAGGAGATTGCTGATCATTGTCATGTCTGAAAAATAATGGAGAACTGGAGGAATGTGCTGTAGAACTAGAGAAGGGACAAATATTCTGATATTCAAAACAGGGACAAGACTGGAGTGTGTAAATTGGAGACACAGACCAACAGAGTAGATGTGATACAGACAGCCAGGTGGTGTAGCAGATAAAGCCTGAGTTCAAATAAGGCCTCAGTCACTTATTAGATGTGACCACGGGCAAGTCACTTAACCTCCATCTGCCCCAGTTTCCCCATCATCTGCCTTCCAGGATTGTTACAGTGATAAAAATCTGTAACAACGCTTTACAAACCTATTGTTATTGTTTAAATTCCTGACAAAAAACTAGAATGTATTTTTTTAAAGGAATGATCACCTAGCATTCTTGACAAGTTGAGTAATCCCCACTTAGTGTAACTTCTCTACACTCCCTCCCTTCATGTAGATTAAAGCTCTTCCACACTTCCATAGATAATTGTAAGAAGTGTTATAGTTTAAAAAAAAAAAAGATAAGTCACCAATGACCAACCTTCTGGCAGAGATCCTCTCCAAATGTGGCTAGGTTGGCCCTGAGATAACAAACATGGCAGGTCTCACTAACAGGCCTTCTAGCTTGAGAGAAGCTACTAAAGCTCTGACATGTCAAGGCCTTAAAGCAGCTTCAGTCATGCCTGGGAGTCAGTACTTCTGAGGAGGCTTGCTTAGAACAACAGCTGTTTGTATCACACTTTCTAGAGATCTTTACATTATCTCATTAAAACCATTCAATTAAATGTGTGATTAAATGCTATGAGCTCCTATTAAAAATACATAGTCTTCTCTCAAAAGGTGCAATTCTAAAGTCAGAAAACATGCATCTTATTGGATCTTATTGGATCAGTGAGCTCCAGCTTTGGGGAGAATAGGTTGTTGTTTTGATCATGGGAATATTGACCTGGTGGAGGTAGGAATAGGAAGTAGGGAGAGAGCACAGTACATCAGGAACTATACAGAGGAGTGCCACGTATGTACAGAATACATCGACCCTTATTCTGGGTTCCTATACATGTTATTTAAGGATCTTCAAAACTTTCTTTTCTTTCTAACCTTTTCACGCTTTTCTCCCTTCTCTATACTTTATGATATAACTACACTGTCCTATTTGCAGTTCCTCCAACACAACCTTCCCTCTCCCATCTCTGCTTCACTATTCTGCCCCTCATGACCGAAATGCTTTATCACCTCACTTCCACTCCTTACTTTTCCTGACTTCCTTCAAGACTCAAATGCCACCTTCTCCAAGCAGCCTTTCTGGACTTCTCTCTCACTCCTCCACCTCCGACAGAATATTCCCTCCAAAAGTATCTTCCATGTACTTTGTATATATTTTCTATGTTATTTAGAGAGTATCAATTGGAACGCAGGCTCCTTGAGAGGAACAGTGTTTCTGCCTTTCTTCATATCCCCAACATTTAACTGTCAGTGCATAGAAATGCTTCTTTACTATGTCTTGCTCCTTCCCAACCCACCGATTCCAATTCCCAATCTCCTAGGAATAATGTCTCCTAGTGGGAACCTAAATTTCTTAGCAGCAAAATGTATGTAGAGATTCTTTCAGCTGCAAACCATGGACTGACTAGTCTTGCCATCTAGTGGTAGCATCAAAACCTACAGGATAACCCTAAAGTGACTGCTTTTGTAGAGATACAAAATTTATTCTCCAGAGAATAATAACAACATACTATCTTTGTATATAAAGACACTTGTTCTGGTCCATCATCAGTAATGAATGTGCTTTGAATACTTTTTCCGACACTGGCTGAGAAACAAATATTCATAGTCCATTTATTCCTTACCCTTAATTTCCCTTAGATGCAAACACATCTGGAAGGTACTATGTGTTCAAGTTGTAACCTACTACAGTGTTAAGAACAATGACACACCACAGAAAAGGAGCTTAAGATCTCTCTGCATTATCAATACCGTGCTCCAAAAACAGAGCTAATCAGAAGCTGTTACATCATTTGTAAAAACATAAATTATGTAAGTTTATAAGTACTAATAGCTTACCTCTTTTGGATATGCAAAGGCTGAAGATCCCCAATTGGTAATCCATCTGGTGTAAAGTATTTCAGCAGCTCTTTTGCATCTAGTAAGGTGGCTGATTCCCGATGATCATCCTTATGGCCCAGCAAATGCTCAGATGAACGTGACAGCATAGGAGTTCTAGAGGGGTGGGAGGTGGAAGGAATTAATCTATTAAGGAAGATCTAGAATTCAACCTGACCATAAAAAGTTGATGATCAGAAACCAATAAAATAAAACCCAAACTAACCCTATAGCCAGGGATGAGTAAAGGATTATATAATTTACTAAAATGTTCCCTCTCTTATTACATGGGTCAGCTTGCTTACTGGGGGGATGGGAGAGAGAGTTAGAAATAAGGCTAATATATATGTATACATATTTGTGTTGTGTATATCTATGTACCCACACATCCATAATTTTTAAAGGATGTAAGTAAGCTCTTTGAGGATAGGGATCATCTTGGTTTGTCATTATATACAAAGAATATTTTGGGCACAGTGCCCAAAATACAGTATGTGCTTAAAAAATTCTTACTGAATGAATGAATAAAAACTGAGAGAATGACTAAATATAAGTACAAAAGAAAAAAATTTAGAAATCACAACAGATCTCCGACTATATAAGTCAGCAATGGCTGGCATGACTTTGTGTGCTGCTGCCTATGGACAGTACTGAGGCATGTATTCCTCCTCGATGGAATTTTCTCTTGATTAACCTCACTGTACTTCAATTTCTTCTTTACACATTATACTCTTGGGCACTTATATAAGGTTTCTAAAATTTTAAACTGTACAAGATTTTATGACACTGGTAAGTAAGTGTATCTTCTGCAAACCCTACGAAATTGTAAATTTTTCAGGGCAAGGACTACTGTCCTTTATGTCTCTTTTACCTGTTGAGAATTTACTGAAAGAGGACTGAAGTTCAGAATGCCCATGAAAAGATGCAGTCATCATAAAATTCTCAAGGTCTCTTCAAGCCATGATTATGGCTCACTATGAAAAGGCACTGAATCACCAGCATGAAATACTTGACATTTAGATACTATTTTATGCTTGTCTAAGTCCTGCTTACAACAGTCACAAATGGTAGATAAGGCACAAGTATTATTGCTAACTGAAGTAATTGGTACAAAAGCGTTTTGAATAACTACAATTATTGTACAGGTACTCTATTTATGTAATTTCACAGTTAAGAAAACTGGGAACCAGTGGGGTTAAAAGAATTGCCCAAAGTTATATAACTCTCTAACACAGCCAGGAATGTAACACAGGTCTCTGGACTTCCAAGCTGGGTACTTTTTATAATCAAAAAAGAGTCACCAAAAATAGCTAGCTACAGAAAGTAATGAGAACTGAAAAAGGAGAACAATTATGTTTTGACTCAAGGAAGAGCTTTGCAACATTGAAATAACACTGTATTTAATCAGAAGGCCAAACTCAAACTCCTATCACATCACCTTGTTCCCAAAATATAATGAAGTGATACTTTATCTCTACAGAATAATGACTATACATGACTATACATTAATGAAAGAACAATTCTTCCTCTTATTCTCTAGACTGGGTCCTAATCTATGTGAATAGAATACTAACACTATAGTTTTAGAATTTTTTAAGTTTTAAGTTACTTTTATTAACTGATGACAAATATATTTATATTACCCTTGTCCCCATTCAAAATCATTCTTAATTTTTGAGTGAATGACATAAAGACTAACAAAAGTCAAATAATTATTTTTTAAAAACCTTCCATAACATTATTTTATAATGAAATCAGATGTTTGCATCATGATGTGTCTTATTTTGGAACCTGACATAAACTACTTCCTGGATTGGTCTAATTTTTATCTGGCAACTGGTGAGTACTGACTCTGTATAACACTAGATCATTCCATATTCTTCATACAATGGGAAAAACGTATAATTTGTATTTGCAAGTACTTTATATGCAAGAATAATAACAAAGCATTTTAAAAATAAAGGTTCACAGGTGAGATTACAAGGTAGTAGCTTCCCCCCTCCATTACCCCAACCTTTAACTTGATCTACACATCAAACAAACTGAGAAATAAAATCAAGCATCTTTTGCCCACAAACATTCACCCTAAATGAAAAGTTAAGTAAGCATTCCCTTAATTTCTGGTGCTGACAGAGAATAGAAAACAAATAAATTTGTGAGAGAATATGCTAGAGAAATGAAATGATAAACACCTAAAAACACCAAGGCATGCAATAAACACCACTAAATAGTCCCATAAGTCAACAAATCAACTAGCATTTATTAAACACTTATTATGTTTCAGGAACTGTGCTAAGTGGCAGGGATAAAAAGAAAAGGTAAAAACACAGTAGTTGCCTGTACAGAGCTCTCTTTATAATGGGGAAGACATCATACATGCATAACATATAGAGGGCAAATGGGAGGTGACCTCAAAGGGGAGGCATTAATGGCAAGAGGAAGGAGAAAGGACTGGGTAAGGTCTCTTCTAGAACACAGAACTTAAACTGAGGCTTGAAGGAAGCCATAAAAGCCAAGAGAAGATGAGGAGAAGGCATTCCAGGCATGAGGGACGGCCAATGCAAAGGTATGGTGTCAGAAGATACAGTGTTGTAAGTGAAAAGCAACAGGACCAGTGTTACTGGAAGGAGAGTAAAGTGTGAAAAGACTGGAAAGAGCACAGAGTGAACTGAATAGGATGGGATCATATCTTAAAAGAAATCAAGGTAAACGGTGAGAAAGAAATGTAGTGGGAGGAGAGAGGGTGAAATGGAATGGGATAAATTATCTCTCATAGAAGAGGCAGGCAGGAGTCTTCTTAGTAGAGGGAAAAAGAGGAGAGATGAGGAAAAAA
>CM053773.1:148152697-148258448 GCA_028658325.1 Potorous gilbertii
ATCAAAGAACCTGTGGTAGCAGGCTCCCCTGTGTATGGTGGGGTGCTTACTGTTACAAGCTAGAACTATCCAAGGCCATATTTGAGCTGAGGTCTTTTTGACTCCAGACACAGCCTGCTCTATCCACTTCACCACCTAGCAGTTCAAATTGAGTTACTTGTCATTCCTGAGCTGCCCATCCCTGATCCTAACTCTCTGTCCACATTAGTGTGTGTGGGAGGAGTGAGAGGAAAATTCACTTTGAAATCCCATGGACAGGCCCTAAAGTCTCCAGATTCCAAAGTTGAGCAAAGCTGACAGGGATGGCCTAACGTGTACCTAGATAACTCAACTCAGGCCATCACATTATTTGTAGGGGTTCCATGTCCCTGGGCATGTTCATCAGGGCATTTCTAATCACTTTCCCTTGCAAACCTAAATATTAAATAATGCTTTGTATGTGGTAAAACAACATAAAATCCTATATTTTTAGGGATAATTTAGTTCTCTAACTTTAAAAGTCCTTTTGTGTCCAAGTTAAAGTGGGATTTTTGCAACATATACTTGCAGAATTCAGTAAATAAATTGTTACTGGAGAATTGTGGTTTGCAAATTCTTTAAGTGTGTGTTTTGGGGGGGAAATGGGGGAAACACACACACACACACACACACACACACACACACACACACACGCACACACACGCACGTACCAAAGTGTGTGAAGGGAAGTGTCTATTGTAATTGGGGAAGAGATGATAGTGGTATTTCAACCCCTGTTGTCTGACTTCCTTATGCCAAGAATAAAGCCAGGAGCTGAGAAAGCAGATGCCGGGAGTTTTAAGGCCAAGTTAAACTTAGAAGAATGAAAAGAAAAGAGAAGGACTTTCTCTAAAGCTGTAGGAGTTTTAAAGGTCAATATTGGGAAAGATTCAGCAATATTTAAGAAAAAGACACTTTGTATGTATCAGAAATGTTATATTTGAGACTCCCAGGGAACTTTGAGCTGAAAAGGCTCTTCATGATCCTCCAGCAAGACAATTTACCTGATTCTCAGTTTTCAAACCTGGAAAATGAAAACACTGGACTAGAAAACCTTTGTTATTTCTTAACTTTAAATTTACATTCTCCTAATCTCATTCCAGGGTCCATAAACTCCCAAAAGATCTATGGATAGATTGCAAAGTCATCTGTGAACTTGGATGGAAAAAAAAAAACCCAAACCAAATCAGATTTTTATTTTTAATATTTAGCATTTTCTTCAGCCTTTAAAACAAACAAACAATCTGATAAAAAAAACAACATTATGCTGAGAAGGGGTCTATAGATTTCACCAGACTGACAAAGGGATCTGTGAGACAAAAAGGGTTAGATGTCTTGTTCTAATCCAATGACGTCAGAGAGAGTCAAGTGATTTACCCAAGCTCCCAGAGGGTAATGGCAGAAATTGTTCATGAACAGAGTTCTGTGGGTTCAGGGAAAGGTTAGGTTGGATCTCACGGCCTGACATTCTGTAAGGAAATTCAGCCCAGGAGGTATGGGAAGCTCTCAAGAATGAAATTTTGAAAACACAAACAATTCCAATGTGGGGAAGATGGGGAAACTGACAAAACTGAGTAATGTGGATGCACAGGGAACTCTCTCACCTGCTTAGATGGTTAAAAGTCATGTACAAAAGATGAAGGAAAGAGCAGGTAATGGAGAACGAAGATAGTCTTGCTGAACTGGTAGCAATAACAATAACTTATTATCATTAACTAACTTTTACATAGAGTTTTAAGTTTTACAAAGTGTTTTATTAATATTATTTTGTGCTCACAATGACCGTGAGATGTAGGTGCCCCTATTATTCTTATTTTACAGAAAAGGAAACAAAGGTCAGGAGTAAGGATAGAAGAAAGAAATAAAGATTTATTACGTACCTATTAATTATCAGGTCCTTTGCTAAGTGTTTTACAAATATCTCATTTTATCCTCACTGCAATTCTGTAAGGCAGGCACTTTTACAGATGAGCAATTCATGCAAACAGCAGTTAAGTGACTTGCTTAGGCTCGCACAGCTAGTAAGTGTTTGAGGTTGGATTTGAACTCAGGTCTTTTTGTCTTCAGGTAAAATGCATTCTCTACTGGTCCACTGGTAAAATCTTAGTATTGAAAACATGGGCCTTTGCCAACCCTTGTTTCACTTGTGCTCAGTCTTCAAGTTTGCTATTTGTGTAGCATGGCTACCCAATCACACTCAATTTCTACAAATTTCTCTAGAGAGACATTGATGGTGGGGTACTCCTTTCTCCTTCTTACCACTTAAAGGAATGCAAAGCACACCCAAACGAGGCAGTCTTATGGGGTCTAGCCCATTACTGTGGCTACATTTTAAAAAATGTTTTCTTGGTGTATGTTTTTTCCTGTGAGATATTTCACATTATCTTCTATTTTTTTTTATTCTTTTGGTTTTGTTTTGTAATTTCTTGGTTTCTCATAAAGTCATTAGCTTCCATCCTAATTTTTAAAGAACTATTTTCTTCAGTGAGCTTTTGAATCTCCTTTTCCATTTGACTAATTCTGCTTTTTAAAGCATTCTTCTCCTCATTGGCTTTTTGGACCTCTTTTGTCAATTGAGTTAGCCTATTTTTAAAGGTGTTATTTTCTTCAGCATTTTTTTGGGTCTCCTTTAGCGAGCTGTTGACCTGCTTTTTGTGACTTTCTTTACATTGCTCTCATTTCTCTTTCAAAATTTTTCCTCTACCTCTCTTACTTGATTTTCAAAATCCTTTCTGAGCCCTTCCATGGTCTAAGATCAATGCATATTTATTTTGGAGGTTTTGGATGCAGAAGCCTTGACTTCCTCTGATGTTATGCTTTGTTCTTCCTCATCCGAAAGGATGGAAGAAAATAGATAAAATCTTGAAGATAAATAGAAACTCATCTGTTTATAGTTTTAAGATTTGAAGCCTTTTACAATATGGCTCTAATCTAACTTTTTTATTAACCTAATTTTCAAAACTGATTACACATTACTCCCCATCATGCAGTCCACTTTCCAGTAAGACTAGTCTATTTGCTATTTCCTCTTACATAACACGTCATTTCCAGCCTCCTTGCCCTTACCCAGATTGATCCCATGATCTGATAGGTACTTCAAGACTGAGCCTGGGTTCCTTCTGTAAGAGACCTTTTCTTTTGTTGTTCTGGATGTTTGTCCCCCCAAAATTCCTTTGAATGTATTTTGTGGATCTCATCTATTTATCTATTTATGTATTATATCCAGTCAGTACACTATAAGCTTTTTCAGGGCAGGGCTTCTGTTGTTGTATCCACAGTGCCAGTTTAATAAACTTTTATTTAAATGAGTTGAATTGTCCTGTTTACATGTTTTTTGCAGGAGCAGATTTTTAACTTGTTTCCTATGATCCCACAACAAACCTCAAGGGGCTTTTCTGGGCTAGCCATTAGTTTCATTTCAGTTATTTTAAATTTTAAGTTATTTTTATATCCTTGAAAATAGAACCATCTGTCTCTTAGTTGTGAAAGAAATGAATCACAACAGTCACAAATGCTTTTACCAAACTCTATGATGGAAAGAGTAGGGAACCAGAGAATCTGGGTTCAGATCTTGCCTCTGTCACTACCTGTGTGTCCTTGGGCAAATCATTTAACCTCTCTGGGCCTCAGTTTCCTCATCTGTAAAATGAGGGGGTTAGATTAGATGGCCTCTAAGATCCTTGTTGGCTCTAAATTTATATTTCTATGATGCTTTACAAAGGAAAGATGACATTTATGATCTAGCAAAAAGGAAGCCTAACATCTAATAGCTATCTGAAGCTGGGCAAAAAAGGGCCAAGAATACCCTTAGTTCTCTAGAAAGCAATTTAATGACATTTAATTATAGATTTGAAGGTAGAAAGCACCTTGAGACATTTAGTCCAACCCCTTTAATTTACAGATGAGCCTTAAGAACTTGTGACTTGCCACACTTCCCATTTCTAAGCTGGAATTTGAACCCAAATTCTCTGACTTTGGAGGTGAGAATCTTTCCATTCCACAATAGCTGCTATATTATGCCACTTACCGGTCACAGAATGCAATGCGAGCAAGATCTTGTATTTTGCAGGAAAACAGAAACAGAAATAAATGAGGAAAACTAAATCCCCATAAATGATTTAAAAATAAAATCAGATTAAAGGGCGAAGGCAGAAGAATGAGATCATCAGGAGAATATAAATGGTGCTGATTTATTCAAGGTAATCTGAATGATAAATGGTACATGACTAGAAGACAATTAGTCATAACATCAGGCCTGCCCTTGTTGCCAAACCAGCCTCTAGAGAACGCCCTGGTACAAATGGACAACTTGAGGATTTCCAGATGAATTTAACCCTTGAGAATCCATATACTGAATAATAATGAAAACATGTAAGTGTAATTGGGGGCCGCCAAAATCTGAAATCTGGCGGTGGGAAAGGAGTGGTTTCTGAGACTCCTTCATAGCAGGCCTTTCTTTCTTCTTTGGTGTTCATGAAAGTTGGTTAGATAGTCTGAAAGGGGGCAACTGGGCTGCTAAAGGGTGGCTTAATTGGAAAGTGTAATTATTGCACTGTTGAGTTTTCAGATAAACTTTTCCCTTCTGCCAGAACGGAAAGGGAAGGCAAATGTTTTCTATTCCCAGTTAGAAAAGAAAAAAAGAGTCTTATGTTGACACTTTTCTACTGCCCACTTTGATTTTAGTTGGAAAACAAATCATGGATGAAGTAGAAATAACAGACAGCTAGGGAAAGGGGCCTGAATCTTATTTTTATCTTAGGCACCCACCACCTGTTTAATGCCTTATTTCTTATTACTTAATCTCCAAAAGTGCCTCACTCTCTCCTAGGTTATTCCCTCCTAGAGGCTTAGAGGAAACAAACTCACTGTTTCAGACTGTGAAGGAATCATTTTAAAAAAACATTATTATTGACACTCTTAAAAATACGAATAAATGAGACATGGAATAAATCTACAAATACAGAACTATTTAAAACATTTTGATTAGAAATATAGCAACGTAAATTATAAAAAAAATATAGTAATAACTGTTTCATGTTCCCTCCAAAATTCATCTGTATACTTAAAAAGTTTTGCATTTTTCTACGATGTATTAAAAATATGACTCTAATCAAATGACTGGGCTTACTCTGTAGGTCTTTAGATTAATCTCTTTTTCTTACTGTATAGGGCAGCTGGGTGGGGCAATGAGTAGAGTACTGCATCATCTTCCTGAGTTCAAATCGAGCCTCCAGACACTTTACTAGTTGTGTGACTCTGGGTAAGTCACTTAACCCTGTTTGCCTCAGTTTCCTATCTGTAAAATGAGCTGGAGAAGGAAATGGCAAACCACTCCAGTATTTTTGCCAAGAAAATACCAAGAGGATAAAGAGTGAGACTGAAAAATGACTCAAAATCTCATTACATGCTTCAGCGGACCATACAGAGCCAGAAGTCACTCACTCAGGTCATGATTTGAGCCTGTTGTTCTCCATTCTTAGAGACAGGTCTCTTTCCATTTGTTTCACAGATGACACATAGGAGGCATTGGAGTTTTCAAATTCCAGCCTTTAGTAGGTTCACTCTTGATCTGGTCAGACAGGCAAATACCTTCTAGGGGAGTTAAATCTTAAATCTTACTTTATTCTAGTCTAGTCTTCTCAAATGGCTGTTGGAAGAAGCAGTTCCTACAGCATTCTCTAAACACCCTTCTTGCAGGGACTAGAAGGAAGACCCCTATGTCTTGATGGGGTCAATTGAGACAGGCACAGCTTGTGCACTCCCCTAAATCTTCTCTAGCCTCAAAGGGGGCCCATTGAGGGAGGGAGGTTCCCTATGGATTCCCTGTGATTTTCTCCCACTCACTGACCAATGCCCACTTGCTTTATAGGGCATGGACAAAGAAGACATCTTGCCAATATTAAGCTCACAGGTTAACTTTAGCAATGTTGTCATTCTGCGCAAGTATAGTAAGTATCACATTATATCACCCCTTATCTCATGGCACAACCTCAGTAGGACTGTCTGTCACTACGATTTGGGAATTACTATCTAGAATCCTTGCCAGTATTCTAGGAGTTATTATCTAACACCTGGAAATTAGACATTTTCATGGTTATGGATCCTGGGAAACTGAATTCTAAGAAGGATAACAAAATCTTCCTTACATATACCGCTGTACCACACTCCTTGTTATTTTGTTGTTGCAAAGAATTCTATTATATTAATTTAAAAAAATTTTTGATTTTCAATGAATAATCACCAATTTTTTTCTCTCTCCCCTCCTTCCTGTATTGAAAAAAATAAAGAGAAAACCTCTATAACAAAGAGTCAAGCAAAACAAATTCCCACATTGGCCATGTCCAGAAAATGTGTCTCCTCCTGCATTTTTAGTCTATTACCTCTCTGTCATCCATTGTCCTCTAGATAAATAGTTGGTCATTGCAATCATCAGAGTTCTTTCAAAATTGTCTGTCTTTATCATGCTGTTGCTATTGTCAAAGTTGTTCTTTTCATTTCAGTCTGCAAAAGTTCATATAAGTCTTCCCAGGTTTATATAAAACCATCCCTTGTTATTTCTTTACATCATAATGATAATCTCTCGCATTCATACATACACAAGTCTGTGAAGGATTTGTGACTTCATGAGCAAAGGAAATTCCTGTAGTGGTACTTTTTCCACCCAAGCAGAACTCAACCCATCTATCGCTTAGAAGATGTTTGAGGGAATTTCTTGGGGCATAGAGGGGCTAAAGGACCCATCTACTATGTGTCAGGGATGGAAATCTTAATCCAAGACTTTTTGACTCCAACTCTAGTCCACACAGTCTGTACTATATGAAAATACTACAATTTATTTAGTCCGGACAAATACATCTCTATGTAAGTTTAAAAAAAACAATTTATGAATATTTTTGTAAATAAAGGTCCATTTTTCTTTTTAATAACATTTGTAGGACAGCTTTTTTAAATTCCCAAGATGTATATTACTTCATGTAGACTGACCACTGTTAAATGGAGATTCAGTTCAACAATTTTACAAACATTTATTAAGAGCCTACTATGTTCTAGACATTATTCTAGGCATTGAGTATACACAATCTCCTCTCCCTACTTGAATCTCTTTCTATCATGGAAGTTATATTCCACTGAGGAAACCAAGTTGTGTGCAGAAATACAGATTATATACAAAGAAATTTAAAGAATTTAAATTTTAATTAAAGAAATTAAGAAGGAACTAAAACTGAGGGAAGGTGGTGGAGAAAAAGATCTCATTATACCTGAATTTTGTTTTGAAGAAAGCTAAAGATGCTAAAATATGGAAGTGAGAAGGAGTTGGTGGCATGGGGAGCCACTGGGCCAAAGGAATGGAGGTGAGAAATGTTGCATATAGTGAACAGGAAGAAGGTTTAATATAGTTTCACACTTGATTGAAAAGAACTTGAATGAAATAATACTAGGGAGCGTAAGACTTGAAACACTTCTTGTGGTCAGTCACTTTCATTAATGTTCAACTATTTGTGACCCCATTTCCTTCTTCAGCTCACTTTACAGATGAGGAAACTGAGGCACAGAAGGTTGAGTCACTTGCCCAGAGTCACACAACTTACTAGCTGTGTCTGAGTGTCTGAAGCCAGATTTGAATTCAGGAAGATGACTGACTTTTCCTCACTCTAGACTTGACTCTCTATCCACTGCACCACAGTAGGTGTTAAATGCTTGTGAGCCAATTTCACTTTGCTTAGGTGTTGGAGATTGTGACATAAGATGTTCTATATACATGCGAATTATTATTAATAGCCTTAATAAAAACCAGTCACCATGCTAGGTTTGAACAAAATTATTTCTTATGTAAAATTATATATTAGGTAACAGGGTTGCTAAGCAATATTACATCCATATCCTTATTTAATTGTTGCAATTAGCATTTCCCAGCAGATGCCATATTGTAAGTCATTAAGTAGGAAAAGCAGCAGGTCAGATTCCGTAAGTGTCCAGAACTGGTGGTCTCATATCTCTTCATCTACTGGACATCTATGATGGAACCCAGCAAGGATGATTGATTAACCCAGTAGGACAGAAGTGGAAACCCAAGCAGCCATTGAAACTCTGGTAAGTTGGGAAGAAGGTAGTGTCCATGGTCCTGAAAAAATTGGCAATGGCATACGAGTATTTTCTCAAAGGAAAACACTTTTTCAATCTGACTTTTAAGATTTCCACACCATCATTTTATAGTCTTTTATACATAGGGTCAACTACGGAATAAATGATTTCTGAAGTGATTTTTGAAAAGACTAGAATACAATCAGGGGTTGATTTTGGCCAGTATATCAATGGTAATATGATATTAATAGTAGCATTTATGTAAATACTTTAAGGTTTGCAAAGCACTTTGCACATGTAATTTTATTTGGTCCTCATAACAACTCTGAGAAGTAGGTATTGGTATTGTCACACTTTTACATCTATTTATTAAGTGTCTGAGACAGGATTTGAATTCAGATCTTCCTGACTACAACTCCAGTCACTGTGCTAGGTACATGCCTCAACACAAAAACACACATGTATAAGGTGTAAAGAGAAAATGAACATTTTATAAGAATCTGACAAATAGACAACCATTGCTAAAAACAAAAACCAGTTAAGACTCCTTTAGCTTTCAATTTTATCTCCTCCACTAGTTCATCCATTAGTCTTTTTGTGAGTATGCAATTTAGGCTTTGAAATAATACATCTTTAATGAATTAAACAGTAAAAAACGATCAACTAAAAGGGAACTTAGAGAGCCAATCCAATACCGTTGTTTTTAAGGGTGAAGAAGTATTAAGGAAATTAAGTGATGTACTAAAGTTATCCAAGTAAGAAAAGGAATAAGATTCAAACTCAGGACCTCTCACTCCAAAGCTTTTCAGCACGGTTTGCCTACTGTGTATCCTAGGCTAAGCTGAGGACACAAAGGCAAAGTGAAATTCTTTAACCTTCATACTCTGCCCTTAACGTTCTATTAGGGACAGGCACATAGATATTGGCTTTTATTTTAATTTTATTTTTATTCTAATTTTATTTTAATTAATACTTAAAAATATAACAAAAATATTTCGATGTAAATACAAAGTAATTTCAGGAAAGAGCAAGTACTGGCAATTTCAGGTGAGGGAAATCAAGGAATGCCCCTGAGCTAAGCTTAGAAAGAAATTAAGGATTCTAAGAGGTGGAGATGAGAAGTTAATTTGAGGACTTCTGGCATAGAGATGGATATGGAGGGCTAAAGTTTTTGAAAGATTTAAGAAGTAGAATCAACTCAG
This sequence comes from Potorous gilbertii, assembly GCA_028658325.1. Lineage (NCBI taxonomy): Eukaryota > Metazoa > Chordata > Mammalia > Diprotodontia > Potoroidae > Potorous > Potorous gilbertii. The sequence continues at coordinate 148,162,000 of CM053773.1, forward strand.
TGACCAACCATGGTTTCCGAGGACTGATGATAAAGAATGCTACCTACCACCTGAAAGAAGGGTAATGGAATCAAGACAAAGAGAGAAATATGTATGTTTTGGACATAACTAATGTGAGAATTTAGGGGCTGCCAGGTGACAGAGCCCTAGGCTTGGAGTCAGGAAGATCTGAGCTCAAATCTGGCCTCAGACTCTTACTACCTGTGTGACCTTGGGCAAGTAATTTAACCTTTATTTGTCTCAGTTCCTCATCTGTAAAATGGAGACACACTGGCAAACCACTCCAGTATCTTTACCAAGAAAACCCCATGGACAAAAAGTCCATAGGGTCATGTAGAATTGGATACAACTGAATGACTGAACAATGACAAATGTGGGAATTTGTTTTATTCAACCATGCATATTTGTTGCATAGGTTTTCTTTTTCTTTTCCCCAATGGGATGGGGACAGTAGGAGCAAGAGAAAATAATTTTTATTTATTGAGAAAATTAAAATCTAATAAAACACAACAAGTTTTGTTTTTCTGGAATAAGTAGAGTACATGAAAGTGGCAAGTAATCTGAAACAAAATTGGAAAGGTAAATGGGCATCATCTATGAAGTGCCCTTTTACTAATATTATCTTGTCTCTTGAAATTTGACTTTAATGCCCTCCCCTTCCTCCTTTCTGTGCCCCTTTCTTCTTGTTTACATATTCCTGACATCCCAAATAGTTAGTATTTAGAAGTACTATAAACTCCTCTAAGATAGATTGTACCCAAGGAGACAGGTGGCTCTATGCTAGCAACTGTCTCACCACAATCCCCAGTGGGGCCTAATTTTACCTTGCCATTCTCCACAAAAGATCTGAAGGGCATGAAGTCATGCCAATAGGGTGAAAGGCTGCCTGTTTATCTCAGTATCATTCTCTGTATCTTTCTTTCTTTCCTTCCTTCCTTCCCTCTCCTCTTTTCTCTCTCTCTCTGTCTCCCTTGCCCCCCTCACAAACCAAAGTAAGGCAAAGAAATACAAGGTCTAACCTAAATCAGAAGCATCCTTCCTGTGAGAACCATATTCACTGAACAATTGGTTATGACATAGTGCCTTAAGATACAAGGTTCCAGTAAAGAGAGAAGGAAAGAAGAAAGACAGGAAAAGAAAGAAGAGAAGAAGAAATAGAGGAAAGAAGGAAGGAGGAGAAGAAGAAAGGAAGGAAGGCAGAAGTGGAGAAAGGAAGGGAAGAAGAAAAGAAAGAAGGAACGAAGAGATAAAGAACAGTAGAACCCTCCTCCTCCCCAACACATGGCTGAGGCTTCAATAATTCACCATGTATTTACTAAGCCCCTGCTATGGCATGTCACTATGCCAAGTGGTTGGGGTATAAAAACTAAAAAAGTCCCTGCCCTCAAGGAAGAACCTGTCAGAGCAGCACAGGGCCAAGTGCAGTACCCTGGAGTCTGCAGGAATGACTCCCTGCCAAGCTGCCATCAAACAACTGAGGACTGCTCTGAGAGTCCAGCCATTCGAGCTATTCTGAAACCATCTAATTGTCTTCCCATATGGTCCTCTTCTCTCCATCTTCTGCACAAGGTGGTTTTGTTCAACAGAGAGAAACAGAACCAGGGATATTAACCAAGTCCTCAGGCAGCTTGTCGGGTATATCGGGGCCCTCTGAGGCACCCACCAAGCTCTTTCCCTTAGGCTCTCTGTGATCTGGCTGCCACTCTCTCCAAGCCCCTTCATTGTTGGCATCACTGTACCCTTTTTAATCTAAGGGATTGTGTGAATTATGCAATCAGATCAATAACTTGAAGGTTCCATCCAATTTAGGGAAACTCCTCTTTGTTCTGGTTCCTACTGTGTTTCCTAACTACTCAAGCCTCCTTGAATCATTAGAAAAAAAGATTAATAAAAGGACAGGAAAATAGGAAGATTAATGAAGGTCAGTATCACCTTTGATTTACCGTGTTCTCTCAAGCACAAACTTTCATCTTCCAACTTCAGCATCCTTCCCAATCCTCTGAGCATGGGCTGGCATGGATGTGGGCAGCTAGAATATGAGGACAGACTACTCCCATGTGATGGAAGACATGACATCTGCTCAGAATCGCTTTGGTTTGTCTCAGGAGTCCTATTCACCAGGGTTTCCAGTCCAACTCTCCTTGCCCTGACCTCCGGTCCCTCTAGACGTGCTTCTGTTTGTTCCAGTTATTGCTTCTTGGGTTTACATACACCTCATATCATTTCATCACCCAAGTCAGGATCTGTCTCATGCCCCCAGTGCTGTGGTCTCACTAGTTGTGTTAAGTAAATGGCTTGAGCACCCAAGTGGGTTTGCTCCATTCCAAATGCCAAGCCCCTCTCTTCTCTGTGTTTTCTTTCCTTAAAAGTCCCTACTTTTCTCTGTTGTCTCATGTTCCATCCCTACAGTTTTGGTCCCCCTCTGACCCCAAGCCAAATGAGCAAATTAATATAGTTTATTTGAGAGATGTAGGGAAAAGGAAGCACTAAAGAAAAAAGAAACCAAGGAAGATATCTCCTAATAATAATAGCCAGCATTTATATAATGTTTTAGAGTTTGTAAATCCCTCATTTAATACTCACAACACATAATTGCAGAAGCATTTAATATCCTCTTTTTACAGATCAGTAAACTGAGACTGAGAAAGGTTAAGTTGCTTGCTTGGGGTCGGATAGTATATGTCTGAGGCAGGATTTGAACTCAGATCTTCCAGATTTCAAGTACGGCACTTTATTCACTGTACCCCCAACCTGCTTAGCAGATAACACTGGAACTCAGCATTGAAGACTTAGAGACAGAGGTAGGGATGAAAGGCCCGGGAAAGTACTTACTTTAAGGTTTTGTGAAAGAAGTGAAGGAAACTGGGAAGAAATAGGAGTTCACCAGTTTAAGAAAGCAGCAGGGAGAAGTCTGGCTCAGTTATGAGGTAGTGGGAACCACACAGGATAGTGGAAACCAGCTTTATGGGAACTGCAGGGGCAGAGCTTTGTTTTTCAGGTTCTGTATGGACTCTCTGCAAGCTATTGCTCTGTATGGAACTTAGAAGCCCCTGGGAGTGGGAAACCTTTGTTTTCTTTGCATCCTGGTGGGATCACCTGAAAGCAGTGACAATGACGGGGGAGGATACGTGGGAAGCGGGAGGGGAGTTGGCAAAGATGCAGGAGAAGAAAGGAGAATTCACATTTAAGACAATGGAAGCACACAATACTACACCATTCTGATTCAGCACAAGTGAAGCAAAGTTTTCTCCCCAAAGTATTGCTACAGAGAACCAAATAGCTTCAGTGGGATGGGCCGTAGCCGACAACATTGATTGGTGGGTTACTTGACCCAAATGTCTCCCATAGATTTTTTATTCAAGTGAAGCTTGGTTTCAGGCAAAATTGACACAAAAAGATATCATAGTGTTTATAATGTTGACCACAGTAATGACAATAAATTCACATGAATATGGGGCTGTATCTGAGAACTGAAAAGGATCTTTGGGATCATTTGGTCATAGTGTCATAAATTTAGAACTAGAAAGGACTTCAGAAGTCAGTGACAAGATCCATCACTTTCTACAGATGGGGAAAATGAGGCACAAAAAGGAAAGTAACTTGCCCAGTTCACCCAAGTCATAAGAAGGAGAGCCATGACTTAAACCCAGATCAATCCAGCCCTCTGACTCCAAATTCAGTGCTTATTCCAATAAATTCAATCCAATCCAATCCAACAGACATTTATTAAACGCTTATGACATGGCAGGTACTGTGCTAAGTGCTGAGTATACAGTTAAAAAGAATGACGGTTCCTGCTTACAAGTGAAAGGAGACAAAATACAGAAGGAGGTAGGAAAGTATGGTGGGGATGGGAGAAATGGGACACCAAGGGGTACTCTGGGACAGAGGCATCTTACTCCCTGCCAGTCAAACCAAGAAGAGCAGCTGAGTCCAGTTTCTGCCCTCTATAAAGGGAGGCATTGGGAGGAGTTTGGTCCTGCCCCTTCCAGTCCTCCAATCAGAGGGGAGAGCAGGGTGAGGCAGTTTGGTGTCAATCAAGGTTTGAGCTGGCAAAACTGTGGTGAGATTAGAAGTGATGAGCTGATCCTGGGAGGGGCATCTTGTTCAGACAAGGCAGTAGATGCAGAGCAGAAACTATTCCACACAGGTGGCCGCACATTTTCTCTTCAGTGTATGGTCCAAGAAACTGAGGCTTAAATGAGTTCATAGGAATTATAGATTGAGAGTTGGAAGGCGCTTTGGAGGCCATCTACCCAAGGCTCTCATTTTACCAGACAGACTAAGGTCACTTTCCTACTCAGTTTGTTAGTGAAGGACTTTTGATTATGTACAAGTATACTTTATGTATGTAGGTATATGCTTAATGACGTATCATGTAGGTTGAAAGGACTCAGAACTGGAAGGGACCTTAGAGATCCCTATTCTGACTCCGTAACTTAAAAAACTGGGAAATGAAACAATTTGCTCAAGGTCACATGGGCAAGATTTGAAATCAGGGCTTATGACTCAATCCGTTCATATTTTTACCAAACCACACTGCTTACCCTCTTTCCCCCTCTGTCTGTGTCTCCCTCCCCTCCCCTCTGTCTCCCCCATCTCTGCTTCTCCCCCTTTGTCTCTAACCCCCTCTCTGTCTCTAACCCCACTGCTCTCCAACCCCCACTCCCCACCAAGTCTCTGCCCCTTTCTCTGTCTCTCTCTTTCTCCGGCATCTGAAATTTAAAAGAAACTAGTCCTTAGTATTAAGTGGCAGTGCCCTAACCCAAAGGAATAAATTTTTAATGGTGCAATATTAGGCAAAGGGAAATTTAATGTGGAGTTATCACACTCTGCAGGTGGGTCTGTCAAAGCACAAGGCCAGCTCAGCCTTCAAGAATAAGTGACCAGAAAGTTCACAGTAGGGTTCAACAGAGCCACTAGAGGGTGTGCCAAGGTTGGTAATTAAAATAACTAAACTACTTTGGGAATGGTTCAGAGTACTCCTTTCTAGTGCATTTCATGTCAGCAAAGTGCTGGGTACTATACAATATGGGAGAATTAGAAACAGTTTTTCCTTGGTGGTGAAAAAAAAAAACCAAACCAAGAAACAACTAACCTCTCCCCTCCTCCCAAGATTAGAGTGCACTTTCTTACCTGAATGATATGGCAGAATTAAGCATGGTAAAGGGAGTGGGTTGTCTTATGCTTGGAGTCAGAAATTCAGGTTCTATCTACTCCATTTATTTGACTTTGTACATGTTACTTAACTTTCCTGAGCTTCAGTTTCTTTATTTATAAAATGAGGCAAAATGTTACCTGCAGTTATCTACCTCAGTGATTTTGTGGCCATCAAATGAGATAATCCATGTGGAGGGTTTTGAAAATCATTAAGAACTATTAGATGCTGGTACAGGGGAAAGGGGAGCTGGATTTGGAGTCAAAGGATAGGAATTTGAGGTCTACACAACCTACGCGACCTTGGGTACTCAGACACTTACTAGCTGTGTGACCGTGGGTAGGTCACTCAACCTTGTCTGCCTCAGTTTTCTCATCTGTAAAATGAGCTGAAAAAGGAAATGGCAAACCATTCCATTATCTCTGCCAAGAAAACCCCAAAATGGGGTCACGAATTGTTGGACATGACTGAAATGACCAAACAACAAAGACCTTGGGTAAGTTTGAAGACTTCATTCCTTTATTCCACCCACAATCTGACTTTTGAATGGTTTTTTTTTCCCACGCAGACGTGTCAAGCTGTTCTCTGGGCAGCAGGAACACCCTTCCATAGTTGTAGGAACAGGACCAAATAACCAAACCAACATGACCGCTCCTGGAAAGTGAATGTCAATCAATCACACTTAATTCTAGTACCTTCCCTCTATTGATTATTTTCTATTTGCCCCATACACAGCTTGTTTGTATACATTTGTTTGCATGTTGTGTTGCCCATTAGATTGTGAGCTCCTTGAAGTCAGAGACTATCGTGTACCTGTCTTTGTATCCCCAGAGCTTAGCATAGTGCCTGGCACATAGCTATTGTTGTTCAGTCATTTTCAGTCATGTCTTTGTGACCCTATTTGGGGTTTTCTTGGCAGAGATACTAGAGTATTACCTTTTCCAGCTTATTTTATAGATGAGGAAACAGAGGCAGATAAGGTTAACTGACCTGCCCAGGGTAACACAGCTAGTATGTGACTGAGGCTAGATCAGATTTTACTGACTCTAGACCAGTGCTCCCTCCACTGTACCACCTAGCTGCCCTGGCACCTAGTGGGCACTTAATAAATAATTGCTGACTGACATTCATCACCCCCACATATCCCAGAAGAAAACACATCTCCCTACCACTCTCCTTATATATTGCTTTTTCTTATTGTATGTAATGTAAGATCATTGAGGGATGTATGGTTTGGTTTTTTTATGTCTTTCCCCAGTGCAGAGCACAATGCATTATAAGCACTTTATATGTGTTTTCCATCCATCCACTCATTCATTCATTCTTTTCTTCCTTCCTTCATTCACTTCTATACCTTAGTTTTATCATCTATAAAACAAAGGGATTGGTTAGTTCTGAATGCATACTCAGAGGACCTGAGTTTGAATTTTGATAGTCACTTACTACTTGTGTGACTCTAGGCAAGACACTTCTCTTCTTTAGGACTCAGTTTTCTCATTTCTAAAATGAAGAGGGGCTCGACTTGGTGACCTCTTAAGTCCCTTCCTTCTCTGGATCTTTAATCCTCCCATCCTATGATTACATTACCTTTAATATCTCTTCCCACAGCTCCAAGATGATGATTTCATCTCAGTTATAATTATTATTTCCAAACTGGAAAAACTGAACCATAGGCCTAGCAATAGACTGTATGCCTGAAGAAATCAGATTGTCTAAGAAGACACTAAGGGGAAGCAATAAATTGGCAAAAGAAACACGAGCACTGATGAAATCAAGGATCTTTTTTCTTTTCTTTTTTTTAGGTAACTTGGGTTAAGTGACTTGCCCAGGGTCATACAGCTAGTAAGTGTCTGAAGCCAGATTTGAAATTAAATCTTCCTGACTCCAAGCCCAATGCCACCTACCTGCCCTAGTCAAGGACCTTTTCGATCATTGAAATAAATTTTTATCTGTGACAAGTGATACAGTATATAAAAGAGGCAGTGGAAAACTACCTTAAGAGTCCTAGGAACATCCACATGGGACTGGAAAGGAGCTTAGAGGCCATCAAATCATTTCACACATGAGGACATCTCAGGGCCCAAAGACTTCAGGTAACTTATCCAAGGTCATATAGCTAGTAAGTGACTAAGAGCAGAAGGTGAATACCATCCTTTCTGACTACAGATCCATTGCCCTATCCACTATATAAGGTCGCTGGGGAAACTTGAATTCAGATCTTGTTTCAGAAACTTATTTGTTATGTGACTGTGAGTCCATCTTATAACCTGTCATCCTTAATTTCCTTATCTTTTAAATAATAGCATGTACTTCACAAGGTTGGTGTGAGATTCAAATGAAATAACATCCACAAAGCCCTTTTCGAATCATAAAAATGCTAATGTAAATGTTAGCTATTGTTATTAATAAAAGTACCTTTCAAGAATTTTTCAGGGTTGTATAGTGGTAGTTATAATCAGCCCCAATTTTGGTGAAGAAATACAGTCTCAGATCAGTTGACCTTACTGTGGGGTCTGAGTTACCCAGATCCATGGAGGGATACAGTCCCAAGGCAAAGAGAAAACTAGGAATTAGTCATCTAGATTTGTTGCTATGTAGCCAGGAATGCTGGGCTCCTGTTGTCTCTGTATATTTTTAATTTCAATTTCATTTTCTTTTCTGTTCTGAATTCTCCTTCTCTTTCCTACTCACAGAGAAGACCAGAAAAGTAAAATCCCTGCAGTTGAGAAGCAGGGCTGGCCTAGGGCACCAGTAGTATCAAAATGGCGCCTTACCCGGAAAGAATTCCACCAGTGATATTGCTGTGGTCACAAAACACCCACAGCACCCTACTTTGAATTACAGTATTGTTCAAATACAATGGTTCTAGGAAGCTTCTGATGACAGGAGAAAGCCTTGGAATCCAAAGAGCTGGTTTGAAATCTTGTTTCTATCACAGTGTGACCTTGGGCAAATTAGTTTTTATCTCCTGAATAACACAGGGTTGACTGGGCAACCTGGAAGTCTTTTTTACCTTTAAATCTATGACATGACATTCTATGACATGAGAGAGGACAAAATATATGTAGTCATTCCTGGTCATGAATGCGTTCATTGTAAGTGATTTCTAAGCTTTACTTGTGCGTTATTTAATAGGTCACAGAAAAAATGAGACATTGGAAGCATAAGTTTTCATAGGGATGGCATGAAGTGCCCAGGTCATGGGTCACTTCTTGAGAAGGTAGGCCTAGGTGGGATGCCAAACCTGGAAGAGGTAGCTGGGAAAGTAAAGAAAGCAATTTGAGGGTATTAGCTACATGCTGGGGAGAAAGACTTCACGGTAGAAGAGAGCTCAGACAGGAGTAACAGGGCACAGAAGATACACTTCATCTACAACAGGATCTTGGATACAGGTCCTGCATTACCACCCTCTCCAGGCAACAACAAAGAATCCAGAGTCTGAAGGTCCCTCTCCTAGAAGTAGAGTGGCTCCCAGGAATAGGTAGTGAGGAACCAATGAAATTATAATATTTGAGAAAGAAAACTGGGAGAATTCCAGAAATTTCTGACAAATATAAAACAATCAATATTGATGGACCAAATAAATTATAATCATGATAAGACTATCATTATAATATCCCCAGTATTTAGGACGGTGCCTGGTACACATTAAGTGCTTAATAAATGTTTGTTGAAAGGAATTGAATTGAATTGATATTTATACATATTATGCTTAAAGGCTTAAAAATGCATTCTCATAGGTCATATAAGTATTATTTTCCATTTCACAGATGGGGAAACTGAGGCTTAGAGAGGTCAAATGATTTCCCCACAGCCACCCAATTAGTAAACAGAAAAGATCCCCAAAGGGCAAAGTACCTAAGTTATGAAAGTTAATTCACATTCTAAATTTCTCTCATCATTCTACAAGGTATAAGGAAAGAAAGGGTACAGAAGCATTCATTTTTCCCTCATCAGGGGTTAAACAAATCTTGGCTCTTGACCAGTGGATGAGAGTCCTGGGGTCAGTGCTCTTACTATGTGGAAAAAACCATAGTTGAAAGCCACTAAAGACCCCCTGCCATGTAGGTATGGTGCGGCTCTGGATCAAGACTGCTTCAGAATTCCAGAAATAGGATGGCCTTAATCTTCTCTCTCCATGGGCCCATCATCTTTGCAAATTATGACTGGAGAGCACAAAAACCACTTTGCAACTCCATGTGGGCTATGGGGCTGGTTTTTTCGATTGTTCAGCAATACCAAATAAGTTTTGACTAAGCAAAAAATGTTTTTCCCAAGGACTCATAAAAAGCTGAGGGACAAGAATAGCTAAAATTACAACATGTTTGCAAACTTCCCAAGTGCAAAGCTGTCAATTGCACTGATCGATGGACAGAGGGATTATAGAAGTTGTTCTGTGAGTGGGACAATCACTTACAAATATATGTCCCTGCACAGCTGACAATATCCTATAGGTTAGGAACACTTCCAGAACTGCTGCTATCCAAGAAAGATACAAATTAAGAGTCTAACTGCCCTCACACTCTTTAACAGATTACATATGCATGATAATATAATATGATAAAATAATTGCATTCAATTATATCATATATAATATATATAAACAGATCTAGTACATACTTCTCTCTGTCTCTGTCTGTCTCTGTCTCCTTCCCTCTTCCTTCTTCCCTTCTCCTCCCTCTCCCCATTTCTCTCTCTTATTCCCCCTCCTACAAGTCAAAAGCAGAGGAAATGATGCTCTTGTGCCCAAGTGGAACGTTCTAGATCTAGAGTCAGAAAGACCTGAGTTCAAATCCAACCTCAGATAATTTCTCGCTCTGTTACCCTGGGGAAGTCACTTAACCTCTTTCTACCTCACTTTCCTCATCTGTAAAATGAAGATAAGTATAGCACCTACCTCCTAGGGTTGTCAGGAGGATAAAATCAGATGCTTGCAAAGCACTTTACAAACCTGAAAAGTACCATATAAATGCTAGGTAAAAAAAAAAACAAAACAAAAAACAAACCTATGATAGTACACTTTTTGTAATAAAAATTTAGAAACAAAGAAATTGTTCATTGTAAGCTCAGGAATTATTTCATCTTTGTACTTGTATCCCCAGCACCAAAATGCCTGAACACATATGGTGGATGTTTAACATATGCCTGTTGATTGATTTTACTTGAATAGTTTTATGCTAGGAAATTTGGTACCTTACAATTTTGTGACAACTCTAAATATTAAGTCACTATTCCTCATCCTGAACCAAACATATCGGCAGTTACATCTATGAGCTCTTTTAGCACTCTGTGGTTCCATTCAGAATGATTAGGCATCCTCTCACCATGTCTCTACCTATCTTTGGCTCCAATTCCCTCTTAAAGATTCTCTCTTCTATCCTTCCCTTTAAGACTCCCCCTATTTTCTTTAATAGAGAAGAAATGAACATTGGATTAGGAAGTCTGGAAGAACTAAATATGAGGCATGGTTTGGACACTTGGATAAGTTCTTGAACCATTGTAAGCATTAGTTTCCTCATCTGTAAATGTAGACTGTTATACCAGAGCAGCCAGTTCACATTGTTGTTGGCAGGCTCAAATGAGATAATATGGGGAAAGAGCTTTGCAACCTTAGTGTCAGATGAAACACTATACATGTCATGTATTATTAAACTTTCTATCACTAAGGTTATACCTTCTGCTTTCATGTAATCTTCCTTGCTCTTGTTGCCTCAAAAACCTCAAACAGCTTTTTACTGGTTGTTCTTAATATGTCACCTCACAGGCTGAAGACCTTTCTAATTATTTTTATAAAACAGTAACAACCTTTTTTTATTCAGTCGTGGTTACATGCCTCTAGCTTCATATTTTGCATATACCCCTTGAAAAATGACAACTCTTTGGAGAATTACTTGTGAAGCAACATGAGACTCCTTAGATTTTTTTCACCTCTTTCTCTCTCATCATGATAATTTTCTATTATATCATTAACATGGGATAGCTTCCTAATCCTCTGAAGCCATCTTTCCTTTTAGAGCCTCTCTAAATAGAATTTTACCTATCCCTTCTATGAAATTTTTGCTAACTACTTTCTTAAAGCTTAGGGTATGTGACTGGTTAATCTCAATGTTACACTTCTTCAGATTATGAATTCTAAGATACCATGGTCTTGTGATTGTAGTGAGAAAAGTCTTAAAGCACAGTATAAATGTGAGCTGTTATTTATTATATTTGTAAAGGGAATAGGTTTATTTTATATAGTTCCAAAGGTCAAGATTAAGAACAATGGATGGAAACCTCTAGTTTTCTTCTAACCCTAATTTTTCTAGTTTTTCTTCTAACCCTAAATCTATGATCTAATTAATTACAAGAAATTCGTTGTTGTTTGTTGTTTGTCCTTTGTTGTTTAAGAAGACCAATGACCTCATGAGGATGATGTCTTGAGAATGAATTGGATTTAAGTGAGGCAGAGTTTCGAAAAGGTGTGAGCCTCACCTCTCTCTTCCAGAGTCATCAGAGTACAGTAGCAAGACAAGAGTTAAGGATATTGGTGATGACTCAACATAATATAGTTAGATGAATGCAGAACTAGCTGTTAATGGCTCAATGTCAACTTGGTCCTGTAGTTTCCAGGAAAGTGTCCAAGGGATGCCTACTGTGCATGGCTCTGGATTTTTTTATTCAGGACCTGGATAAAAGGCATGGATGGCAGGCTCAGCAAATCTGAAGATTATATAAAGATGGGAAGGAGAGGTGACAAATTGGATAATAGAATCACTATAACAAAAACAAACCTTGGTAGACTAGAATTTTGGGAGGAATCTAAGATGAAATTCAATAGGGGAACTTATAAAAATCTTCCAAAGGTTCAAAAAATTAACTTCATGAACACGATGAGGGAGACATGGGAAATGTAGATTTCAGCTTAATATAAGGAAGAACTTCCTAAAAATTACAGCTGTCCCATGTTCTAGAAGAAACATGAGATTAACATAAATACAAATTAGCATAAGATTATTTCCATGAAGTTTTAGGAACCATTTTCAAAGATCTTGTAGAGAATATTCTTGTATAGAATATTATGATATGCATTGAACTGGATGACATCTAAAATCCATTCCAACTGTGGTAATCTGTGATTCTTCTAAATTATCTCTTTATAATGATATCTATATAATTATGGCTTGTGTATGAGCTGTACTGACTTTTCTTAAAGTGAAAGCATGAGTACAGTCCAAATAATTCTGACTATCTAAGCTAACTAGTGTTAGGAGGGTTCAATACTAACATGCACTTATGGATAGAGTTATTTGGTTGCTGTTTCCTGCCTTTGTGTCTTTCCTAACCTGTGATTGGAGGCAGTGTGGTACAACAGAAAGGATGCTGGGACTCCGCTAAAGGTCTTAGTAGCATAAGAAAGAAAGCATACTATCTAGGTTTAAATAACAGATTGGAAACCATGGGGTTATGAACATTAGTTGCAACCCTATCTCCACCTTGGTATGTGCATTGGAACAATTTGTTTAATGTGTTTCCTCTTCTGTGGGTTAGCAATAAAAAGCCACCTTATGAGGCTGCTATAAGAATACTTAATTCAATGTTTCATGCATCTGTTTTTGTCCAAGGTTCTCTCCATCAAAAAACTTCATTCTCCATTGACCAACCTTATGGTGATGGTCTGCTCTGCCCTTTCAAGAATGTTGTAAGGACAGTTAGAGAGAAATGTTTATCATGCCTTTACAAATATGAGTACTACTGAAATACTAATGAGAATGTGATCTTGCTCAATTACAAAGCTGGCAGAGTCAGTTGCCCACTTAGTAATGCCATCATCATCAGAGAGGATTAATGAAGGGCCCACCTACAGGTGCCACAATGCAATAAAGTAAATTAGATAGACATGACTTCTAACCCTGAGGAATCTACAGTCTGAAATAGGTATATTATTTCATACAAGTAATTTGCATAAAGGAAGAGATATATGGTAGGAGAAAACTAGACCATCTTGAAGCCAGAAGAACTAGGTTAGAATCTTGGCTTTTGAGATGCTACTTTTTTCTTTTTGGAGGCAGCTAGCTTATACAATGGATGATGTGTCAAGACTTGGACTTGGAGTCAGGAATAGCTGAGAATTGCTCCCTGAGTGACCCTGGACAGTTCACTTAACCTCTGTTTGCCTCAGTTTCTATATCTATAAAATGGGGATAGATGTGGTAAGTTTCCAATGAGATAATATCTAAATTGTTTTTACACACCTGAAAGCGCTACAAAAATGCTAACTTATTATTTAGCTTCTTTAAATCTCATTTGCCTCATATGAAGTATGTGTGTGTGTGTGTGTGTGTGTGTGTGTGTGTGTGTGTTTTGAAAGTCATTACAACAAAATGGACAGAGAATTGATCTCGGAACCAGGACTCTTGTTACCCTAGGGAAGTCACTTAACCTTCTTCAGCGCCCTCACTTCACTCTCAAGTAGATTTTGATCTGCTTGGATAGAGGGATTTCCTCACTGGGAATTCCCAATGCCAACAAAATCCCAGGTAAGGTTCAAATAAATACTTGCATTATGTACTTCACAGAGTTGGTACGATAATCAAATGAGAAAATGTATTTAAAAGCATCCTGGAGATAATATAGCACCACACGAGAGCATTTCTATACTTCAACAGACCAATGATCTAATCAAAGCAACTACTTCTTCAGGAAATGCAGTTTGCAATTCATCCAAAGGATCTCATTCTGTGTGACTCTTGTCCATATCCTTTCAAAGAAAGGACAAAGAATGGACAAAGAAATTAATAGAGTCATGGATAACTATATCTTTTGTGGGGCTTTGAGACCAGAGAACTTAGATTTGGATGAGACTTTCAAGCTTGTCTATGAAGAACAGCCCCTCATTAAAAATTTTGTTTTATGAATTTTATTCTGAACTTAACAAACAGCAAATAAAATGGGCATTTGCATATACACTGTAGGACAGAAAAAGAAGATTGTCCACAATGCAAATCTTTTCTGTATCGTGGTAGTAAGAATAATAAGTAGTATTTATATAGCACTTTAACGTTGGCAAAGCACTTCTCCAATATCTCACTTCATCCTCACAACAGTGCTGGGAGGCAGAATGTAATTAATATCCCCATTTTATGAATGAGGAAATTGAGGCAGACAGAGGTTAGGTGTCTTCCTCAGGATGACATAGCTTGTTCATTATATATTAAAAAAGAAAATCAAGCTGTACATAACAGAGATTCACAGGGTTTGCTTTTCTTCTTAAATATGCATTATATTCAATTCAACTTGAAAATATTCAATTTTCAAAGCTGCTTGTCTGTGACTGCTTCTGGTCTTCTGTGTATTTACAAAAATGCTTCAATGACTCTTTTCTCTTTCTCTCTTTCCTTATGGCAACCTTATTCCTCTCTTTCTTCCCTGCTTCCAGAAACAAAAACAAAAAGAAAAACAAAACATATAAGAGATATCAAATAAAACAGACGCCCTCACTAGCCACAATGGAAATGTCTATCTTATTCTGCATCTTTGATCTATCACCTCTCTGGCAGAAATTGGATAGCATAATTCCCTGTGATCAAAGTTCTTAAGTCTTTCAAAGTTGTTTTTTTCTTTACAATCTAATTCTTTCATTTTAAAGATGAATGAAATGAGATATTGAGAAGTTAAGTGACTTACCCAACATCACATAGTTTTAAATAGGCCTCTCAATTCTTTCCAAAATCAAAATGAAACAAAATATTCTCTTTACACATAGCAACTAATATCATCCCCATCATGGAGACATGGGCAATCGTACATTATTTCATTTAATCTCCACAACCATTCTGTGGGATATGTGCTACAGATAGTATCCCCATTTTATAGATGAAGAAACTGAGAGGCTCATAGAGGTTATGTGACTTGCCTAAAGTTACACAACTTGTAGGTGTCGGAGGCAGGATTGCCTGACATTTTCCTGACTCCAAATTCAGCTCTTTATCCATAATAGCATGCTGCCTATTAAGGAAAAGCATAGAGCTTTAAAGTTTGCAATCACTTTACACAGGTTACTTAATTTGAACTTCACAACAAACAACCTTGTACCATTGCCATTATCATCAATATTTTGCAGAAGGCTTGGAATGGTTAAGTGATTGCCCAGAATCAAACAAAATAAGCATCAGAGGTAAGATAAAGACCCAGGTCCTGATGGCTTTAAGTTTTTCTAATATTCTTCCACTATATCCATGTTGCACCTCCATGTTAATGGCCATGGGGAAATAGGTGATTGAGGAAATCTGAATAATTGAAGGCTTCACCATTGTCCTTTGACTAGTGCTGTGTTATACCCCCTAGGAACTGACTCCGATGGTTCCCTTTTACCTTCAAGATCAAGTACAAAATCCTACGTCTGGCTTTTAAAGCTCTTCCTAACCTGGCCTTTCCTACTTTTCCAGTTGTGTCCCACATCTTTCTCCCCCATGTACTCTCAGATACAGTGATCCTGGCCATCTTATGTTCCTCACAAACACCTCATTTGTATTCCAAGTTTTTGCACTGGCTGATCCCCACACGCGGAACTCTTTCCCTCTTCATCTTTCCCTTCTGACTTCTCTGGCTTCCTTCAAGTTTCACCTTTTGAAAGAAGCCTTTTCTTCCCTCTGAGATGACCTCCAATTTGTCTTGTATATATCTTGTGTGGACACAGTTGTTTGCATGTTCTTTCCCTTGTGAGGGTAGGGACTGGGTTTTGGTTTTTTTTTTTGCATGTTTTTGTATCTGCAGAATTTAGCATACTGCTCAGCATGTGTAAGGTGCTTAAAAAAAGTTTGTTGATTACTTCTGATAGGAGTAAAGGATTAAAAAAATTCCACAAAGCAGTCACACGCTACAAAAATCCAGTAGCCACAGTACAGAACCAGAGAACCATAGAAGCTGTTTTATCTTCAACAGTGAAAAGCTCTGATCAGGTCTCCAGCTAAAGCAAACCTTACTTTTCACAATAATAACTCCTTTTGGAACCTAACCTTGAGCTACAAAAGCACCAGAGAGTTTTAACCAGAGACTTCGCCACGATCATCAGCCAGCAAAGAAAGCTGTTTGTGGACTTATCCCCTCTAGAGTATAGTTCCCAAAGTCACAGTGGAGATTTGGCAACTGCTAATACAAGGGAGGCTGGGTCCTCATTTCACTCCGTGACCAATGTGTAACACAAGAGATTAGTTAAGACGATGTGCATTTCTCTATCTCCCATCTCTAGGGCCTCTGGCAACTCCATCATTCCAGCATCATCCTTTTTATAGATGAGGACAGAGATGCACAGGAACATTAAACAATCTGCCTAGAGTCACCCCAACACTCAAGCAGCATGCTGGATTGGTGTTCACAATCCCATAAGTTTTTATTGTTGCCAACCTGCACCCCCTGAGGCAATGACGTAGGACTAAGTAACTGGCAACAGTAAAACATGTTGGAAACTCTCTAGCCTTATATTCTGCCAAGCAAATAGCAGGATAGTAATTGTGGGTCTCATTTGATTGTCTTTCACACGGCTAATATAGATGTATGATAACAAGCAGTAATTTCACACTTAAGTGGCCAGGCCAGGTGATTATGTCTAGAGTAATGGAATGTATTGCTGGGGTGATTCCTTCATGTTTATATATTGGATACTGAATCTTTTTATATATTACCGTAACAGGCATGCACTGGAGAGCTTCACATTTTCCATTTGGGCATCAGATCAAGGCATTGAATTTTTGGCTGGCTTTGTGATTTGAAAAAGATCCAAATCAGTGATCTTTCACAAGATACAATATGGCTTCTTGGGAGCCCCAGTCAGCTTGCCAGAGTTTGACTTCAGTTTTTTATCCTTTCAACAGATATTAAGAGTCT
The DNA here is from genome assembly GCA_028658325.1 of Potorous gilbertii. NCBI lineage: Eukaryota > Metazoa > Chordata > Mammalia > Diprotodontia > Potoroidae > Potorous > Potorous gilbertii. The sequence continues at coordinate 148,179,023 of CM053773.1, forward strand.
AAAAATTTATTAACTGCATAATTAACAGCCAGGTGCTGTGCTGGGTATACAAAGACAAAACTGAAATAATTGCTTTCTGTACCATGTTTACATTCTATTGAAGGAGGAATGTACATGTACAAGAATATACAAAAGGGGTGAGCGAACTAGGTTGAGAGGCTAAATCTAGGCTACTGCCCATTTTTGTGTGGCTTGTGAACTAAGAATGTTTTTTTATAATGCCATGTAAAATTTTATTATATTTAATTTTTATTGCATTGTATTTGCCCTCAGGCCACAGTTTGTTGACCCTTCATATACAAGATATATGGGATACAGACAGGAGATAATTTTTTGGATGGCAAGGCAGCAGCAGGTAGGGAGGTGGATATCAAGAAGGGCTTCATGTGGATAATGGCACTTAAGCTGAGCTTTGAAAGAAAGCAGGAATTCTAAAAGGCGGAGGTGAGAAGAGAATTCTAGGCATGGGGAGCCGTATGGGCAAGATCCAGAGATGGGAGTTGGAGGGTCACGTGCTAGAAATGGGGCTAAAAGTGCAGTCTGGCTGGACCAAAGGGTGCCCAGATGAGAACGATATCGAAAAAGGTTTGTATTTGATTCCAAATGCAATGGGGCGTCATAGGAATTATTGAGCGGAAAAATGACATGGTCAGAAATGTTTCAGGAATATCACCTCGGCAGCTTGGCGCATGATAGACTGGAGAGAATAGGGATTTGAGACAGAGAAACCACTTAGGAGCCTCTTGTAACAATGCATGATAGGTGCACTGATGATGTGAATGAAGAGAAGGGGACAAAGGCAGGAGATGGTAAAAGTTCTTGTTGACATCAAGTTGAAATATATCCATTTGCCCTTTCCAAGTTCCAAGCTGCTCCTAGTTTTCTTCTTGAGAACCATCCAGCACAAGGCTAAACATTCTTCCATGTGCCAACCCTTCCTATAATTGACTATAACTATTACGTCCTTCCTCGCCATCCAAGCCTTCTCTTGTCCCAGCTCAACATCTCCAGTTTCTCCCCTGACCCTTATGTGAAATGATCTTGAGTCTTCTCAATATCCTGGTTACCTTCTTCTGGATATTCTTTAGCTTCTCTATGTCTTTTCTTACCTAAGACCTATGAGAACCATAGGACCATAGAGTTAGAGATGGAAGGACCCTCAGAGGTCATTGAGTCTAACTCTAATTGAGTTAGATAAAAAACATGGAGGCACAGATTGGTGAAATGAGGGAGTAAGTAGGAGAAGTGAGATTGAAACCTAGAGCCTCTGATTCAAAACCCAGTGCTCTTTCCACAGTATCATGCTGTCTCTATTTCATACAATCACAGATTTAGGACTGGAAGGAACCTTAAAAGACTTTTAGTCTAACATTCTTATTTCACAGATGAAGCATTGTGGAGCAAAGAAATGGAATGATTTTCCCAGACAGGGGTGTGGAACCTGAGGCTTCAAGGCCACATGTGGCTCTCTAGGTCCTCAAGTGGGGCCCTTTGACTGAATCCAAACTTCAAAGAACAAATCCCCTTAATGAAAGGATTTGTTCTATAAAACTTGGACTCAGTCAAAAGGCCACCCCCAAGAACCTAGAAGGCCACAAGTGCCCTCAAGGAAGGAGGTTCCCCACTCCTGACCCAGGGTCACCCACATAGTAACTAACAGAACTGAGATTTAAACCCAAGTCCTCTGACTCCAAATCTAGCCATTTTTCCATTTTACCTCAAAGGACTTAGGTTTGCATCCTGGCTCTTCTCCTTGCTCCTTTTGTGACTCTGAGCTAGTAAAGTCTAAGCCAATGGAACAAGTATTCAATTCAATTTCGTAATATCCCTGTTATCTACAAAGGGAGTCTTGCTTTTTCTTTTTTTTTCTTTTTTCTTTTTGCATTTTCTGCATAAAGAAACTCGACAAATGGTTAGATTGAACAACATATAGGCCCAGAAGGAGAGGTAGGCACAGAACTCAGGTCTTGGTTCAGAAGATATTGCCAAAGGGTAGATCAATAGTTCTGTCAGCAGGAAGATCTAAATTATATCAGACTCCAGTTAAATATTCCCCAAGCACAAGCTTACAGGTACCTGGTAGCTAGTAGAGGGTATGTATGAACAGGGCTGAACCAAGCTTCCTTTATCCGCGGCATGCTCTCATAGATTAAGAGGTCCTTTTCAGTCAGCATAACCAAGGCCGGCTTCCAGGTCTTCTCATTCTCTCCTGGCACCTGAAATAGAACAGAGAGAGGTTGTGTCAAACAAAGCTGGAGAAGGAGATGTTTGGGAGGAAGGAGTTGGCAACCCTACAAACACATCTCCTGATAACAGGAGAGACTATTATTCAGGTTGAAAAACAAAATGGGAAGAAACAGACAATAATCTTTTGGCCCTTGATCTTAAGGAGAAAAAAAATTATGCCCTCTTGAAAAACACCTGGTATGTCTGCTAAGTGCTATAGAAGTCAGATTCCCATGCCAAACAAACGTTTGCTGTTTTTCTTAGTTTCTTGCCTGCCACTCATTCCTGAGGCTTTTATTCCACAGCTAAAAGCATAGAGGGGGGAAAAAACATTCACAGCTGGTTCTCTGCATTTGTGCTTTACAAAAAGATGAGAGTTGAAAGCTTTGGAGTGAATGCGGCATGGCCTTGAAAAATGTATTAGAGAGGGAAACCTTGCTGGATAGTTGTTACATTCTACTGTCGGCTTCACAACGTCACTCTGATGCTCACTGCTATTGCTGTCATCAGTTAACAGCCCATCTCTGGGATTTAGGCAATTAATTACCTCAGTCTATCTGGATGACCTTGTTGATAATTCAGAAATATCAACATGGTAGTCATGATTTCTGTTTAGTTATTTTCCAGTCATGTCTGACTCTTCATGACCCACTTTGGGGTTTTCTTGACAAAGACACTGACAAAGACACAGCTCATTTTACAAAGGAGGAAACTGAGGCAAACAGAATTATGCTACTTACGCAGGGTCATATAGCTAGTGTCTGAGGCTGGAGTTGAACTCAAGTCTTCCTAAGGCACACATGTAGTAAGAACTTAATAAAAGTTTGTTGATTTTTTTTTCATATTTGGAGACCTTTCTTGATAAGATCCATTTCCCCCTACTTTGTTAATGAACTCTCTCACATATGAAATGTCATCTTTAATCAGAGCTCCAAGAATAAGGATCTGCTACTCTGGGAAGGTTACCCATCTCTGATTTATTCTCTTACTTTGATGAGACAACTGTTTCCAAAATTTTTATTTTAAGAGATCTTGGGGAATGGTTAAACAGGCAGAAGGTAGTACATGAAGGTAAGGGCAGCCAGGTGGCACAGTAAATAGAGTGGATTAGATATCTACTATAGTAGATAGAGTCTGGGCAGATGAACAGTGTTCAACTGAATCAATGTGTACTGTCCTTGATGGATATCCTTGTGGACTACAGTTTCCTTGGAATTTCTAAGTAAATCACTTCTTATTAACTGTTGAATGATGTATGAGTATCTCATTTTGCTCCAATATTGGCTTAAATGAGCAGGGGGCTGGCCTGAGTCAGTCCCAGGTCACATCACCATCCAATGTGGAGAAGCTGACTTCATGGCATGAATCTCTTACATCAATAATGTTTCTATGTTCACAGCTGTTACCTTAATGTAACCTAAAGGAAGAAAGGTCCTGTCCTCATGATGATGTTTGATTATCCAAGGAGAAAGATTATCATGTAGGAAAATTTGAAAGCATACCTTGTACCACTCCAGATTCAAATAGCAACTTATTCAAAAGTAATATTCTTCAGTAATATTCTAAAACTGTTGTTTTAGCAACAACATCTATTTCAAAGCTCCTGTTACTTGACATCTAAGATATCCTACTTTTAATGCAGTCTTCATGGAGATGTGTTATCTCTGTTTTAATAAAATGTGATGAACAAAACAGATGTGACTTCCATCTCAATTCCAGCTTTCTGTCACTAGATGCTTCTGGAAAAGGACATTTTTTAACAATTACTCATGCCTCTACTTTAATGAAAAAAGGAAAAAAATGGGAGAAAAGTAACACTGTGAAGAACAGTTGATCTAGGAATTAATCTGATGCATGTCCTCAGGGGAAGGCAAAAATTTATTTCCACCTGGCTTTCCTGGAAAGGCCTGCTATCCAATCGATAGAACAGGTAGGGAGCATATATCCAAAAGGCATATTTAAACTCAGTAATTGGCAACCGGCTGTCCATCAGCAATGGGGATGGAAGGAGAAGAAAGGGCTGTATGTGACTACAATGTAGAAGGAAAAGTTTAAAACATACATAAGAAGAATCCCCTTCCTGGTAAGTAACAAATTTAAAGAATCATGTGATTTTCAAGTTGGAAGTCACCTGAGAGATCATGGAAGTCAGTTTCTCTCCCAATGGTGAAATCTGCTCTATCATAACTCTGACACAGTTCATTGCTCCTGTTTGAGTCCTTCTTGGGACATAGAGTTAGTTTGTTTTTAAGGATACTTGCTCTCTTGGATGACTGCATTTTACCATGTCATTCCTTAGCTTTAAAAGTCCTAGTAGCTCCCTATTCGTTGTAGGATAAAATACCAACTTCTTTGTTTATCTTCTAAAACCCTTCATAATCTGGTGCTGGCCCATCTTTCCAGAGTTATTACATACTCTACTATCTAGGTAGACCTATTGCTTCTCTGAGCTTTACTTGGCTCACTGGTAAAATGGAACAGTTAGATTTTATGGTCACAGAGGCCACCATAGCTCTCAATACATGATTTAAATAATGCTTGAAGGTAAAGGGGGTAGGGTACTTACTAAGCACTTTGGATTTTATCCTATTGGCAATAGGAAAGACACCAAAAAGTTCCAAGAAGGGAAGGACATGGTCAGATCTGTGTCTTAGGAAGATTTGAAGGATAAATTGGGGAGGGAAGAGACTGAGGGCAGGGAGGATAATTAGGAGGTTCTTAGTGCAGTTTAATAAGAAGGTATCAAGATCTGGAAAAAGGCTTGATTGGTGGGCAAAAGGAATAAATCATAACGGAATTTTTAAAAAGACTGGTCACTGTGTGATTATTTTTTAAATGTTAAAAGCAGAAATAAGCTAGGAACACAGATCACTTATTAATCTAAAAAGGGATACAATAGTTTCTCAAATTAGCAGAAATCCAGGAAACAAGACCTGCAGCATATAAAACCTTGGTTGAATATATAAAAGGCCATTTTTATACTGATTACCATTAGCATAACAATTTGTTCCAAAGACCAAGCACTGCAGGGAAGAGGACAAAAAGGTAGGGAGGCAGCAACCAGGTTGGTTGGAAAGACCCCTAGGGTATCTGTGGGGCTGAGGATTATGGAAGTGCTGAGAACAGGTGCTGTGACATACTGGTATAAGTAATGTCTCTATCAACAAGTATTTATTAAGTGCCTACTATGTGCCAGATATCCTGCTAGGTGTTGAGGATACAAATGCAAAGAGATTTTTAAAAAAGGAATAATACTTCTTTGTAAGGAACTTACATTTTAATATAATAATGTACATTCAGTGCTTAGCACAATGCCTGTCACACAGTAGGTACTTAATACATGTTTATTGCTTGATTGATTGGTAGACATCTTATTTCATTATTTGAGGCTCAACTTGGACTTAGAACTCAGTGAAGAATTTTTCCTTTCCACACAGTATGAAGAAGATGATTGGTTTATCCAAGTTAACTAGTTTTTGTGACCCTGGAAGGTTTGTTACTTAACCCATCAAAATTGGAAGCTTGAACATGCCTAGACCAATTTTTTCATTATTTTAAACATATTTTGAATTTAATTAAACATTATATTTAAGCATTATTTTAAACAACTTTTTCATTTTTTTAACTGAGTGATTTTCCTAATGCCATGCAACCAGTTGGTGTCAGAGTCAATATGAAATCTTAAACTTCCTGCTTCGCAATCCAGTTCTCTTTCAAATTGATTCAACAAATATTTTTTAACCACTTAATCTGCAGAATATTTGAGTGTTGCTTTAAGTCTTAGGAATTTGACCTTATCCAGTGTTCCACATAGTGAAGAAAGTGTAGCCAAGTACTCCATATACTGTCAAACTTTCTTGATATACTGGTTAATTTTGTTGAAGAAGTAAGGAATAAGACCTGCATTTTTCAAACATGGTCAATGTTTGAATTTGTTTTGCTGTACTACACTTATTAGTCAAAAGGAGATTTTTTTTTTGGAGGGGGGTGTTTTGGGAGGAGGGGCAAGTATGTAGGAAATTATATTGATAGATTATCATTCAAACAATTAAGAAAAGAAAGAAAAAAACCAATGAAATAGTTTTTAAAATGTATAGAAGGGAATTGGGGAGTTTGGCACTATTGTGTGAAATTTAAACATTTAAAATAAAATGATGTTACAGAAGTTTAATTTCATATAAATATGTTTATATTTGCAATGTTTACTAAATTTATAATGATATTTTTTAAAAAAGATAATAGTTTGATAGCGAACTAGAAAGGACTTTATATATCATCTGGTTCACTCTCTGTTTTACAGATAAAACAACAGAGGCCCAGGGAGATTAAGGCCATATAAGATAGTAAATATCAGAGGCAGAATTCAAATCTGGGTCTTCTGAGTCCGGAGTCTGAAAAGTGGCACCTGGGCTTGTTCCTAATGAAAGAAAAGATTTTTAACCATCAGGAATATGAGAAAGGGCATTCCAACCATGACGGATAGCATGCACAAATGCATGGCACCAGGAGAGATCTGAATGTGATTAAGGAACAGTAAGTCATTCTATTTGACTGCAAATAGGATGTAGAAAGATCAAGTCACATGATATATGTCTGGAAAAGTAGGTTAGTAGGCCTTGAATGCCATTCCAATAATTTTATATTTTATTTCTTAGGCAAAGGGTTTTGATCTTGGAGTGATGTGATCAGACCTATGCATTATAAAATTGCTTTAGCAAAAATATGAATGGATTAGAGAGGTTAGGTATGGTAGTCAGGGTGACTGATTAATAAGCTGTGACAAGAGATAATGAGGGCCTGAACTAGAGAAGTATAGGTAAAAATAAAGGAGACAGAAGACAGAGAGATCCTTGAGGAAGAATCAACAGGACTTGGCAACTGATTAGATATTGTAGGGGAGAAACAGGGAAAGACCATAGACACCATTTCAAACCTGGGTAACTGGGAGGATGGTGGCATCAGTAACTGACACAGGTGAGAAAGGAGCAAGGTTTTAGACACAGGATCATAGATTTAGAGTTGGAAGGAATTTTAGAGATAATCTAAATTTGACTGCCTCATTTTTGGAGCTGAGGGAACTGAGGTCCAGAGAGATTAAATTAACTTGCCCATGGTCATACATGGAGGAAATGGCACAGCTAGGATTCGAATCCAGGTTTTCTGAGTCTATATACAACATTCTTTTTACTGTGCCATTTCAGCTCTTGGTTTTGAGTTTCAGGTTGGCAGAGGTTCATGTAAGTCAAGATATCTGGCAAGTAGATGGAAATATGGGGTTGGAGTTCAAGTGAGAAGTCAGGATTGGTGAGAAACCATTGAGAGTCACTTGCAAAAAGTTAATGATCAAACTCACCATGTAGTTGAGATAGCCAAGGGAAAGAGTGTAGGCATAGGAGAGAAGCCGGTCAAGAAAAGAACTCTGAAGGAAACCACACATAGGAGACAGGAGGGGAAAGTCAGGAGAGGAGAATAAGGGATGGTTTCAGAGAAACCTGAAGACTTGTATGAACTGATACAGAGTGAAGTGAGCAGAACCAGGGGAACAGTTAATACAGTAACAACATTGTAAAACCAAACAATTTTGAAAGACCTAAGAACGCTGATCAATGCAATGACCAAGCAAGACTCCAAAGGATCAGTGATGAAACATGCTGCTCACTTCCTGACATAGAAGTGAGGGGCTCATGGATCATAAGGAGACATACGTATTCAGACACATCCAATATGGGAATTTGTTTTGCTTGCTTAGGCATGATAGTTACAAGTGTTTTGTTTTCGTTCTTTTTTTCAGTGGTGGAGAGAGAAAATAAATGCTTACCAATTGAAAATAATTAGATCAAATAAAATTTCTATGGAGGAGGGAGGAAGAACTAGAGATAATGACTATTTTTTTCTTCTGTCCTGCTACCTTTCATAGTATCCTCTCTATTCTGACATCCCTCCACTTTACCTCTTTCAATTTCCTCTTCTTTACTTTTCACAGCTCCAGCAGTGGGCTTGTGGGAAGGTGGAAGTGCGAAAAGGGGCAACAAATGAGTGGTTAGCAGCATGAAAGGAAGGCAGCTTTCAAGGCAGGAAAGGTCAGCCTCCACTTTCATTTCTGCGCGGCTGTTATCACTTCTATTTTAATCAAAGCATTTCAGCCGAGGTTGCTAGGAATTTAGAATAAAGGACAAGGTATCTGGGTAACGATAATTAGCACTTATCATCTTCCAAATGCTTTATAAACATTAACTAATTAATCCTCCAACACCCCCAGAGGCAGATAACCATCACCTCCACTTTACAGATAGGAAAAAAGAAGCCAAGAGATTAATTGACTCAATCTAAGGCACTGAAGGCATGGATAGAGGGTGTCCTGAGAGTGTTCCGCTTCTTTCCCTTGACCTGGACGGCAACAGCAGATAGGCTCTGGAAATGGAAGTGGAATGGTATTTATGTGGGGGGGATGCATGTGTGTGTATACATATATGTATGTATATATATATATGTGTATATATATATATATATATATATATATATATATATATATATATATATATATGTATATCAGTGGTTTGAAGGATTTACCTCATGAGACTTTCAAGAGGGCACTGAGTGAAGAACCGGTAGTTCCTAATGAAATCCACAAATTCTTAGAAACATAGAATCTCAGCGTCTGAAGGAAACTCAGAATTCATTCAGTTCAACTTCTGTTTCAGTGGAAATTCCCTTTACAATATAGCTGACAGGCTGCCATTTAGGCTCTACCTGGAGACTTCACTATCTCCCAAAGGAACACGTGGTTTTGAATAGCTCTGATTATTGGGAAATTTCTTCTATGGAACCAGACTGTGACCCTCCACAACTTTTACCCACTGGTCTTCATTCTGCCTTTGGGGGCCAAGGAGAACAATTCTAATTTTTCTTCTACATAAATCTTTAAATTTTTAAAAATATGTATTTTATTTTCCCCCCAATTACATATTAAAACAATTTCAAAAATATTTTTTGGAAAAAGTTTTGAGTTCCAAATTCTGTTCCTCCTTCTTTTCCATCCCTCACAACTGTTTATCATACAATGATGATGTTATTGTGTGCAGTGTTCTCCTGGTTCTGTTCACTTCACTATGCATCAGTTCATGTAAGTCTTTCCAGGTTTTTCTGAAAACATCCTGCTTGTCATTTCTTATAGCACAATAACCTTTCGTTATAATCATATACCATAGCTTGTTTAGCCATTCCTCAACTGATGGGTATCCCTTCAATTTCCAATTCTTAGCCACCACAAAAAGAACTGCAATCATTAACCTTCATTTTTTGTGCAAATATGTCCTTTTTCCTTTTTAAGAATGTCTTTGGGATACAGAGCTAGTAGTGGTATTGCTGGATCAAAGGGTATGCAGTTTTATAGTGCTTTGGGCATAGTTCCAAATTGCCCTCCAGAATGGTTGGATCAGTTCACCAACAGTATGTTAGTATCCCAGTTTTCCAACATCCCCTCCAACATCTAGCATTTTCCCTTTTTGTCATATTAGTCACTCTGATAGGTGTGATGTGGTACCTCAGAATTATTTTCATTTTCTTTTCTCCAGCAGTGATTTAGAGCATTTTTTTCATATGACTATGGATAGTTTTGTCTTCTTTCTCTGAAAACTGCCTGTTCCATATTCATATCCAATTCTTCATTGATCAATTGGGGAATGACTTGTATTTTTATAAATTTGACTCAGTTCTCTATATATTTGAGAAATGAGACCTTTTTCAGAGACACTTATTGCACAATTCCTGCCCCTCCCCCCAGTTTTCTGCATTCAGTCTTTAGATTTTTGAGATTGGCTTTCATGTTCTCCTCTCAATCTTCTCTTTCAACATAAACGTTCTCAGTTCCTTCAGCTGATCATCCTATGGCATGGTCTTGAAATCCATCATTATCCTGACCTGCTTCCTTTGGACACCTTCCAGTTAATCAAAGTCCTTTCTAAACTCTGGCACCTAGAACTAAACCCAATACTTCAAGTATACTCCTACCAGGATAGAGTACAGTGAAGTTGTCACTTTTTTTGCTCCAGAGGTTAAGGATAAGGGACAAGATCGGTGATTTTCCTGGTATAAGGAATTCGTAGGTAAGGAAATTCCCTCTACTAATGCAGGTCAGCACCTTCTCTGTAACTTATGGTCTAGAGCACTGAGAAGTTAAGTGACTCCCCCAGGGTCATACAGCCAATGTATACAAGAAGGAGGACTTGAACCCTATTCAACCCTACAAAGCCACACTGCCTCTTGCTCTGGATGTTCAACATTTCACATTCATTGAGAGCCCTCTCTTCTCCCCATTTCCTTATTTTACATCAATCAATCAGATGCCCTCTACCACCATCTCCTCTTTCACCTCTGTCTCACATGAAAAGGTGATCTTTCTCTTTACCACAGCCAGCCCCTCTACCAGTATAAGCAATCTCATGCCATCCCATCCTGTCCAGCAGATTGCTTACTCCATCATCCCACACTGTTCCTTCTCCTCAATCTCTCCTTGTCTGTTGGCTGCTTCCCTCCTGCCTATAATTTTGCCCATATCTCTCTCATTCTCAAAAAACCATTTTATCCACCTGTCTTCATAAGACAACTTGATAATGTTTCCCCCCTAAACACTCAACTCTTCCTAATAGTTGTTACTGTCCAGGGTACCACCATCCTCCAAGTCATCCAGGCTGTATATCAACCTTAACTATTTTCTTTAAAAACAGTATCTTCTTTTTTCCAATTATGTGTAAAGACAATATTTAACATCCACTTAAAAAATTTTTGAATTCCAAATTTTCTTCCTCACTCTTTCTCTCCCTCCTTGCTCCCTAAAATGGTAAGCAATTTGATATAGGTTACAACTGTGCAATCATAAGACATATGTCCAGATTAGTCATTCAACTGTAATAACATATGTAATATATATATAACTACAACAATGTATAATAACATAATAAATGACATTTACTCCATCACTCCCCATATCTAATCTGTTGCCAAATCTGCCAATTTTATCTTGTTTATGTTCAGTTGTGTCTGACTCTTTGTGACTCCATTTGGAGTTTCCTTGGCAAAGATTCTGGAGTGGTTTGCCATTTCCTTCTGGAGCTCATTTTACAGATGAAGAAACTAAGACACAGGGTTAAGCGACTTGCCCACGGTCATATGGCCAGTAAGTGACTGAGACCAGATTTGAGCTCAGGAAGAGGGTTCTCCCTGACTCAGGGATGGGCACTCTACCACTGCATTACCTAGCTGCCTTTTACCTTCTTAACGTCTCTCGTACTCTTTGGGGATACTGTCACCATTCTGGTGCAATGGCAGTAGCTACTAGATCATCTCCTTGCTTCCAGTTTCTTCCCAGTTGAGACCATCTTCCACTTAGCCAACAACGTAACCTTCCTAAAGTGCAGATACAACCAGTCCACCCGCCTCTTCTGTTGAATAAACTCTAGTGGCTCCGTGTCCCTTCCAACATAAAACATAAAATTCTCTATTTCAACATTCAAAACCCTTTAGAACATGACCCCTCCTACCTTTCCAGTCTTTTTACACCTTATTCCCTCTCATCCCCTTGTACTCAGTTCAGTGATCCTCACCTCTTTGCTGTTTCTGGCACAAGATATTTCATGTCCAGACTCTGGATGTGAAGTTTTCCATGGTTATTCCTCATGCCTAGAGTTCCCTCTCTCCTCATCTACACCCACTGACTTCCTTTAAGTCTCAGCTAAAATCTCACAAGCTATAAGAAGCCTTTCCTACTTCTCCTTGAGACTAGAGTTTTCTTTCTGAGATTACCTCTGATTTATCCTGTGTACAGCATGTTCATACATTCTTATGTGTTGTTTCCCCCATTAGTCTGAGAGCTTCTTGACAGCAGCAACTACCATTTGCATTTCTTTGTATACCCAGCACTTAGTACAGAGCCTGGTACATAGCAGGCCCTTAATAAAACCTTATTGACTAACTGACATTACCCATCTATTAAGGCAGCCTAAGATAACGTTAGCTATTTTGGCTGCTACCCTATAATTGTTAACGTCTTAACTCATATTGAACATACAGTCCACAAAATTTCCCCAGGCCCTTTTCATATAAATCGCTACTTACCAGGCAGTTGGTTTTATAGCATCAAAGTTCTTATAGGGCAGGATCTGTTTCATAATTTTTTTTTTGTCTCTGTATCCCTAGCATCTAGCACAGTGTTGTAAGCATGTTGTAAAAGCTTAATAAATGTTTACTGGATTGAATTTGTTACACTGAATTATTCAATTTTCAATGTAACAAACTCAATTCTGTAAACATTTATTAAACTTTTTATAAGTATTTTAGTCTAGAAAGGGGTATGTGTGTATATACATATATGTATATATGTGTCTCTGTATGTGTGTATATGTACACACACATATATACACACATACACATATGTATTTAGATCTCTATCTTGTCATTCAATATCATCCACAAATTTGAAAATTTTGCCATCTCTGCCTTCATCCAAATAACAATGATAAACTGATAATAAGACCAAAGACAAACCCCTATAGCAAAACCTTTCCAATCTACCTGCAGGTTGACATTGATGCATTAACCATTCTTTGTGTCTGATTGTGCAACTGACTGTGCTGTGCTCCATCCCATACCTTGCCATCTTGTACATAAATTTATCATGAGAAAAATCACTCTAACTGACCCATGTGGGCAAAGTCAGTGTCAAAGCAGAGATTCCAAGTCTAGTGCTCTTCTGATTAACTAGAGGATGTTTTTGTAAATATGATGCAGGAAAATGACTCCCTGATTATTCACAGATGCCATTACCCATACAGAGAAACAGATCCTTCAAATGTCTATGCACAAACACACAGCCTATGGGGAATAGGTAAAGTGAACCAGAAAGTTTAATACAGAGGGGGGAGGCTTTGGATTGTGTTATGGGACATCTTCAGCCCCAACAACTGATACCTTACAGTTGTGTCTCCATCCCTGTTTTCTAAATACAACCATATTTGATATCCCATACTGTTGGGATAAGACCTATAATATCATGGGTACAGGTGAGGGATATTCTTCTCTTAATGCTAGTTAGTACCTTTTCTGTAACTGGACCTTCTTGGCAGTCTGATGAAGCATAAACCTTTCTTAGAAAAATGTTTTTAAATGCGTAAAATAAAATTCATAGGATTACAAAGGAAATCCAATTATATTGACTTTCAGTTATCAAAATATTTAAAAACCAGCCTCAGGATAAAAGTTTCTATTTTTAAGCGTTCCCTAGAATGCTGAAAGTTTAGTTCAGTGACTTGCCTGTGGTCACACAGCTAGCATACATCAGAGGCAGGATGTGAGTCCAGATCTTTCTGTTTTCAAGACTGATTTTCCATCTACTATGCCACACATTCTCTTCCATGCTACCTGATACCACAGAGCTATTTAAATACTGATAGAGCAATAGATAATAACTTGCCCTTTTCCATTACGCTACCTTCCACTCCATAAATGTTTCTCTAATAAGTCACATACTGGAAGGAGCACCTTTCCATCATAGAAATTGGGAAGAACTCTCTTGATTCAGAAATGTAGTCTCTGGAGAATCACAGGCCTAATATTGAGCAGGAGGCATTCTGGTCATTTACTGTCACTGAAGCTTCTCTTATTCCAAAATGACTGATTCTGCGGGCAGAACTTTCAAAATGAAGGAGCACTGCCTCATCCTGGGGACCTGAAGAACCAACATGCTCTACTGAGTATATAAAACCTATAATTATTGTTAAGAATGTTATTCGCATTAGACAGCCATCATTACTGATGGATATGCATGTTTTAGAGATCATGAGTCCCCTAATGGCCCCAAAATTCTCATAACAATTTGGGAGGAAACTGTAGTTTTTCTTTGTTTTGTTTTTTTTTTAAACACTGAAATGATTCTTGGTGTGGGTAAAGAGGTACTGGTTTTGGAGTTTGAGGACGAAAGTTTGAAATCCAGCTCTGTGACTCATTGGTCTGTATGACCCTGGGGAAATTGATGACTCTCTCTGGGTCTTTGTTTCCTCATCTGTAAAATGAAAGAGTTGGATTGGATCACAGAATTATGAGAATTTCATGACTGGAAAGAACCTCCAAGATCATCTAGTCAAACCTATATCGAGTAAGAATATCCTACATAATAGTCCTGATGAGTGCTCATCTAACTTTATTTGAAAACTTTATTTGAAGATAATCTAGTGTTTCTAGAGGTGACCCATTATACTTTTGGATATTTCTAAATATTAATAAGTTTTTTTTTTATTTTGATCTTTCATTTGCCTTTTCTCAGCTTCTATGCACTGATTTTAGTTTTCTATTCTGGTGCCAACAGCAGTGGTGTAGTGCCAAGAGTACCAGTTTCTGAGTCAGATGAACTGAGTTCAGAGCCTACCTTGGACACTCAAGATTTATATGAACTTTGTCAAGTCACTTGACTTCTCTGAGCTTCAGTTTCCTCATCTGTGCAATGAAGGGTTTGGGCAAGATTACTTCTGATGTTCTTTCAAACTCTGAAGCTAGGGTCCCTTCTAAATCTAAACCTTATTTCTCATGTCAGCTCCTCAAATACTACTTCCCACACACATATCTTGCCATGTCTTCTCTCTATGCTAAAATAGGACCAATTCCTTCCAATAATCTTTGTATGACATGGTTTCTAGTGTTCTCACCAATCTGGATCCCTTTTGCTGAACATTCTTCCAAAATGTGGAGCCTGGAACCAAATACCACAGTTTTTTGCAGCTCAAAATCTTATGGCCCCAACTAAGCACCATACCATATGATACCAGCTAGATAACACCTGTCATCAATATATACTTCCAGTTGGCCACAGCATGGGAAAGGGTATTTTGTGTTTTTGGAGCAGATCTGGACAGAATACAATCATATCAGGTGGGTCTTCACTCTCAGAATCTATTAGCTCAGAAAATATCCTGGAAACAAAGCAAATTCTATCAGAGCTGAGCTCAACTTTCACTAACAATAGCCTCTCAACCAATTCAGTTCAACAAAATTAATCCAATCTTCCGAGTAATGAGTTTTCCATTAACATTCACCTGCCCAGACAAATAGCACAGAAAATATTTCACTAATGAATGTGCTCCCTCCCCCTAACCCTGACCTGTTAAAAACAAATATAAGAAAACTGAAATTAAGGAAGCAACTGGCTTTCCCTTAAACTAGGGCATTATGAACACTTACGGCAATCATGTGTAGCCTATAGATTTTTTCTTAGAAGACCATTTTTTAAAATGTGTAAGATACAAGATTACCAAGGCAATCAATTATATTGAAATAAGGTTATCAAAGTGTTTTTTAAATGGCCAAAGACCCTGGGTTAAGACGCCCTGGCTTAAGCCACTCAAAAAGACTCAATTTCTTTCCTCTGAGTACCAACTACTGGCAACACCCAGCTGTGGGTATTTTGTCCCTTCTGTGACTGTCTTTCAGCCACCCTCTTCATCCCATTTCTCTTTTCTTTTTCAAGAGGTGGTAGCAGTCCGTTCTCAGCTTCTGGGAATGGATGAAAGACAACTTTTAATCTGTGATGCTCATAGATAATTAAATTAGACTCCTTGGTCTAGTCTGGGAAGCTATTTTATATTTTCATTAACTCAAAAGGGCCATTTCAATTACATTCCCTGTTTAGTAAACAAATTATCTTTGACTTGCAGGCTTCATTTCCGTAAGACCCAGGAAACATGCCCTTTCAAGAGCTTTGCTGCAGCGGCGCTGCTTTGGTCGCAGTGGCAATTTATGATTTTAAAAAGGTGCCTTTGGAAAGTCAGGCTGGGGTTCCTGAGATCTAAAAATTAGCAAGCTTACTTACAAAAAAAATTCTATTCTGTGGTTCTGACTGGTTTTTGCCTTCAAAACATCTCTTCTCTTTCCATTTGTTTTTTTTTTATTTATTTGCAATCTATTTCCTACCTCCATGCCTTTGTACAGCCTGTCCCCCATGCCTAGAAGGTATGACTTTCTCACCTCTGCTTCTCTGCATCCTTGGTTTTCTTCATGGCTTAACTCAGGGGTTGTCTACAAAAGGAAGGCTTTCCTTGATCCCCTCTGTTTTTAGTGTTTTTTCCTTCCTCAAATGACCTTTGACTAATTCATTTGGGCAAATATTACTTTACGCTAGGAAAATGTAAACTCTGTGAGGTCAATGGCCTTTTTTCATTTTGTTTTCATTATCTCAAGGCTAGCACAGTACCCTGTACATAGAGCCACTTAATAAATGCTGATTGAATTTTATCTAAAATTTCATCTAAAATGAAAATTCCTTGAGAAAGGTCATTGGGAAACAATCTCATGCCTTAATGTCACTTTGAGATGCATCATGGTATTGTGGGTGAAGTACAAACTTGGAACAGGAAGACTTGGGTTTAAATCTTCCTCAGACACTCACCATCTTTATGACACTATGACCCCCTCCATGACCACTTATTTAGACTCTATCAGCCTCAGTTTCCTTACCTGTGAAATAGGGTAGAACTTACTTCATTGGGTTGTTGTCAAGAACAACTAAAATATTCTATGTTAAGTACTTTGCAAACCTTAAAGACATAAATATCTATGGTTGTAACTAACATTTCCTGGATATATGACACCCTCTGGGGAATGTTGAATATATTTGGTATAGATGATTCTCTCTTGGACTGAGAGAGTTTAGTGGCTGTAGTATCAAAAGGACCTTACAAACATAAATAATAGAAAATCTAGGATTCGAACTCAAGCCTTCTGACTGTAGGTACAGCACTTTTCCCATGATTCCACACTGCCCCAAGGATGGTGTTTTAGTGAATTTCATATTCTGTTCCTTCATTGAGCCCTACTTTAATTTCTCCAGGGAAACTCCCTCCACATATATACATGGTAGAATGGAAAAGTCACAGGCATTATGAGCACCGAGTTCCAATCCTGTCTCTGCCACTAATTAGATTTACAACCTTGGGTAAGTGACTTCACTTGTCAAAGTCTCAGTTTTCTTATCTACAAAATGAAAGTGTTGGACTAAATGACCACTAAGATGGTGCAGTGGATCGAGTGCAGGGGCCGGAGTGAGAGAGACTCATTTTCCTGAGCTTAAGTCTGACCTCAGACATTTACTAGCTGTGTGACCCTAGGGAGGTAAGTCACTTAACTCTGTAGGCCTTACAGTTTTCTCATCTGTAAAATGAGCTGGAGTAGGAAATGATGAACCACTCCAGTATCTTTGCCAAGAAAACCCCAAATGAGGTCACAGAGTCAAAAACAATTGAAAACAACTGAACATGACTGAACAACAATGGTCTTTTCAGATCTATGAGCTTGATTGATAAACTAGGTGACACAGTAAATGAATTGAGATCTGTCCACCAACTCAGGAAAATCTGAGTTCCAGTCTCAGCTTTAGATAACCTTGGACAAGTTATTTAATTTCTACCTGCCTCAGTTTTTCTTTTTAAATCTGTAAAACAGGGGTAATATTAGCACCACCTTCACAGGGTTATGATGAGGATTAGATGAGATAGTACTTGTAAAGTGCTTTTCTAACTTTACAGTGATATCTAAATGCTAGATATTGTAATCATTGCCTTCTCTTAAGTCCTTTTCTCCTCTGAGTGTAGTCTGGGCATTTAGGTCCACTTTAACAACATATTATCTTACACTGTCATCTAATTGTTTCATGTCTGTATGGTTATAACTTGTGCTGCTTCTGGATTTCTTCCCTCTCCCTTGCCTCTCAATCAAGTACCAGAATACTGAGTCCAGAGGAGGCTTTTACTCCATACTTTTTGTTGTATAACTATGAGGCATAGGATATGGTAATTTCTGAAAGAGATAATTTTAGAAAAAAAAAAGACCTTTATGCCAATGGAAATGCATATGGTAGAGGTGAATAGTCTGCAACACACTATACATGGGCAGTTGCAGAAAGAGATGAAGTATGCCACCAAAGACAAGAAAGTCAGCGGGGTGGTACACTGGATAGAGTAATGAGTTTAGATTCAGGAAGACTCATCTTTCTGAGTTCAAATCTGACCTCAGACACTAAAAGTCTGAGTGACCCTGGGTAAATCACTTAACCCTGTTTGCCTCAGTTCCTCATCTGTAAAATGAGTTGGAGAAAGAAATGCCCAACCAATCCAGTGTCTTTGCCAAGAAAACTCCACAGATATAGCATAGTCCATGGGATCTTGAAGAATCAGACATGACTAAGCAACAAAAAAAACCAATCTCTCTCGTATGGACGTAGTTGTTATTTCCCCCATTCTAGAATTTGAACTTCTTGAGAACAAGGCCCATTTTTCTTTACCTTTCTTTACTCTTCCTAATGTCATCATTTCTCTGTTGTCATGATCTTCTTCGAAAATGAAGGATAAACATAGACAGACAGAGAGGGGTTAATGAATAGAGTAGGTGCTTAATGGATGCTCACTTTCTGACTGATTGAAGGAATATCTACATGGCTGAGATCATAGACCCACACCAGTATCTGACACTGGGATGAACAATAAGGGTCACAGCAGTCAAAGTTAAGGTGCTGGCTGGAAGAGGCTCCCCTTTGGTTCTTCCAAGTAACACATCATTGGCACACATAGAAGGCATGCAATAAACATTTTGTTCAATTGCATTGGTAACTTTATAAGCAAATGTGTTGAGCATCATTAGGTTTCAAAGCTGGAAAGCCTTAGATGAGCCTTATTTTACCGGTGAGGAACCTAGATCTAGAGAGGTTAGGAACTTTGGTCAAGGTCACACAGCTTATTAGAGGAAGAGGCTGGCCTGGAACTGAAGCCTCCTGGCTCCCAGTTCAGTGCTCTTTCCACTACCCCATGCTGAAATCTGGGCTTGGTTACAACTCTGTAGGTTTGGTCCTTTTGGCTGAGGTAGTAATAACCCTACTCCAAAAAATACAAACCAGCCCCAACATAGGCACATCTCCTGCCTCCCTGCATCGGCACAGGGCCATCCTGCCCTCATTTATCCCCACCCCCACCCCTCTAGATTCATTTGATGCGAGGATGCAACCTGGGGGGAAATGGAGATGCTGCCAGGGCCTCCCACGTTAAAAAACAGGCATCTTTCATCTGCTGCTGCACCCTCTGTTAGTTGTACAACAGGAAACAATACAAATGTTATTTTCAAAAAGAAAAAAAAAAGCTGTGAAAACACAAGGTGGTGGCTGTTTATCTTCCTGTGTCCTCTCCACCCTGATTCTCCTCGCCATTAAATGCCGTTGACTTTCCAGTGAACAAGAAATGTACCACTCTCCTTTCTGGAATGAAGGGATCATGAAGGACGTTTCAAACACTTCTGTATGTTCCGCAGGAACCCAGCTGAGCCTGGGAAGCTATGAGTCCACAGGCAGGGCAGTACTGTGGGGTAAGCTCACAAGGCAAGGCCAACCCTAAAATCTCACAATCCCCGCCTTCCAGAAGGTCACAACACCATTTTAGTGTGTGTAATGTGGTTGTTAGACACAGTATCTGAGAATAAAGGAGGTGCTAGATGTGAAACCGACCACAAGTGTGTTACCTTTAGTAAGAATTTCTTTAGCTCTAGCTCAATAACAAATTAGCATTCATACAGTGTTTTAAAGTTAGCAAAACATCCTTCTTGATTCCTTACAACAACCTTGGTGAATTTATTGGATTTTGCTACAATAAAATTCTCTGGGAGGTGGTTATTTTACCACCTCTGGGTAGGTAACCTCTGAGTTTTAACCTCTGGGAGGTTATTTTACAGATGAGGAAACTAAGGCAGAGTTTATGTTTCTTGTCTGGGATCACATAGCTAGTCAGTGTCTTGTGACAGATTTGAATTCAGGTCTTTTTGATTTGAGGTTCAGGGCTCTATCCATTTTGCCACCTAACTTTGGAGAGAGAGAACTGACCCAAGAAAGCCTTGAGTGGGTGGAAAAAGGTATAGTTGTATTCTACTGAGTAACCCTGGAAGCCTCATACATATATACATACATACACACATATGTATATGTATCTGTGTGTGTATACACATTATATGTAATGTGTATACACACATACATATATAAATATATATATTTGTGTGACCAGTGTGTAAGTGAGGGGTAGGGCAGAAGAGCAACTGGGGTTTCAGTACCTCATAGGTCATGATGTCATAGCTCTGGAGCTGGAAAGGATCTGAGAGAATCTCTAGTCCAACTCCCTCAGGAAGAGGAAAATGAGATCCAGGGTTTAAATTACTTGCCTAAAGTCACGCAGCAGTTAATGGTGCAGAGGATGAAAGGAAGATTTATCTTCCTGAGTTCAAATATGGTCTCAGACATTTACTAGCTGTGTGACCCTGAGCAAGTCACTTAACCCCATTTGCCTCAGTTTCCTCATCATGTAAAGCAATGGTTGTGTAACAACCACAAAGACCACATCATAGAATTCAAAACCAAAAATTCCGACTCCAAATTCAGTAATCCTCCTACAATACCATGTGGCCTCAAGGCTAGTTTCTCCTTAAAAGAGACCATCCTGGAGACTTCTTGGTCCAGAGGACTAAGGTTTAGACTATTGGAGGAGTTTGAAAGCCAGCAGTCATGACTACCTCCCTAAGGCTTTTGACCTGTGGATCAGTCTGGCTAGCAGAGGTAAGGAAGCTGTGCCCACTGAATCAATATCTTGTCCTTGAAGAGCATCTCCTCCTGCAATGGCTAATTTTTGTTAATTGCATCCAATGTATCTCGTTTCATTCTATTTTCACATGAGATGCACCTGAATGGCCTAGTGCATCCACAAAAGTATTCTATTTTTTAAAGAGCAGAATGTGAAAATACCTTTGATCCTAACTTAATTTGAGACATAGAGCTTCAAGATTAAATAACTGACAATAGAGGGAATGAATTTAAAGAACCTTAGAAAAGCCTTTAAAATTGGATTTTGAATTCAACAGCAACACCCATTGGCAAGTTAAGATATCATAGACTTTATTCATTCATTAGACATTATAAATATCTAAGGGAATTTTGTTGTTCAGTCATGTCTGACTCTTCATGACCCCATTTGGGGTTTTCTTGGCAAGGGTACTGGGTTAGTTTGCTGTTTCCTTCTCCAGCTCATTTTACAGATGAGGAAACTGAGACAGAGTTAAGTGATTTGCCCAGGGTCATTCAGTTAGGTGTCTGAAGCCAGGTTTGAACTCAGGAATATGAATCTCCTTGACTCCACACCCAGTCCTCAATCCCTGGCCCCAACCTATGTGTGTAAGGGTGATTTTTAATTGTATACAGTTTGAGGGTGAGAGGGTGGAGAACAGCCTAGGACTCAGAGCTCCAAGTATTCTCAGAGCTGATCTAGTCCAAGTCCATCATCTTACAGGTCAGGAAACTGAGAGAGAGAGAGACAGAGAGAGACAAAGAGAGAGAGAGACAGAGAGAGAGAGAGAGAGAGACAGAGAGAGACAGAGAGACAGAGAGAGAGAGAGACAGAGAGAGAGAAAGAGAGAGACAGAGAGAGACACAGAGAGAGACAGAGACAGAGAGAGAGAGAGAGAGACAGAGACAGAGAGAGAGAGAGAGACAGAGAGAGACAGAGAGACAGAGAGAGAGAGAGACAGAGAGAGAGAAAGAGAGAGACAGAGAGAGACAGAGACAGAGAGAGACAGAGACAGAGAGAGAGAGAGAGAGAGAGAGAGAGAGAGAGAGAAAGAGAGATGCATTTTCTTATCTCTTTTCCAGGGCCAAGTTTGGTCACTATAATTACACAGTGTTCTGTTAAAGCTAGACAAAGAACTCTTGGTAATAGAGAAGTAAGTTTAGATTGGATCTAAATAAGAGTCCAGAGAGCTTGGAGAGTCAGCCAAGGAGGGCCCTGGGCTATAAATAAGTTGCTCTGGGGGCCTGGGCAGCAGGATGAAGAACAGATGCGATTCAGGCAGGTAAAATTCCCTTGGGGCATTGGAAATCCTTGCCCTGGATGGAGAACATTTGCATCCCGATTTAACTCTTTCCTAAATGACTTTCATATGCCAAATGAATGAAGGGAGATGTTATCCTATCAATCAAGCATCTTTAAAGCTCTTACTATGTGCCAGTCACTGTGTGCCAGTCACAGGCTAGGTGCTGTAGAATAAAAGGAGAAACCAAACACAGTCCCTGCCTGTAAGGAGTTTAAATTCTAATAAGAGAAATAACGTATATAAACAGGTATCTACAATATACCTACAGAGTAGCCAATCAATCTAGAAATCGGTAAACATTTATTAAGTGCCTACTATATGCCAGGCACCAGGCTAAATGTCTTGTTTGTGAAACAGTCAGAAGACCAGTGTTACTAGACTGAAGAGTACATGTGTAAGAAGACTGGAAAGGTAGGAGGAGGTCAGGTTATGAAGGGGATTTGAATGCCAAACAGAGCATTCTGTATTTGCTCCTGGAGGTGATAGGGAATTTAATGAGTAGGAAAGTGACACGCTCGGACCTGAGCTTTAGGGAAATCACTTTGATGGCTGAATGGAGGATGGATTGGAGTACGGAGAAAGTTGAGGCAGGCAGACCCACTTTGGGGTTGGAGGAAGTCTCCTGCAAAAGATGGGGCTCGAGCTCAATCCTGAAGGAAGCCAAGGATTCTAAAAGAGCTTTCAGAGAAAATACTGAATCTGAGCTTAAACAATCCTCTCCGCTGCTATCAGACTGACACAGCCTTGGGTTTGGGTTAGTTGCATGCAAGCATAGCCTTAGCTCGCTGCATTTGTTCCACACTTAGCAAATGACAAAATCAGCCCAACCTCTGGTTACTGGAAACGAGATGCCTACAAGGTCCTGGGAAATGTTTCTATGGCTTTAAACTGAGAATGCTCATGTATGAATCCCTGTATTACTGCAGGTTATTTCAGTATCCCATGTTCAAGTATTCCTTTATTAAAGAGATCTATCCAGAGCTGATCTTAAATTTCTAAGTCAGGACTCCAAGCCTCAAAAGGACACCATCAGCACCTTGCTTATTGTATCTTCTCCCAAGGCTTTTCCAGTGCCCTCCCCTCATAGATCTGGCCCAGTGTAGATTTGCCTGCTGAATCTCATGAACAGGTGACCTTCTTTCTCATTTGATTCATTTTTCTCAGCCCCAGCTTAAGGCATGAAGATCAGAGTCAAAAACAACCCCCTAAATACAATCCCCAGGAGATGCCTGGCAACCTCATTCACTCCTTACTCTCTCCTAGGAATGAGTGTCTAAGAATAACCCTGGCTTTGTACTTCATATTCCACTGTGTTCAGCCTACAAGTGAGAATGTTGGACAGAAAACACATTATCCATGACAACAGTATGTGTTGCAGATGTAGTACAGCTGGTCACAACAACTGTCTGACTTTATTAGCCCATAAATGTTTCATTCCCACTTATTCCAGTACCTGCCCTTTTCACTCTGGTCAAACTAAATCTAAGTAGACTTCAGTGCACTCCTCCTGATTTTGTGTCTTTTTCTGCTGCAGTCTACTTTGCCCAGTAAAATGTTCCCCACTCCCTACCCCAGTCTCACCCCTAACACCCTGCCTAGAATCCTCTTAATTTCTCTCATTTTTTTAAAAGCACAGCACTGATTGGTTCTCAGGGCTGGAGGTATGCTTTCAGAATGCAGAGCCATACTGGAGAGGGATGTATTTGGACTTGGCTTTGAATCTGAGATCTCCTACTAACTAGCCTATGACTTTGGATATCATCTACTTTCTCAGGGCCTCAGTTTCCTTATCTGTAAAATTAAAAAATAGAATAGTGGTGCCAAACATGCCACAGGTCAGCCTTTTGTGCCCTACAAAACTCCCCAGTAGTAGGAACCAGATTAAAATGCAAACATAAAATTTTTAATAAAATAAACAATAGAGACAGCTAGGTGATACGAGGATAAAGAGTCTAAAGTCAGGAAGACCTGAGTTCAAATCCAGCCTCTGACCCTTACTAGCTCTATTACCCTGGGCAAGTGACTTAACCTCTGTCTGCCTTAGCTTCCTCAGATATTAAAATGAGGATAAAAACAGCATCAACTCTCTAGGGTTGTTGTGAGGATTAAATGAAATAGTATTTATAAAGTGCTTGCACTGTGCATAGCATGTAGTAGGTGCTTATATAAATAAATGCTGGATATGCCTATAAAAAATAAAATAGAATATAGATCATGTGAATTTGTGGTTTTCTCAGTTAATATGAGATCCACAGGGATCTGTTTCTATATGAGTTTGAGATCACTGGATTAGATGAATCTTGAGGTCCCTTTTGACTCTATATCCTTTAAACTATTTGGTTCCTTGATGCCAAGCTAATAGCAACTCTATTTCTTGCCCACTGAGAACTGACACAAAATAATCTAGAACAACATGAGTATCTAATTGCTGAGAGATTCAGAGAAAACCAAAAGTGGTTGGAGAAGAGTTAGAAAAATCAGTACACTCTTTGGTTCAACAATGACATTACTAGAGCATTATAAAAAGATCTGATATTTACAAGCTGGAGGACCATGGTCAAGGCAATTAACCTCCTTGAAACTCATTTTCCTCTCCTGTAAAAAACAGATCATAAATAGCACCTCCTCACAGTCCTACTGTAGGGTTCAGAGGAGATGATGTATGGAAAAGAAGGCATTTTGCAAATCATTCAGAGACATTCACAGTAGCACTATTTAAAGCTGGGAGGAGGAGCTAAAAGAATAGTTATCCTTGTTTGTGGTTGTTCAGTCATTTCAGTCATGTCCTACTCTTTGGGGCCCCCTTTGGGGGTTTTCTTGGCAAAGATACTGGAGTGGTTTGCCATCTCCTTCTCCAGCTCATTTTACAGATGGGGAAACTGAGGCCGAGTTAAGTGAGTTGCCTAGGATCACCTACCTAATGTCTGAGGTTGGATTTGAACTAGGTTATTTCTAATTCAAATCATATCACTGAGGAAAACCCAAAGTACCAGAACTGAGTTAATATATGTAAAGTGTTCTACCAACCCTAAAGTGCTATGTAAATGTTAATTATTATAGCTATTATTGGAACTGAGTGGGGTTAACATTGACAAACTTCCAAGAGAATATTCCGAAGGAGTAAGACATGGATTAGGGCATGAATTCATAGCTTTGTGTGTATGTGTGTGTGTGTGTGTGTGTGTTTATGTATCCCTTTGACAGTCTTGTGAAACCAATGGACCACTTTCTCACTATTTTTTTAAATGCATAAAATTAAAAAAGGATTACATACAAAAATTGCAAAGGAATCTAAATATATTGAAATAGAGTTATCAAAACATTAAAAAAGGTAATTCACAGACCTCAGTTTAAGAATTCCTGGATTGGGGTGGTTAATTGTGGTTACTTAGTCTAATCATCCCAAATTTGGTATCATAAGGACCCTGAGTCAAATAAGACCATGGTTGTCTTGTCTAATGAGGGTATTGTCATTATTCAGTTGTTTCACTTGTGTCCAACTCTTTGTGACTCCATTTGAGGTTTTCTTGGCAAAGGTACTAGAGTGGTTTGCCATATTCTTCTCTAGCTCATTTTACAGAGGAGGTAAACAGGGTTAAGTGACTTGTCTGAGGTTACTCACACAGCTAGTAAGTGTCTGAGGCCAGATTTGAACTCACAAAGACGAGTCTTCCCAACTCTAGGTTAACACTCTATGCACTATGGCACCACCTAAGTGATCATTTAGTGGACAACAACCCACTTGTTCCTTGCATGATTTTGGGTAAGTCACTCATTTCATGGGCCTTAGTTTTCTCACCAATAAATGAGGTATGGGGGGAGAGGAAAGGGAGTTGAACTAGCCCTTCCATGGCACAACTCTAAACCAACAGCAATGGAGAAAAGGCCTTGGAATTGGCATCTGAAGACTTGGTTTTGAACTTCAGCTCTTCACCTTGCTCACTGTGTGACACTGGGCCAACTTTGCAACCTTACTGAGCCTCAGAATTTTTCATCTGAAAAATGGCGCTAATCAAGTTTGCACTGAGACAGTGGAGAGGATAAAGTGAAGCAATGTATGTAATGCATTTGGCAAATATTAAAGTGGTATTATGAATGTAAGTGATTATCAGCAACATCATTCTATGGCTCCTGTGTGAGTTAGGGTAGACATGAACTCTTTGAACTCTACTTTTCTCAGCTACAAAATGAAGGGCTTGGATTAAATAATCTCCAAGGTCCCTCAAACTCTGTTTAAACTGTAATTTCTTTCCACTGCTTTCCAAGGAGGGAGAGGAAAAGAGCACTTCAGGTGAGAGGGAAGGAATCGGCAAAAGCAAAAAGAAAGAAAGAGCAAATTGTTCTCAGGAGATGTTAAGATGATTAGCTTGGTTGGGACAGAAAGTCCTTGGAGAGGAGTTCAACAGAAGAGTTTTAAAGTATCTAGTCCCCTTATTTTCAATCTCAGAAGAGTTAAATGCCTTACCTACATCACACAGCTAGTCAGTGAGAGTGCTGACAAAAAGGGTGATTTTTAAATTTCTTTTGGTTCAAGTGGATGATTTCATTGGTGGGAATTTGGGAAAGAAATGAAATGGGTCATGGAGGTAGAAAGGGATGGAAGCATGTACATGGGGAAGAGGAAGTCTGTGTGGGGCAAGGGATGACCAATAGAAAATGAAGACTGTGATAATGATGAATAACAATAACATATTACATAAGGCTTTAAAGTGTGCAAACTTCTTTAATGATAGCTAGCATTGACATAGTAGCTTGGCCAAGGTTTGCACAGCACTTTAAAAATTTTACCTTATTTTTATGTTCAAAACAACTCTGGAAGGTAGGTGCTGTCATTATCCCCATTGTGCAGAGAAGGAAATTAGGCAGACAGAGGTTAAGTGACTTGCCCAAGGTCATATAGCTAGGAAGTGTCTGTGGCTGGATTTGAACTCAAGATTTCCTGACTCCAAGTCTAGCATGTTACCCACTCCCCTGCCTAGCTATCTTTAGGTTTGCAAAGTGCTTTGCCAACATTTCATGTGATTCTCACTTTAACCCTTCAAGTTAAGCACTATAATTGCTACCACTTTGTAAATGAGAAAATAGGGTGACTTGCCCAGGGTCCATATATCTGGCATGGTTTAGGATGCCAGGTCTCTCTTGATTCCAAGTCAAGTGATCCTCCTGGTATAACAAAGAAACAGCAGAAAAAGAAAAGGTCTGCCACCCCTCTCCTTCTACAAACCAGGGCTGGAAAACCCAAATGTTATTAAGGACCTCTAAACATGTGATGGAGGTCCCAACATCTGCTTGACGGAACTTTCCTACTTAAGGTCAGGAGGCTTACCCAACTCACTCAGTCAGAAAGCAAAGCACATACATGCAGGAGAACTCTTGAGGGAACAGGTCTAAGGTTCCAAATTCAATCTGAACCTGGGATAAGTTCAGTGGAGGAATGTAACGATAATCTACCTCTAAACCTTATGATCTAGTCTCATCACTTTAGGGCACAGGATTATAGATCAATGGTGAAGAGAAAGGAGGGGAATGGAATAAGTACTTATTAAACATCTACTGTGTGCCAACTACTGTACTAAGTGCTTTACAAATATTATCTCACTTGATAATTAGATTAAGAATTAGAAGGAACTTACAGGCATTTCAATCCAACCCCCTTATTTAACAGATGAGGAAATGAGATCTGGAGAGTCTGGGTGGCTTTTCCAGTGTCACACAGGTAATGCTGGACAAAGGTCTATTCATAAATAATCCTGAATTTCTAAAAGTCAGGATATTTGACTCTGACACTGTTTTATTTGTTGCTCAGTCATTCTTAGTCATGTCTGACTTTGTGACCCCATTTGAGGTTTTCTTGGCAAGTGGTTTTCCATTTCCTTCACCAGTTCATTTTACAGATGAAGAAAGTGAGGCAATCAGGGTTAAGTGAGATGCCCAGGATCACCCAGCTAGCAAATGTCTGAGGCCAAATTTAAACTCAGGTGCTCTTGACTCCAGGAGAGGTATTCTACCCACTGTGCCACCTAAGCATGTCTAAGGGGATAACATAATTCAGCACAGTACCCTGAACATACTAAGCAGTAAATAAATGTTTGTTGAACTGAATATTCCACATAATAAGTCTTCTATAATCTACAAAATATAGTTCTTTTATCTAGTATTCAAGGTCTTTTGCGAGGAGTGTGGTGGCGTGGATGGGGTACTGTAATGTTAGAGTTAAAAATCTTACCCTTCCATTAAAAGACCTCACATGGAGCCCATTAGGGGAGGAACTTGTTTAAAGAGAAAGTTTGCTTATGGGGAGGTTTGCTTGCTTGAAGGCTTTCACATCTTTTGGTAATTAGACACTGAAGCATGTGGATTGTGAGGTCTTCTGGCTCTATGTGTACTCTGAGGTGAGGTTTTGTTTGGGGCTCACTCACTGGAAGAACGTTCATGTGATATGGCCAGACGAGATTCTGGACAACCATTAAAGAGCCCCTGGCTTTGAAAGCACAAATGTTGGTGCTTCTCTCTTTGGTAACTACGTATGTATATAATGGTCAGACAGTTGGATCTGTCTATTGATCTGTGATGTATATATTGTTTGTGTTTAAACAGCTGGAAGTCCTGTCTGTTGGTCTTTATTTCTCTGCTTGTATTTTTTCTATTGCTATATGTGATTAAAGAAGACTGTTGACTCCTCAAAAGTTGCTTTATTTTTTAGAAAAGCAGATCTAAGAACCTGTGCAGCAGGCCCTCCTGGGTGCCAGGGAGGTTACTGCAACAGGTTCCAGCCTGGGCATGAGGAAGACCTTGGCTGATGAGGAAAACTGACAGAAAAAAGGATGAGTTTTGAAAATAAGCTAAATTTGTAGAAGAAGCTGGAACAAAGAAGTGATAGTACGTTTGCTTGGGAGTGAATCAGATGATAATCATTGGTTTTGATTTGTTAAATGATTTCTTCCATTTATTTTAGTGCGACTACATAGCATGACTATAGTGAAAATGTGCTCAATAGGAAAGTATATGTAGAACTTAAACAGAATTGTATGCTGTCATGGGGAGGGTGGGATAAAATCTTAATTTTAAGGAAGTCATTGTAGAACATTTATAAATAAATAAATAAATAAATTTTAAAAGAAAATAGGAGAAATATCACAAAATTGCAGAAGTTTAAATATCCTGATTTTCAAAAACAAGGTAAGAGAACTGAGAAGGTAAGATATATAGACCAGTGAGGTACATTTCAAACTCCAGGAAAATTTCTTTCTTTCTTTCTTTCTTTTTTTCTTTCTTTTTTTCTTTCTCTCCTCTCTCTCTCTCTCTCTCTCCCTCCCTCTCCCTCTCTCTCTCTTTCTTTCCCCTTCCCTTTCCCTTCTTTTCTCTCTCTCAGGCTATATTTGAATTTAGGTCTTCCTGACTCAGGGCAGTACACTATCCACTATGTCACCTAGTTGCTCCTACAATAATTTCTTCATAAAGAGATTTTTGGAAAGCATATGGAAAGTATAGCCTAGCTTCATTAAGAACAGGTCATGCCAGACTAACCTGATTTTTTTTTTTTGACAAGGTTAGTAAACTGAAAGATGAGGAAAATGTCAATATAGTTGACCTAGATTTTGGCAAAATAAAGTATTTCATACTATTCTTTTGGAGAAAATGAGAAGAAGCATGAAGTTAAATGAAATAAAAACTGATGGATTCAGAACTGGTTGGATGTCAAGACTCACAGAGTAGTCTTTAATGGCTCATGCCAAGTTGACAGAAGGTCTCCAGAGGGTGCCCTAGGTACTACACATGTTCCTATACTGTTTAACATGTACCAGTGACTTGGATAAAAGCATAGACAGTATATGCATGAAATGTGCAGATATTACCAGACTGGGGGATAGCTAACACAGTGGATAAATCAGGATCCCAAAAGAGCACCAAACTGATATGAATAAAATAGCATAGTTTTAAGTGACTTGCCCAGGAACACACAGCTAACACATGTCTGAGGCTGAATTTGAACTTGTGACTATGAGTCTTCCTGATTCTAAGTCCAGTGCTCTATCTGTTAAGCCGCTTATTCCTTTCCTTCTTTCAGTAAGAAAAGAGGGGCTTATTATAGGATCAGAGATCTAGAACCGGAAGGACCTTCAATGCCATCTAATCTAACTTCCTCATTCTTTCAGGAGAAGAAATTTAGCCTTAGAGAGCTTGAGTTGGTCAAGATCATGTAGGTGATACAGGGCTTCTTCTGAAACTGGTTCAAGATTTGAAAGTTGACATGGCATTGTGGACACAGTACTGGCCTTGGAGTCTGGAAGCTGGATAGTTCTTAGTTTTGAGGTTTTGGACAAGTTACAATCTCTTTGAGCCTGCCAAACGGGGCTCTGTAAAACGGGGGCAATAATACCTGTAGTATATGCCTCCTAAGACTGTTGGGTAAAGTGCTCTGAAAACTTTAAAGCACAATGTAAATGACTGCTATTTTTACCATAATGCCTTACATATATAGTAAGTGTTTAATAAATGCTCATTTATTCGATCATTTATTCCTTCATTCTTATATTTGTCAGTTTAGCCCCATGACGAAGATATATTTTACTTATAAGCAACGTATAGTCATAAGAGCAGTGTTTGGGTAGCATACCCCAACACCTTAAAAAAAATTTTATGTGAATTGAAAGTCAGTACAATACCAAGACTTTCCTTCCACCCATGCACCTGAGCCAGGACAACTCATTGCCCAACATTTCAACTTTCAGGAAGTCCCAGACAAAATCTTATCTGCCATCACCTTAGGGGAGAGAAGTCAGAACTGGTTCATTGCACAGTTAATTAATTAAGGCAAAACTTAATTATTTTAATCTGTGCACAAAACACGCATGGAAGGATATCTTCTTTGCTTTTGTTTGCCATGGGGTGTGATTGGCAGCTAGATGGTACAATGGATACAGGACTTGGCCTGGATTCTGAAAATCCTGCCTTAGACATTTACCAGCTGTGTGACCCTAGGCAAATCTGTAAAATGGGGATAATTAAAACATCCACTTCTGAGGTTGTCGTCAGCGTCAAATGATACAATAACTAGAAAGCATTTAGTCCAGTGCCTGGCACACAGTAAATACTAGATAAATGTGAGTTATCACCATCATCATCACCACCACCATCATCCCTGGACTTGGCATTACAAGCTTTCTGAAAGTAACAGTTATCTAGATTTTAAAAAGTGGTGACCACATATGACTCCTGACATCTTCAAGTTAATTTATTTCCATGACCTCTTCAACTGAGGGGTTCCTTTTGCTACTCTGAAGGACTCCCTGATGCTGTTTCTTAAAACAGACATCAAAAAGTTATTTCTTCCTCCTCTGTTTTTCATGGGATCTCTCTTATCTCCTCTGTCTTTTATCACGCTTCGTTCCCCACGTGGCATGTATTCCTTGGAGACCATAAGCAACTTGAGGGCAGGGATTGTGTCATCTCTCATGCTTGCATACTCAGCACAGCATTGTGCTAAAATGGTGGCATTTTAACTGAAACTTGAAAGATCACAAGAGTTGGAGAGAAGAATTGAGGTGACCCCTGAAGGTGGTAGGTCCATCCAAAGAACATAATATCTCTGATGGCAGATGGATTCATACAGGGACACATACGTAGAGTTGCTATTTGTGTTATCTCTTATAATTTGTGGGGTTTTTGCATTTATTTAGCATCAATAAGAATAAACAGACTTCTATGTCTGTATTTTTACCATTGTTGAAAGCTGTAAATCTACTTTATAAGCTTTCTCAGTACCTCTCTGTCTCATGATCTACAGGCACCATGGTAGAGTGGGAAGTTTCAACTTTTGGAATCAGGAAGACTTGTGTTCAAGTTCTGTCCCATATTGGCTATGTAATTCTGACAAATCACTTCCTCTCTCAGTGCCCCAAACAATCTTCTACAATTAAATTGTAGAGTGGATGCCAATCTTCGTTAACAGAGGGAATTTCTTCATTGGAAGTTCATTGTACCAAAGAACTCACAGATAGAGTTCAAAAAAATAAATCCCAATGATAACTACTTAAAGATATTGAATGTATAAAAACACTTATGGTACTCTAAAGCCTATCTACTGAAGCCTGTTAGTAATTTTGTGAAAATTTCACACCTAGACCACATAAAGGGCATCCAGGTGGTGCAGTGGATAGAGTCAGAAGGACTCATCTTCTTATGTTCAAATCTGACCCAGATGCTTACAAGTTATGTGACCCTCTGAAATCACTTAACCCTGTTTGCCTCTGTTTCCTCATCTGTAAAATGAGTTGAAGAAGGAAATGGCAAACTACTTCAGTATTGTTTCCAAGAAAACCTCAGATGGGGTCATGAAGAGTTGGAGATGATTGAACAGCTACGAAAACAACAGACCACACATAAAAAGTCAATCACTTATTAAATATTGCCCAGTATTTGTTAAGCACTCTTATTATGTTGGATGCTAAGGAGCTCAAATAGTCCTGTAAGAATGGCAATTTTATCTTTAACATCTCTAGATTTGCTACATCTACACTGTCCCCTATAGTTAGCAGGCATTTAATACACATTTGCTGATGATAGTAATGATGAATTATTAATACTGAGATTTTAAAAAGTAAGAACTTTCTGAAAATCATCATGGGAGATTTGAAATGGCAGACAGAAAATTCTGGGACAAACAGAACACAGGCACGACATTAGAGTAAGAGGAGAGGTCTGGCAGGAATGTTGTTACAAAGGACAGAACACAAAACATTTTCCTGTGGACATTTGGATTTGACGGGGGATGTGATTTGGTCAATGACATAAACAAGTGGCTGCAGATTTCCTGGGTGCAGAACACATTAGAGTAGTACTTTATTCCCTGAAAACCCTCTCTGAAATATCTTGGGCTGAAGTCAATCCCTCCTTAGCTGACATTCCAATCGAAGAAGAGGTTTTGAATGCCATTAGGCTCTTTTTGTGTGGCAAAGCACCTGGTGCTGATTATATTGCAGCTGAGATCTGCAAGGCAAGAGAGTTCATTGCTGATACAGAAGCCGACTGAAATCTTCCAGGTTATATGGCCAGAGGAGATTATTCCCCTCCCTCCACCCGGAGTTTATATTGCCCTGTGATAATCATGGGGGTGGGGTTGGGGGTCCTCTCTCTTAGTCTTTACTGGCAAGATTCTCCTTATTGCCAGATTCCTCCTTAATAGGTTGATACTTCACCTGGAAGATGGTCATCTATCTAAGGGCCAGTTGGTTTCAGAAAGAGATAAGGAATGGTCAATATGGTGTTTGCTGCCCCACAACTACAGGAGAAATTCAAGAAGCAAGAGGGCTGGTACCCAATGTTCCTCGATCTGACCAAGGCCTTTGAGACTATCAGTGGTGAAGGCTTGTGGAAAATCATGTCAAAATTTGGTTGCCTGGAGAAATTCATCAATATTGTACACAAGAGGATCATAAGATCACAGATTTACACTGGGAAGGGACATGTGAAGTCATCAATCCAATCCCCTCATTTTACAGATGGAGAAACTGAGGGTCAGGTTAAAAAAAGTCTCCTCAAGGTCACATAAGGATGGAATAACCAAGTCAGGATTTGAACTCAGCTTCCCTGACTCCAAATCTGCAATGAGATTAAGAAAGCTAGTCACTTATTTTGGTATGACTGATTGAAAAAGAAATCAGGACAAGGCAGTGAGCGGTCAGGTCAAGTGGCCAGCTCTGACACACCAAAATGTCTAGAGAGAGACTTTGCCTAAGGGATAGAATTGCATTCCACAATATTAGTGGGGTGAAATTTGTAATCAGATCTTCTGACCAAGCCACTGTGTACACAGATCCTTCTGCTCTCTAACTTTAAACTTGTAATTTAATAAAATGTAAGAATGACCAGCTAGCAAGTGAAAAACCATCATTTTTTCTCCTGCAGAAATCAGACTGAAGAAAACAGGCAGCTGGTTGGCAAACCTACTCAATGCCTCAGAGGCTTTGGAGGGGGCTGGAGAGCACACGCCCATGATCTGATCCTCCCTGACATAGTAGATTTTGAACAGCTGAGAGAGAGTAGAAGTCAGTCTGTGAAACACTTCATGATAAATCATAGAAATTCCTACCCGCCATGATTTCCAAGGCTTTTCTGAACAACTCCAACTCTCTGTTTCTCATATCTTGCCTCTCTGATTCCACTGTATATTCTTACATATGCAAATCTTATCTCCCCAAATGGTATGTAACAGATATTTTGTTTTTGCGTTTCATCTCCAGGGTTGTTATTTGGTAGTGTCAGACTTTTTTTTTTGTTTTGTTTTTGACAACGATGCTGGTATTTGCCATTTCCTTCAGCTCATTTTATAGATGAGGAAACTGAGGCAAAAAAGGTTAAGCGACTTGCCCAGGGTCACACAGCAAGAAAGGGTGTAAGGCTGGATCTGAACTCATGAATATGAGTTTTCTTGACTTCATGCATGGTGCTCTGTGCACATACCTACCTTTGTCCCCTAGAATCCCTAGTTTCCTACCAAACACAGTTGGGGTGCTACCTCCTACAACTGGCCTTCCTTGATCCCCCATCAATTGGCTCCCTCTCCCTCATCCCATTATGTTGTGTTTGCCCAGTATATATTTTGCCTAAGAGTCAGAGAAGCATAGTGGACAGAGAAATTTAGAAAGCCTGGTTTCAAGTGTTATGTCTGATACAAGCTGTGTGTCTCTGGGCAAGCCACTTACCCATGGCAACTCTCTAAGAATAAGTTGCAGAAAATCTGCTGATCTGCCCTGGAAGAGGGCATATCCTGACATGGAGGGCTTTAAAATAATAACATCACAAACTTAGATTTAAAAAAAAAGGTGTAAATACTTTTCTGTTTATAAATTGTTTCCCTGAAATAGATTCTTGACTTCTTGAGGATAGGGCCTATTTCAATTTTATTTTTGCAAACTGAGTAGGCATCACTTGATGCTTTCCCATTTGAACTCACTAAACTCGTTCAGTTTGGTCTAAGAGCACACAATGAAAAGCAGCAAATTGGAGTGAGGAAGAAGCAAATTTAGGTTTGATCAAGGAAAACTACTCTAACAACAAAGTGCAGGGGTCTTAATTGTGACACTGGAGAACTTTTTTAAAGACTATTTTGATAAATGTACTTCAATATAATAGTTTTCTTTATAATTCTGTGTATTTTATTTTATGCATTTAAAAGGGTCCCTAGGCTTCCTTAGACTGCAGGGGGGTCCATAAAATGTTTGGACTCTCCAAACTAGAGCTATCTAAAAGACTAATAGGTTGTCCCTGAGAATAGTGAGTCCCCTTTACTTGTCCTTTTTAAACAAAGGCAGCATGACCGCTTATCTGTCAGTTGTAGAAGGGATCTCTTTTTCAAATTATGGGTTGGACCAGGTCCCTACACAGCTAGGTGTTGAAATGGATAGACCCCTAAATGTAGAATCAGGAAGACCTAAGTTCAAATCCAGCCTCAGACATTTACTAGCTGCGTGATTCCGGGTAAGTCACCACTATCTGCCTGAGTTTCCTCAATCGTATCTTGGAGACAGCACTTATCTCCCAGGATTGCTGTGAGCAGAAATGAGATAATATTTGTAAAGTGTTTGGCCTATTGCTTGACACCTACCTAGCATGTTTGTTTCCTTCCAAGTCGGAAATGACATGATTATTTAAAATTCCCTCATTTTACCAAGGAGACAACTTTAGCTCTCAGGAGTTAGCTGACTTACTCAAGTACACAATTACCAGCAGAGCTGGGCTAGAAACTAGACTTTCCTATGACTAAAAGCAAATAAAAATCACAAAATCAATACAAAAGCCCGGTCTACATGTTTCATTTCAGACTTTTTTTTCTGTCCGGGAGGGCAAAAAGAAGAGCGGAGTTTCTGCTCTTTACCCAATATCCAACGCCCATAGAACTATTCTGGTAGAAATGATTCAGTGCCGGACACCAGGTACTGTAGGAAACACCGACATGATGAGCGGGTCCTGAGGAAGGCCCAGAGCACAGACCTGCCACCCCACATGAAGATGGACAATTCTAGAGAACATTGGAGTGGATCTTAACTGATACTATTCTCCCTCTAAAGCTTTCTCATTCTTTAAGGTACAGTTCAAATCTCAGATCTTCCATCAAATCACCTTGGATGACTCAACTCCCACTATTCTGCACCCCCTCCCATCTCTGCCTTCTCTGCATTAATTGTCTAGGCTTTATTCTGTCAGGTGCCACAAGTGGGAAGATCACTGCGCACGTAGTCAGAAAGATTTGGGTTCAAATCCTGCCTCAGATTCTTAGTAGCTGTTTGACCCTGCAAAGTCACTTTGCCTCTGTTTGCCTTGGTTTTCTCGGCTATACAATGGACATAGTAATTCCTTTTAACCCTGTTGTGAGAATAAAGTAAGATAGCATTTGTAAAGTACTTTGCAAACCTTGAAGTGCCATATAAATGCTATCATTATCGTTAATAACTGTTTTTAGATGTGAATTATTCTTCAATTCTCTCCTGTGCATGTGACATTTCTCTAAGTAGATGAAAAGCATACTAAGGACAAGAATCATGTCTTATACCTTCTATGACATCCACAGTACCCAACAGTGCTGGCTGGGCACACAGAGACGGTGAATAAATACTAAGTTGGTGCAGAAATGAACCCATGTGGAGCCAAAATCAATGGTTATTACTCAATACCCAACCGAGCTTGGAATGAGGGCCTTTTTTTAGGGCAGATACAGTCAATACTCGCAAATTTAGTTTGTAGATTAACCTGACTTTTTATTTGTCCTTCTTTTCCATTAAATCTAGCAATTCTGTTCCTTATTAATACCTTCACCTTCCTGCATTCGGCAGACTCTGTATCTGAATGACCTCTGGGGTCCCTACCAACTCTAGGATGCTATGAGTTTAGGGTTGGCAAGAAGGAAAATGGAACCAAATAAAAACCAGTCAATTTGGCTGGTGGTTATTAGTTCCAGTAAAAATGAGTTAATGGAAGAATCTCATAGGATCATATGGTTTAGAATGAAAAGGAGCCTTGGAGTCTAGTGGGGGTCCCTAGTCCAGCAGACTCTTAACCTGAGTTCTGTGAACTAAAAAAAATAATTATAATATTTCTATATCATTAGTTTCCTTTGTAATCCTATGCATTTAATTTTAGATATTTAAAATCATTCTTCTGAGTAAGGGGTTATAGG
Source organism: Potorous gilbertii (assembly GCA_028658325.1). NCBI lineage: Eukaryota > Metazoa > Chordata > Mammalia > Diprotodontia > Potoroidae > Potorous > Potorous gilbertii. Next base: position 148,216,356 of record CM053773.1, read on the forward strand.
CTTCACCAGAAGGTTAAGAAAGCTTGCTCTTGTCTCACCTCCTGGTTTTGGGTATTATATATATACCCAAATAAATAAATATAAATATATTTATTTATTCATTTATAAATATACACATATGTATATATGCACATATATGTGTGTGTATAAACATACATATGTATACACATATACATATCCTATAGTGTGTGTATAACATATAATCTTTATGGAGATATTATATATACACATATATTTACAAAGCACATCATCTCATGCACCATTTCATTTAAGTTTCAAAGCAACTCTGCAATGTAGGGCAGTGCAAATACTATTGTTACCATTGTAGCAAGGTGGTTAAATGACTTCTCCATGGTAGAAGGGCTACTGCATGTTTTTGATAACATATGAACCCACGTCTTCTTGACTTCAAATACAGCACTCCATCCACCATGTAAAGCTATTTCTCTAAGGTGAAACAGACTCAGAGAAAGACTTGCCTAAGATTACATAGGAAGCAGAGCCTGGATAATAAATGAATGAAAAAACATTTCTTACCTTACCCACTACTCTGATTTAGCCATTTTAATTGTTTGGGATCATTTTCCATTGTCTTTCATGGAAATGGAAATTATGGAGATGGTTTAAGCATGAAATTAAATTAGAGAAAGGACGATCGTCTTTGATGGCATGAATTTTCACAAACATGATAGTAATTTGCATTCATACAGCATCCGAAATTTGGCAAAGTACTTTCCTTCCCAACAACCCTGAGATTTAAGGAGTGCAGATATTTTTATCCCCATTTCAGAGATAAGAAAATTGAGGTTTTGTGAAATTAGGTGACTGAGATAGGATTCCAACCCAGGTCTCCTGGCTCCCAATCAAGGACTCTTTCTACTATGCCATACTGCCTCCATGAGAAAAAGAACAAGAACTTTCATTCAATCAGTGCAGAACTGATCATTGGCATGATGTGTAAGGATACATGAAACCACTCATTGTAGGTCTTTATATTTGACATGGTTCATTTTTCTGATCAACTATGCCCCTGCCTGGAGGCAGGTGGATGATCTAGACCAGTAGTTCTCAAAGTGTGGTCCAAGATCCCTTGGGAGTCCCTGAGACACTTTCAATGAGACAAAACTAGTTCCATAACAATATTAATACATTATTTTTCACTCTCATTCCCACTTGAGTGGAGAGTGGAATTTTCCAGAGGTGATAAAAATGACCTGTAACAAAGATTTATCTTCAAAGGTGAAGACTGAAATAACATCTCTCTGTAGCATTGTACTTTTTGCCTTCCAAATGGATGAATTGCTAGATGGAGCCGGACTTTCTGCCTTGCTTGTATTCATCTACCATCAGCACCAACTAATCAGCGAAAGTCTTCTTTCATGGGAATGCCTGGCAACAAAACATAAGTGGGGCTGAAATATTCCGAGTGCTGAATAACTGTTCTAAAATCTTACGGTTTATCCTTGAACAACTGGGTTGACATTTGCACTGATGAAGCAAAAGCAGAGTAAAAGTGCTGCCACCTTAGCACAATCAAGGCAGTCATTGTGTCCTTCACCACTACACACAAAGTAAAAATGAAAAGGCCAGTTTTACTTAAGAATGCCCTTGATAAAGCAATAAAAATGATTAATTTCATTATATCATGACTGTTGAGTACACATCCTTTTAACGTTCCGCGTGACAACATGGAAAGGACACAGAGAGCCTTTCTTCTGCATACTAAAACATGATGGTTTATCTGAAGGAAAAGCACTTGTGGGACTTTTTGACTTGCAAGCTGAACCAGCCGCTTCCCCTCACCCTATCCCCACCTATCCCCCAAGGAACACCATTTTGATTTGAAAAAATGATTTAGCACAATCCCAGGTACAGACTAGGAGTTTAATAACTACTGATGAACAGATTATGATTATTCAGACTTGGATATTCGGGCAGACATCTGGAAAATGAATGAACTGAGCTTCTCACTTCAAGAAAAAAAACAACTAATAGTATTTGCTGCTAATGATAAAATTCAAACTTTCAAGTGAAAAACAGAATTTTGAAAAACTTGTATCTGTCACCCTGAGCCTCAAAGCTTCCAAATACTTAAAGAATTTTTCTGATGAGATCAGTAGTGATATTAACAAATGTGATTTTTTTGGGATACTGTATAATGAAATGTGTCACATTTAGAAGATATGCAAAATTCAGTGAAACAATATTTTCCAAATGATTTTGCAAAATCATGCGTGGATAAAAGATCCATTCAGACTGCATGATACAACAATGGATTTTAATGTAACAGAGTATAAAAAGTTTATAAATATGGTTTCAGATTCTACATTATAACTATGCTTTAAGAAACTACCACTTGTATCAAAGAAAAATATCCACAACTATTTTATAATGCTGTTAAACTATACTCTTTTCTAACCACATATCTGGAGGAGGCTGAATTTTCTTCATATACTTCAACCCAAACAACTCATCACAACAGATTGAATGTAGAAAATATGAGAACACAGATGTCTTCTACTTAGCCAGACATTAGATATGTGCAAAAATATGTAAAATAATGCTATTTTTCTTACTATTTTTTATTTTTGAAAATATAGTAATTTTTCATTATTCTTGTTAATATGTAGTGGGTTTATTATTTTATTTTAAATGAACCAGTATACCTGGGCCTTAACTTGAAGACCCTCCAACCAATTACTTATGTTTTTATGTGCTCCATAACAACTCTCAAGATCTCTATCCTGTAAAATTCCTGTGTGCACCTCTATCTGCCACCAAGGTGCTCCCACTCTGTGGCCTCTTCAAAAAAGCTGGTCAGAACTTTTGCATACATCTAACTTAAAAACATACATCCAAGGCCAGAGTAGGATAAACTGTTGTGTCCTTCTTCTATCCCTGCTTTCTGCCGCAAAGAGACAACACAACACTGCCTTGAAAACGTCACCAGTGTCGATGTGGTCACTGCCACATGGCAGTGCCTGAAGGTCTTTAATCTAATGTTACTCAACAGCGGACCTGGAAGTCAGCTTCCCTTTGGTAATAAAAGCCATTACCTGACTGTTTAAACATCCCAACTTTCCTCTCTATTTCACAGTTCATAAAGCACCTTTATGATGTGGAGGGATTGTTTTTTAAAGGAAGATATAAGACAGCCTGTTTTTTTTCTTTCCCCTCCCTTGATTGCTTATTACTTCCCACAAGCCATGAACTGGTGATATTGTTCTAATTGCCCACTTCTATTAGGATGCCAACGCACTGGGCCTTGTCCTGACCCAACCCCCTCCACCTCTTTTCTTTTCTTCCATGGTCTTGCTATGTGCCTGGCATCAGCACCACTGGGGCTGAGGTTAATGCATACACCGTACAACTCATTAACTGCACATTAGTATCAGAGCCAAGAATCAACATGATTGATCCAACAATATGTTTGGGCTTGGGTCAGAGTCTCAGTTGAGGACTCATCGAAAGCAAAGGTCAGCAGCAGCCTGGCACCAGCATGAACACATTTCTTTCAAACTAGCCATTGGGGAAAGTGACTAATATGGGTCCTCATTAAAAATTGAGGATAAGATAAAACCCTTTGGAGGCCCCAGTGAGCCTCCACTGTGATCAATTTGCTTTTCAACCCTTGCAAAGAGTTTATATGCCTTGTCACCAAAACAGCAGAGGGCCATAAGTCAGAATGCCATAATCATATTTCCAGGAATCAAATACCACTTGGTTGGTATCTTAGGGAGCTGAGTGACTTTGTGAGCAGAGTTAATTTCAGAGAGACTGGACTCCAAATGTTTTTTGTCAAGGGAATAACATAAGCCAGTTCTGGTTTATGAGGAAGATGACGTGAAAAAATTTTTAAAAAGAGACAATTTCTAAGTTAGCCATGAAATGAATTGTAAAAATCATTCCATCAATCAACAAAGATTTATTAAATACCTGTGTTGCACGTTGGAGAGAATATAGTTTGGATGTTATAGGAGTAATTGCAGCCCTGAGCAGAAAGGAAATGGACCTCCCTTCTTTTACTGGAGAGGTATGGGGGGTGGGGAGGGATGGGGGGGCACGCGCTGTGGATATGAAATGTGGCATGTCAGTTGGTCTTAACTATTTTCCTTTGCTATAAGAGAAGATGGAATGAGTATGGGTGGAGAGAGGTGTGTGGAGGCAATGGGGAATAGGAGGAAAAGGAGGAAGAAAAAGAGGAAGTTGTAGAAGGAAAAAAGGAAGGAAGGAAGAAAGATAAATCTTAGATAAGACAAGATCCCAGCAAGGAGATAAGACTCCAACACAGAAAGGCTTATGATATATAATATTGTTTGGTAAGTTCAAAGCAGAGTTGTAAAACAAAGTGTTACGTTAGTCCTAAGAGGCAAGGTTGATACAAAACAACTTTGGACAATGCAGAATTTAACATGGGCTTTAAATTTAAATGAAATTTCAGCAAATGTAAAAAGAGAGAGCAAGCACTCTAGGCAGAGTGATAGAGCCCAAGCAAAGGTATACATGAAAGTGCAGGTGTATGTTTGCTTAGGGAGACAGAGATTTATCCGGGTTTATTGGAATACACAGTGTGTAAAGTAGGCTAAGGTGAGTAAAGAGATTACAGAGGTACAAGCTTACTGACTCCCACATACCTTTCCAATCTCATTTCAAATGATTCCCCTTAAGTACTCTCTGTTCCAGTCAGATGGGTCTGCTAGCTATCTTAATGAAAGTGGTTCCCAAGGTTTGGAGAGCACTCTGTCCTTACCTCTGCCTTGTGTGCATTCGTAGCTAACTGCTCAGGGTGTAAATATAGAGCTGTAAGAGGACTTAGAGGCCATTAAGTCCAATTCTCTCATCTTTCAGTTGAGGAAACTGAGGTACAATGAGGGTATGGTTTGTGCAAGATCATGCAGCTAGCATCTGAGGCAGAATCTGAACTCAGGTCTTTCTAATTTCAAATCTAACCATTTAATCCTTTTGCCACTGCCAACCCCATCTAGCTGCCTCCCAAGGGTTTGGACTTTGTTTCCTTAGCACCAAATACATTGCTTTGCATGTTGTCTATACTTAATGTTCATTGAAAAGCATTGAATTTCAAGTGTAGAATTTCTGTAATCGCTATCCCATAATGTATTTTATAAAGACTGCTCATACATTGCTGTTAATTTCACATTAAGATTCTAAGCTTTGGTAAGTACAGATCAATTTCTGCATGAAAGAAAGATGTTTTTTAGTCTTATCAAGCTGCTTATGTCTCATGGATGACTTCTACTACTAAATTTTGAGTAGGACTATCAATAATCAATAACATTTATGAAGTACCTACTATGTGCTAGAAGGGCGGTTACACAGTGTATTGGACAGAATGCCACACCTGGGGTCAGGAAGACTTACCTTCCTGCGTTCAAATCTGGCTTTAGATACTCACTAGCTGTGTAACCCTGGACAAGTCACTTAACCTTGTTTGTCTCAGTTTCCTCATCTGTAAAATGAGCTGGATACCACTTTAGTACCTAGAACTAGCTGGATACTACTTTGGTGTCTAGTACTAGTATTTAGTATTCCAAGAAAACCCCAAATGTGGTCACCAAGAGTTAGACACAACTAAAATGACTGAGCAAAGCAATGTGCTATGCACTGTGCTAAAAGCCAGGGATAAAAATACTAAGACAGTCCTTGACCTCAACAAGTTTACCTTAGAATGAAGGAAGACAAGACATGAAAGGGGTGTGGAGGGGAGGATGTACCAGATGCCAGCATTCTCTATCAATTTCATTTTTTTGAAAGGGTGGAATAATAAGCTAAATTACCAGTGGTCAATGGTCTTGGTGACTATTCCCAAGCCAATACTTATGGCTAAAAGCAGGTCAGTTTGGGGCATTTTGTTTTGCTTAAGAACCAAAACAAATCCTCCTTGCTGTGTTTAAAATTATAAAGCATGTAACCTTTTCTCTAAAAAAATCAAAACGAAAAGCTCTCTTTTTTGCTTCAAAAGGTCAGACCAACCAGAGTAACTGATTTATTAGAATGATTCAGAGTCACTGCTTTTATTTTCAATCAAAACATATTCTTGGCAAAGTCATGTAAATCCTTTTTTTTACCATGACTACCACCAGACACGCACAACACAATCAGTACTGTTTCTTATTCTGGCATTGCCTTCCTCCCTCGTGAGAGTGCAGTGAAGGAGGGTTGTACACTGTTGGATCAAGGACAGCTGGAAGGGGCTTGAAAGATGCTTTAATCCAACAGTTGGATCTTACAGATGAGGGAATGGATAACTACAGGAGTGAGTTGACTCTATCATGGCCAGACTGCAAATGAGAAGAAAGGAAGTAGAGGCACCTACCATAGATAATCATCTCCAGTTTAACCACAAAAGAGAAAAGAGATACAGGATGAAAGCTAGTGGAGATGGATGAATCAAGGGAAGAATTTTTGAAGATGGAGTAGAGTACCATTTCCCAATGACCAATCTAGTGCTTTCCCTCTAAAACAATAATGAAATTCAAGACATTTTCCCCCCAAAGATTTCAGGCTGTATTGGCTTTTAAAAATACATTTGTTTTGATATCTTTTGTTTTTATATTACCCACATTTTTCAAATCTACTTATCCTGCTCTATCCTCTCTGCCTAGCATCTCTAGCTGCCTTTCGGACATCTTAAACTGGGTGTCCTCTAGACATCTTAAATTCAACAAAAACTGAACTCATTATTTTTCCTCTTAAACCCTTCCCTCTTCAAATTTCCTTATTACTGTCAAGGGTACCACCACCTTCTCAGTCACCCAGCTCAAAACCTAGCTGTCATCCTTAACTTCTCACCATTTCTCACACTTGTATCCAATCTGCTGTCAAGGTTTGTTGCAATATTTCTTGAAGATATCACCTTCTCTCCTCTCATACTGGCACTACCCTGGTTCAAACCCCCATCACTTCAAGCTTGGACTATTGCTTATGGAACTGACTGCAACAAGTCTCTCCTCATTCAAATCTATCCTCCACTCAACTGTCAAATTAATCTTCCAAAAGTGCAGATCTGACCAAACTAGCTCCCTCCACCCCTTCAATAAATACCAGTCTCTCCTTATCTATCACCTCTGTGATCAAATACAAAATCTGTTTGGAGTTCAAAGACCTTCATAACCTAGGTTCCTTCACCTCCTTTCCATGTTCTTACATTTTTATCCCTTCCATATTCTCTTTGATGCTGTGACACTGTCCTGGCTGTCCCATGCCTAGGTAGCCGGCACATAGGAAATATAGAGATAACACCCCTTGAAAACTTCATTTTTATTTGTTTTCTTTTCCCCCACAAGCCTCCTGCCATAAATTGACTGATCAACAATCATTTTCTCTCCTTTTTTTTAGCCACTAAGGGATGAAAGGACCAAAAGCTAAGGAAATGAGGAGGGGAAAGGAAAAAAATAACCTGACAGAAAACTGTCAGAAGATCCTAATTAATATCCACGAGTGAAGTGACAAGGTCATGCTTTTCTTCTGAAAGCTCAGTTAGCAATACAGTTGAAGAATGATTTAGCGCAAATGACCAAGGAACTGGGAATTTAAACAGGAAATGGTGGGGTAAGTAAGTAGCAGCAGTACTATAGGGGGAGTTTACATAGTGCCTACTATGTGCCAGGCATTATGCTTAAGTGTTTTATAAATAGCATCTCATTTTATCTTCACAACCATCCTAAGATGTAGGTTTTATTTTGCCTCCTTTTTTTTTAACCAATTGGGAAAACTGAGGCAAGCGGTGACTTGTCCAAGGTCACAAAACTAGCAAGTGTGTCTAAGGCCAAATTTGAACTCAGATCTTCCTGACTCCAGGCCTAGTGCCCCACCTAGTTGCCTTTCACCATACTGGAGAAAGTTACCATTTTTATTACTCCTAGTAGAAAAAGTATTCAAAAGTTAAATTTAAAAACTACCTGTCTCTTGCTTGGTACATAGTAAGTATTTAATGCATTTTCATTCGTTCATTTATTTTTCGACTAACCACTGGAATGTGTTTCAATGACATTTAGTTTCATGTATTATTAACAGCTGACATATAGCCAGAACTAGGCTCTCTTTAGAAACACTCCTCTGCTTCTTTCACTAGCTCTTTTTTCTCCTCCTACACCCTAAGTCTGAGCATTTTTCACAATTCCTTCATTGGATTTCTTCTGGTCTTTCTGTACATTTTTCCTTGGAGATTTTCTTCACTTCCACAGAAGAGGAAATGCGGTATAATGGACAATTTATTGCTGGTGGCTTTGGGCAACTCACTTAATACGCTCCCCCCCCCCCACCCCAACTCAGGCCTTAGTTTCCTCTTCTGTCCAATGAATGGACTGCATTAGATCCCCTGTGAATTCCTCTGAGATTCCCTCAGCTCTAAATCTACCCTGAAGTCTATGATCCAATTTCACCTGTTATTTGTGAAGATGATTCACAAATATATAGCTATAAACCTGACTATTTTTCTCCTAGGCTATAGATCTGAACCTCCAGCAGTTGCCTATTGAGCATTTCCAATCAGATGTTCAGTAATTGACTCCAACTTAACATTTCTCCAACCAAACTTCCCCTCATGATGGAGGTGATGATTTAGTATTTCAACAGACGGACAGAAGGAAGGGCATTCTGGTAACAATAGCTAACATCTATAAAGCATCCTCCATCCTCCCCTTCAAAGTTCCCTATTACTGCTGAGAGTACTTAGGTTTCAAATTTAGGTGTCATCCTTTTCTTCTCATTTTCTCTCACATCTTCCCCCATCCAGTCAGCTGACAAGTCCTCTCAATTTTACCTTAATAACCTCTCTCCTATATATCCCCCCCCCCCGTCTCATTTGGTACCCCAGTTACAGGCCCTCATTATCTCACACCTGCACTATTGCAACAACCTGTTGGTTGGTCTCTTTGCTTCAAGTCTCTCCTCATTCTCCATTCAGCTCTAAGTACAGATTTGATGATGTCATCCCATCTTCCCACTCAAAAAATTCCAGGGGCTCTCTATCATCTCCAGAATCATAAATCAAACCCTCTGTTTGGCATGCAAAGCCCTTTACAAACTGGCCCCACCCTGTTTTCAGTTTTCTTTCATCTTTCTTCTCCCCACAGCCTACATTATCTTCTTTGCTATTCCTCACCCAAGACGGTGGATATGTAGACTCCAGGCATTTTTTCAACTTCTGTCCCTCATGCCTCTAAAAGTCTGTCTCCACCTCCTGATTCATCTGCTGTCCTTCAAGTCTCAGCTAAAAGGCTACCTTCTACAAGAAGCCTAATGTAATACCTTTTAATGCTAGTACCTTCCCTCAGTTGATTATCTCCAATTTATCCTGTATATATAGCTTGTTTGCACATAGTTGTTTGTATGTTTTTTCTCCTCATTTGACTATGACCTCCTTGAGAGCATGCACTTATTTTGTTTTTTTGTATCCCCGGGCTTAGCATGGTACTGTATTAGTAAGCATCCTAACATATCAATCATTCTTAGATTTGCATTCATAAAAGGAAAGCAACTTTTATGGGGTTAACAATCACTTTAATCAAACACATGTATCATTCCTTTAACTAAGGACATATATCATTGCATTAATTCAGGGAATTAGCACCTTGAATTTCACAGAAAATACAGAGAAATCAAAAGATCAACAGACATAGCTTCCTCTGCCTGAATTCAATAGATAATTGGACCCCAACTGTCTGACCATAGTTACCAGAGAGGGAAGCACATTATCTGGTTGTCAAAGCTGGGGGGGTTCCATAGTGGCTTCCCGGAGTCCTCATCTGGCACTCAAACCTTCTTACCAAAAACTAAGTGCCAAAGTAATCAACAGACATGACTTCCTCTGCCTGAACATAATTTAATAGACAGGTACATCTGTCTGACCATCATGACCAGAGAAGGAAGCACATCTGGGTTCCCAAAGCTGGAGGGTTCCTTAGCAGCTTCCCAGAGTCCTCATATGGCACACAAACCTTCTTGCAAAAACTAAGCCCCAGAGTAAAACTCACTCTCAGAGTATTTATACTTTTTTTGAGCCAGAGGGCATCACAACCCTTTGACCCAGTGCCTCAATAGAAAAAACAAAAGGTACTTGGGACCCTCCTACAAAATGACTCTCCTAATCAAGCTTCCCACAATGGGCAGGGCCATCAATGGGTGGGAAAGATATTTAATCACATTAAAATAATTAACCATACAAATAGATGCACTGTTTCTAGTTAAAGAAACTGGTTTCTATACTTTACTCCTTGTAAAGACTCTTGATTGATAAAAGCAAGATTCAATCAGAGGCACTTGATTTTACTGAAACAAAAACAGCAAAAGATCTTATTTTGATTGCTATCACAAGTACCTGGTGGAGAGTAGGTGCCTACTAAATGCTTATAGACTGACTACCTCTCCTGCATGATTTTTTTTTTTTGACTTGGTATGTTCTTTTAGGAGACCAATTATCCCTAACGGGTAGCTAAGGGGTGTAATGGATAGAGTGCTGGTCCTGGAGTCAAGAAGACCTGAGTTCAAATCCAGACTCAGATGCATACTAGCTATGTGACCCTGGGCAAGTTGCTTAACCACGTTTGCCTCAGTTTCCTCATTTATAAAATTGTGAAAAAGGAAATGACCAACCACTCCAATACCTTTGCTGAGAAAACTCCAAATGAGGACATGAAGAGTCTCAAATGACTGAACAACAATAACATGATCCTTAAGTTATCTGTACACATCCTGTCTTAGAGGCCAACATGTTCCCTTAACATTATTGCATTTTGCTTCTCTCTTCTATATGTTCCTTCATTTCAGTATGTTTCTATTCCCTATCACTCATTCTCTATTTTGTTTCTTTGAAGAGACCATGGATTCAAGTTTTTATTTTGGCAATTATTTCTGCCTCACAAGTCACAGGATACTAATTTCTGTCTTGAACAATTTGGGGATATCCTATGAGAGAAATGATTATTTCTTTCATATGTTAAAACCAATTACTGAATTAGGACCAAAGGGTTTCCACTTCCTTATCCAGAAATCAATCATTTTAGGAAATCTTGGACAAGACTTACCCAGCTAGTGCAAAACAATCTTTACAACAAGTGTCTCTGATAAAGGCCTCATTTCTCAAAAATACAGAAAACAGAGTCAAATTTACAAGAACACAAGCCATACTCTAATTGATAAATGGTCAAAGGATATGAACAGGTAGTTTTCAGATGAAGACATCAAAGCTATCTATAGGCATATGAAGAAGAGTTTTGAAACACTTTTGATTAGAGAAATAGAAATTAAAACAACTCTGGGGTAACACATGACATCTAGCAGATTGGCTAATATGACAAAACAAGGAAAATGACAAATGTTGGAGAGGACGTGGGAAATTTGAAACACTAATGTAATGTTGATGAAGTTGAGAACTGACACAACCATTCTGGAGAGCAATTTGGAACTATACCCAAAGGGCAACCAAACTCTCTATCTTTTGATCCAGCAATCTCATTACTAAGTATGAATTCTAAAAAGATCATAAAAAAAGGAAAAAAAGGATCTACATTTGCAAAAATATTTATAGCAGCCCTTTCCGTGGTGGCAAAATATTGGAAATTGAGGGGGTGCCCATCTATTGGGGAATGACTGAACAAGCTGTGGTTGATGATTGCAATGAAATATTATTTTGCATAAGAAATAATGAACAGGCAGATTTCAGAAAAACCTAGAAAACTTGTATGAACTGAAACAAAGTGAAATGAACAGAACAAGGAAAACACTGTACACGGTATCAACAGCATTGTGTGAAGATCAACTATGAGTAACTCAGTTCTTCTCAGCAACACAATCATACAAGACAAGTACAAAGAACTCATGAAGGAAAATGCTATCCACATCCAGATAAAGAACGCATAGACTCTGAATGCAGAGCAAAGCCTATTTTTTTTAACTTCCTTTATTCTTTCTGTTTTCTTTTGACCTGTTTTTTCTTTCACAACTGTGACTAATACAGAAATTGTTTTTACATGATAGCAAATGTATGTATTATATCAAACTGCCTACCATTTTTATAAAAAGGGAGAGAGGGAGAAAAAATTGGAACTCAAAATCTTGTAAAAATAAATGCTAAAATTTTTCTCAATATGTAACCGGGGGAAAAAAGACTTACCCAGTCAGGAAGGCTAAGATCTAATCAAAGCGAGTGAATAGATTCTAAATTTAGGTGATGTGGTGGATTCCTGCTCATTGTGTTTACTCAGGTTTGGGAAAATGTAGATTTTTCTCTTTTGTTAGAGGGATGATATGGATATTGATAAGTCCCTTTGACCAAGACTGGGTGATAAGCTACCCCAAGACCCTCATTGAAATAAGCCCACCTCTAATTATAATATTCATTCTCTTATTACCTGTTCACCAATCAGAGTTGATTTCCACTCTCAAGTGTACCCCTTTTCAAAAGACTTTATAAATATCAAAAATTTGACAGGCTCTATCTCTTTGCTCACCTAGGGGAGCAATGGGTCTATTTTTGTTTTAATGCTTTTTAGATGTAGTTAACAAAACTGATCATAATTTACTTAGAAACTCCGTCTCAGAAATTTTCAATTGTCCCACCTGCTGTGGGACATCATCCATACCTTCTTGACAATATGACTGAAAATGATTGAACAGTAACAACAGAAAAATAGGGATGACTTTACTTCTATTTTGCCTATGTTTACGCTTTACACCTTCCCCTTATTTTATTGGTCTCACTGGCATTTCTAGATCTATGACAAAGCTTGGCCCTGAAAAAGAGATAGTTAAATGTAGCTCCTTTCCTTCTTTGTGGAGATGGAGAACTATAGGTACCCAGCATATATTTTCGGACTTGGCTGTTGTCTTGGTTGGTTTTATTGAACTGGATTCCCCCCCCTCCTTTTTCTTTTTATCCTATCCTATATGATAAATGGTTTTCTGGGTAGGGTAATGGAGATATACTGGGGAATGAAGGTGCTGTAAGAATAAAAGATACTTAAGAAAAATGTTTATTACAAATTTCAGGAAAAAAGGTAGTACAAAGACAGGGCAATGAGAAGTTGAATGGCAAGAAATTCAGCCCTATGGGGCCAGTCATGAAGAGCAGGTGTGGATCCTACATTTTTCAGTACTAGGTAATGAGAAGTGGAGCACACTCTGAGTGTAGCAGTTATGTTCCCAATTACCTTCCATGAATGACTCAGGTATCCCCTTCTTGCTATGTTGGAGAAACAGAGAGGCTAATTGGGACATGGTGAAGCTGCCTGGGGTCTTCTGTCATGTTGAATCTAGGAGGATAGAGAAGCTACAAAGGGGATGAAATCTTGGAGGAAGATTTGGGGGGCTAACTTAGAATGTTTGCTATTTATATGACTTTGCTGTTATCTTTCTGGTATTTCTAATTTGGGTAGGGCATCCTTTTTGGAATTACTGTCATGTTATGTATTGTGTGTGTGTGTGTGTGTGTGTGTGTGAGACTTAGGCTGGTGAGCTTCAAGTTGGGGAGGAGGAGAAAGGGGTTCATGAGCAATGGAGTTGAGAACCAAACAAGTTCTAGTAACACGTTTCCAACATTAAGCAGTATGACAAAGGCACAGCTCACTCTTGGGACTGCTCTACTTCCTCATCAGTGACTTTGTCCCCCTTAAAATGACTCTGCCCTGGGGCTTATTCTCTTGATTGGTGATGCCCTGCTCAGGCTTGCCATTTCATAAGAATTAACAGCCACGTTTATTTTATTCCTTGCTCTACCCACTCTCCCAATCTTTCGAGCAGCAATCCTGCTTTTCCATCCTCTTCTCTAGACTTGCCAGCTCCCCTTTCTATTCTTTTTCCTTATTAAGATGTGAGCTCCTTGAAGGAGGGAAGGAACTATCTTGCTTTTTTGTTTGTATCCTTCCTGCTTAGTGTGGTTCTTGGCACACGTTCAGTTATTTTTCAGTTGTGTCCGACTTTTCATGATCCCATTTGGGATTTTCTTGGCAAATATATTGAAGTGATTTGCCATTTCCTTCTCCATTTCATTTTACAGATGAGGAAATTGAGGCAAACAGTTAGGGTTACGTGACTTGTTCAGGGTACACAGCTAGTAGATGTCTGAGGCTAGATTTGAACTCAGGAAGATAATCACCCTGATTCTAAGCCAAATGATCTATTTACTATGCCACCTAGATGCCCCTAAGTGCTTGACATATAGTAAACACTTAATAAATCCTTTTCTTATTTATCTATCTATAATAATAAGGCAACATGACATAGTTGATCACTGAATTAGAAACTAGGAGACCTGTGTTCTGGTCTTGTTCTGCCACTGAATAGTTGAATAACCTCAAGCAATTTTTTCTTCTCTATAAAACATGGAGGTTCCTAACCTTTCTGCTTTAAAAAGCTCCTTTTCATATGCCAGCAAAAGGAAGGAATGTGAGTAATCTATTGCAATGGCCTGAAGCTATTGCAGGCTTTGAAGCCTAGTATTTTTATCAATAAAAGAGCTGAGCTGGGACGTGGGATAGAGATGAGGTCAGAGGAATGTTGAGGAGTGCCAGGGAGACATTTAAGTCTTAGAAATTGGTTGCGATGGTCTTGAAGCTTAGGATTTATCTGTGGAAAGGGTTGAGATAAAGATGAGGTAAAAGGGGAGTAGGGATGAATGGTGGGGAAATCCTGAAGATAAAATGATTGAGCAAAGACAAGGTAGGAGAAGAATTCGTTCTTCTCATCTCACTGATGGAGAGGGCAACACGATGGAGAGGAGAGTGCGAGACAACAGACTTGATGATTTCAAAGGCCTATTCCAGAACTATCATTCTAGACTCAATTCAAATCAACTTTATTCAATTTTAATACATCACGCATAAATTAATTACCCACCATGTACACCCTACTATAATAAATTGACAAGGATATTGTCCATTTGGTTATGTAGTGGCATGCGTACAAAGCAGATCTTACTTCAACCATGAATAAAGTACTTTTTTGTGTTTGCTTTTGTAAGTACTTTATTTGCTACTCCAAGCCATAGCAAAGACCTTTCCCTAAGTTTTCTTTACATTTTGCAAAGTTATCCTATGAATATGATAAGGCAATTCTGCAAACGTTATGGCCCTTGGCCCAAATAACAACCTTTACACTGTATTTTTTCCTTGGGGGTGGGGTGAGTGGTGTGGGGAGACAGTGATAGTAAGAAATAAGTATAGTCTGGTACCTTTTGGAAACTCTGCCGAAGAAGTAGGCATTTTGGAAATTTGCCTGGTCTATTCTGTGAAGAATGTCCAAATTTGCCACTGGACAGTATTGGGGTTGGAGTCAGTCAAAGGGCTGTACTTGAGGATCTAGAGGGCCACATGAGGTCTCAAGGCCACAGCTTCCCCATTCCTGATAGTAGATGAAATTAAGTGACTGCACCACACAAGTTTGGTTATTCAGTTCACCTCCCTTAAACCACTGCTTCCTTGTCATCTGTTATCTTTTTTTTTTTTTTTTTTTTACTGCTTATGAAGTTGTTAATGATTCCTTATGTTTGATAGCCTTCCCAAGGTTTTAATGGGTGGCACAGTGAGATCTTAAAAGGTCAACCCATCACAGTGGAAACCACAATTCTGGCTTGGCCACTTTCTAGATGTGTAACCTTGGATAAAACACCTAACTTTCCTGAGCTTTCAAAAGGGAGCAGTCAATCAGTAAATCAAGCTGCAAGCACTGGTTTAGTGACCATTATGTGCCAGGCACTGTGCTGCGTACTAGGAAGACAAAGACAAGAATGGAACAAAATCTAATGCCTTGGAAACCTCAGAGTTGTTGGGAAGAGGGAAGGAAATAAGCACACATTAAGTTCCTCCTATGTGCCAACCCTGTGAGGTAGGTACAATTAATATCTCCATTTTTCAGTTGGGGAAACTGAGGCAGGCAACAGGTAACTAACTTGCCCAGGATCCCACAGCTATTAAGGATCCAAGGCTGGATTTGAACTTGTCTTCTGCATTCCTCAAGTCCTAGACTAGTATTTACTGTTCCACTTAACTGCCTTCTACACAAAGCTTGGAGGCAGGGAACAACCAGGAAGGAAAGATCAAGAGATAATATGGCGGTATATTTAAACGTTCTATTTTTTTTCATAAACAAAAATAATTCAAGAGCCAATATACATACATCTAAACTTGTCAGATTTTTTTTATCTAGTTCAGGAGCTTACACATTTGAAAATTAGCACTGTTATTAAAAAGAATTCAGGAGTCACATCATGAGTGCATTTAAGTTATATGGAGTTAACCATATGGAGAGGGAAGGGTAGAAGAGGGAAAGAAAAGAATGGAAATCATAATTTATATAGTTCCTGTAATTCTGCTGGCCATTCCGCACTCAACAAGCCTAGGCCTGCAGAGAGCATGACATGCGAAATGTGAATCTACTCCCTAGACTTCTGTTAGGTCTCCCTATCATCCCTCTCTGATACTCTTCTGGAACAGAAGGAGGGGAAGGTAAAATAAGGATGGGGGACTCTGGGGAAAGAAGCAGGGGAGGGACATCAGGCTAGGGATTGGCAGTGATTTGCATAACCTCATCTTGGCTCAGCCCCACCTTGGCACCCCAGCAAAATGGACCTAGCCCTTGGAGTCATTCCTTATTTAGAAGTCAGGGATCTAGCTCCCAATTTTCTTTCACTGTTCCAGAATATTTTGCCTTGGATGTCTATAACAGAACAAACTTTCACTTTAAGTGCTGATTTTGAAACCTAACCTGTATATAACATTTAAATTAACTGTATTATATTATAATACAAATAATTTTTACATGCTTTAATTTGGAGGGCTACACAGGTCCCTGTAGGAGTCAAAGAGGCCTAAGGGAATTTCTCTTGAGTCTTGGGGGGCTCAGGTTTATTTCTCAGATTAAATAAATCTTGTCCTATTTTTTGATATTTGGTTAGCCTGAATATTTACATGAAGGCTGTGTCCTATTTTTTTTTTTTTTTAATTTTGGTCTGTAGAGTTAGAAGTAAGCCAGATTCTGAATTCCCAAGAGTAATCTTGGGTAGAACCATGAGTCAAAGAGCTATAAGGAAAAAGCCTACAACAATGTGGATTTCAGTTTCGAATTTCAGTAACAAACTACAGAATAAGCAAGGGCATTTACTATGTGGGGTGGTGGTGGTGGTACTGGTAGGAGTCGGGACATTGAAATAGCAACAATATCATGGAAAGCATAAATACCTAAAGTTAATTCATGATCTGCCATTTATGAACTATGTGAATAGACAAACCACTTTACTGGTAAAATGAAAGAACTGGATTAGATCTTAGACTCTTTTTTGTAGTTAGCACAGTATTCTTTGCTGTGAGGAATCCAAAAATATGGCAGTCAATAATCTTTCACTGCCCTTTTCCTGAGGCCCTCATGGTCTGCACCTGGCCCACCCCAGGCTACTTGCCACTCCTTAATCCATCCAGATCTTCCCACAGCCTTTCTGTATAAAAGTACCAATTTTATCTTCATCAAATGTGCAGATTCTTAAAATCTGGCCCAGCAGACTCACTGGGAATCTCACCCACTCCAATCGGTATCTTAATAAACAGACTCATTAGACTGAAAGAAGACTTGAGTGGTTGAATTCTTTTGAGGCAAACCCCCTGCCCTGTGCCCTTGCATTTTGGGGTACCCTTAGACTACCAGTCCTTTGTTTTTGAGAGGACAATGACAAGGTGATGTCTTGACTTCTGTGTGAACTGGATTTAAGTGAAGCAGAGTTTGCTTTACTCCAGGGAAGAAGGAAACTGGCAAATGACTTCAGTATCTTTACCAATAAAACCTCATGGACAGTACAACCCATGGAATCTTGAAGAGTTGGATATGACTGAACAACAAGAAAGCTGAGAACCAAAGGAGGAGTTGATCTCTTAGGTCCCTTTCAATTTCAATAGTCACAAATTCTGCTGGGATAGGATATATTTTAATGATGTTATCACAACTTCCCTCAGTTTTGTTTTTCTTTTTTGCTATTGTTGGTCTGTTTTGTTTTTTCCTTCCTAAGTCGAAAAACTGCCACTATTAGAGAAAATAGAAGAGGGGACCCATTTAAGTTAAATTCACATTGGAACATTTATTCTTAAACACTTGAAACAAAAGACCAAAAGGGAGATAACCAAGCTGTTGCCTGATTTTATTCCTACTTTCTCCATCTCAGAGGCAATTCACACAGGAGACAGAGGACTGCTTCCTCAGGCAGCACAACAGGCCTATTAGCACTTAATTGCATTAACAATCTGTGTTATCTGGAATAACAAACAGTCTAGATTTAGGGACCATGCAAGCCAGCATAGTCATTTAATTTCCTTTCCTTATCGGATGGGAATTTCCTCAGGTCAGAAATATCTTCTCCAAAGGAAAAGAAGTGGGAAATTCCCACTTAGGGTAGGCAGTTTTTACTGCCTGATGGTATGCTTGATATATTTAGAAGCTCCAGAAATACCGGTCTATTAATTTTACTGTCATGACCTAGACTTCCAACAGGGTCTGTTTTACTCAGCCCAATGCTATTTTACTTTTATTCTGGGATGTCTCTAGCTTAACTGGACAAGGCATTTATGAGATAGTCCCTGTACAGTTTACCTGGACTGAGGAGGCAGATAACTTGCCAGTGCTGGGAGCCGACAGGAAATTGGCTGATGAATCATTCTACTTAGCACATATCTAATAATGCCCCTTCTTTGTTCAAGAATCTTTAATGATTCCCTACTGACTCTAAGGTAAAAGAGAATCTCCTCAGTTGCCCATTTAAAGCCCTTCACAAATGCACTTCAGACTTCCTAAGTAAGTGTCTTATAAGAGCATAATTCATATTTAGTATTTTATACTAATCCTCTTCAAACACTCTTTGTGACTCCATTTGGGGTTTTCTTGGTAAAGGCTTGCTATTTCTTTCTCTAACTCATTTTTACAAATAAGGAAACTGAGACAGTTAAGTGACTAACCCAGGGTCACACAGCAAGTAAGTGCTTGAGTCTGAGTTTGAACTTGAAAATGAGTCTTCCTGATCTCATGTCAGTACTTTATTCTTTGTACCACCTAGCTGCTATTTTTCAAACCCAGCGTTCTCTTTACTCCTCCATGGCTCTGCTTAGGCTGACACTCTCTCACCCCCTTCCCTAGGCCTGGTGTACAATTCTCTGCCCCTCTTTTCACCTCTTAAAATCCTTGTTTCCTTCAAGGCTCCACCTAGGTCCTAACTCTACTAGAAGTCTGTCCAGATTGCTGTATTTGTTAATAGTCTCTCCTTCCTTAAATTCTCTTGTATTTCATTATCTCTATGCAAGCCATGTTTACCTTGGTGAGGATAAGGTCCTGGAGGGCAGGAAGTGGTTTTTGTGTTACAGTTATGTTTTGTGTTATGGTTCTGAATACGTGTTCATTGTCTGTGAGTACGTGTAAGGATGGGGGATATTTCTCAGTTTTTTTTTTATTAACTATTCTTCACAACAACCAGGATGATATATCCTTTGGCATTTCTTAGATCTTTGGTCACAGAAAATGGCCACTGAGGAACTTGAACTTTCACCTCCTGAGTAACCAGTTTCTTAGACATTTCACATACACCATGCTAAGTTGGTGGTTAGGTAGACAGAATGCAAACCTGAAGTTAAGAAGATCTGAGCTGAAACCTGGCCTCAGACACTTACTAGCCACGTGACCCTGGACAAGTCACTTAATCTCTGCTTCAGTTTTCTCATCTGTAAAATGGGAATACTAATAACACTTACCTCTCAATATTATGAGAGAGAATCAGATGAGATTGTAGAGTGCTTAGCATAATTCCTGCCACGTAGTAAAATCTATATAAATGTTTATGATTATTCTTATGAGGATGATGACCTTGGAACAGTCACTTTATCACCGTTTGCCCCAGTTTCCTCAATTGTAAAATGGGAATAACAGCAAGGCTGTTTTAAGGATCAAATGAGCATATTTTCAGAAGTGCTTAAAACAGTGCCTGGAAAATTGTAGATGCCCCGTGAATGCTTATTCCCTTCCCCTACCCTTCTTTCACAATTAAATAAATTAGATTTAAAGGCATTTGTCATAACTTGGTTCTACAGCCCCAAATTTTGCTACTTAATCTACTTTCCCTCTTTCTACCACATGCCTCCTCACCTTAAAATTTGAATGAATATAATCCATATTTGAGGTTCCACAAATTTTCTAACACTACTAGTACTAAAGTGATTTGCTAGATAAACTCTAGATCATACTAGAGTTTAGAGTAGTAAATACACTCCAGGTAGCATCAGAGCAGCAGAATAGAGCAGAAAGGACACTGGTTCTCTATTATGAGAACCTGGATTCAAACTCTATCTTTGATGCTTATTACTGTGTTGGACAAATCAATTAAGCTACCTGAGCCTCATTTTCCTCATCTGAAAATGAGCGGGGCTGGGCTAGATGACTTCTAAGGTCCGTTTCAGCTCTAGAGCTATGATCCTAGGAACTAGCATGAAAACATCCATGAAATAACGGCACTGGGCATGGACTGGCCTTTCGGAGGTGTTCAGATATGTCGCCTGGGACTGCATCAGACATTTTTGCTTTTTGAAATGGGATCAAGGAGCCCAAAAATGAGAGAAAATATTCCTGTTTAACACAAGGACTATTTGGTCCAGTCCTAAAGTGGATAATAGAAAGACAAGGGAGGGTTTATTGGCAATATATTAGGGTGGATGCTCTTAGCCCAGGAGTAAGGGAGAAAGGGATCTAAAAAAGCATTTATATAGCACCTACTATGTGTCAGACCCTGTGTTAAGAGCTTTTACAAATATCTCACTAGAGTTTCACAACAACTCTAGGAGACAGGGGCTATAGATATCCTCATTTTACAGTTGGGGAAACTGAAGCAAACAATTTTTTTTTTAAGTAACTTGCCCAGGGTTACATAGCTAGTAAGTATCTGAGGCTAGATTTGAACTCAGGTTTTCCTGACTCCAGGCGTAGCACTACTGTACCACCTAGATGCTTCTAATTTTTAAAGTTCTATAAATCTAAAACTCCATCAGAATGTCCAAGGAATCTGTGACATAAAAAGAGTATTAACCCCATAGTAGAGGATAAATGAAAATTTGAAGTTCCCGTGAATACTATTGCATGCTAGAAGAAGCACATCATTCCACTCTTTCCTAATTGCTCTCCAGCTTGCAATGGTTCCCTGTTGCTGACCACAGCAAGTTCTCCTTCCAAAAAGCCTCAGTGTGAAGGTATATTTTTTGTATCCTCCAAAATTTTAGTTCTCATTTTGATCCTATGATAGCGATACTTTGTCAGGCACTGTCATTCAGAGAATTGACTGTGCATCACAGAATTGATAAGGAATTAGAAGGAATCTCAGAGGTCATCTTACCTCTTAGGTGTCAGGACAAGAATCCCCCCCAAAGCATATCTAAGAAGTGGTCATGGCTTCTACTTGAAGACACCCAGAACCCATAAGAACACATCTCACTTCGGTCTAGTGTGACTATTAGAAAGTTTTTCTTCATATCAAGTCTAAATCTCCCCCGCTGGCACTTCCACCCATCTGTCCAAGATCTGCTTTCTAACATCAATCAGTCTCAGGATCATAGATTTCAAGTGGGAAGAGCCATCTCTTCGAACGCTCACATTTTATAGTTGGGGAAACTGAGACCCAGAGACTTGCCCAAGATGGCATAGATAGTAAGCACCAGAGGCAGATAATAAAATCATCAAGTGATTTTTAAAACCATTAATGTGCTTTTCCCTATTCTACATGGCTTCTCTAAGTAGAATAAATGTCATTCTTTCACAAGTGTATTGTAGACAGTAATCATGGACCTGCCCACTCCCCTTTTCTAGGCTAAAGCTGTCCTGTGGCTAAAGTATCATTTGGTCTTTTCAAAGCCTTACATGATTTGACCCCTTTATTTCTTACTTTTTCATAACATGCACTTTTTATTGTAATCCAGCAAGTCTTTTCCCTGTCTTCGGCTGAGTCTGCTCATTCTCATCTTTGTTTATGCTGTTTCCCCTGTCTGGAATGTCTTCCTCAACCCTCTCTGCCTACACAAAATCTACCCAAGGTCCACAGCCCAATTCACCTTCTTGAGAAAGACCCTTCTAACTACTCCCACCTCAAATGATCTCTTCTCAATTCACAGTCTTATCTCTCTAAACAAGATGTGAATTCCTGAGAGCAGAGAGCCCTCCAGCCCAACCCTCACCCTTAGTCTCTCCCAACCAGCACCCTAGAGCCTAACACAGCACTGGCTATCAGTAAACATCAACAAGGTCCCAGTCAGTCAATTAGGACTTCCTTTCTCACCTCCTTCCCTTCCAATTTCTAGTTTCCTTCAAAGCTCAGACTGAGTGCCAAGTTCTAAGCAGGACCTTTCCTGATACTCACAGATGCTAGTGTCCACCCTTGATCCCAAGAAAATTCCTTATGTTTACTCTGCATATTTCTATTTGTTGCTGTGCTGTCCTTTCAGTCGTGTCTGACTCTTCCTGATCCCATCTGAGGTTTTCTTGGCAAAGATACTGGAGAGGTTTGCATTTCCCTCTCCAGATCATTTTAAAGTTGAGGAAACTGACGCCAGATGGGTTAAGGGACTTGCTCAAAATCACACAGCTAGTAAATGTCTGAGACCATATTTGAACTCAGGAAGATGAGTCTTCCTGACTCCAGGCCTGGCACTCGATCCATTACACCATCTAGCTGCCCCATAGATTTTTATACTCATATATGTTCATACTATTATTGCTCCCAATAGAAAGTAAGCTTCTTGAATGCCGACATGGTGTTGTTGGTTTGCAGTTGTTTTTTTGTGGCTGCTGTTTTGTTTTTGCTTTAGTATCCATAGCACGGAGCACCTCTGCCTGGCAGAAAATCAGGACTTCAATAAATGCTTATTGATTATTAACCAGCAGAATGATCAAGGTATTTGTGACAAAATTTAATAAGCTTATGAAGATATGAATCATTCTTGCCAACATTAGGCAAGTTTTCTAAAATTGAGGTCAGGTAGAAACTTACTGCCACTAACACTTTTTCCAAGTTTCAATTGTTTCTACCTCACATGCTGATTCTACATATTCTAAATCAGGTATATACCACTGCATAGATAGCCTTCCCCCTCCAGAAGTACCTTTATCCAGCCACAAAATCAAAACCTAATACTTTTAGGACAAAGATAACAGATATCAATTGAAGGTAAATTACAGTTGAATTTCTAGGGGATCACATTTCATAGCTAAACAAATACCAAGAGAATTAACTGAGATTTGTGTTGTTACAAGAAATGCCAAAGGAAGTACAGTATAAAGGATTAGCCACCCATTGTAACATTTTGCCAAAAAAAAACCCCAAACCACCCCAATTTATATGACACTATTGTAAGGTTCAGTATTAAACAGTTGTTCAAAAAAAAAATTCCCATTTGGATTTTTTAGCCCTGGGTCTTGCTTTGTGGAAATCTTTTGATGGGCTTTAAATAAGAACATAATAAAATATCTTCTCTTGTCACTGAAGAAAATACTATTATTGTTTCAACATGACATACCATTAGTAACTTTCCCATTGTGGGGGAGGACTTCTAGGGATGGATTTATGGAAAAACATGGGAAAAAGTTACATAGGATGAGAAAGTATAGATGGGTTGTTACCTGTTGTTATCCATATCACTGGAGGGAATACCCACTTGGATGAAATTTCAAATCCATCAATGTATCAAAGCAATAACTTTCAAACTCATGCTGCATGATTTTTTTTTTCTGATTGAACATGTGATTTCACTAGTATAGGGAATTCCAGGGAAGGAAATTCCCTCCTACAAATGCAGGTCCACACCTGCTCTGCAATACAGTCTTGGAGAATTCCAAGCTTGTTGCTTGCTTAGGGTCACACAGTCTTATGAGTCAGGAAGTGGGACATGTATGGGGTTCTCTGTCCTTCCCTTTGGAAGGATTTCTATCCATTATACCAAGCTGCTTTTCCACATACAGCTATCACTATGACAACAGTAATTTCCTCACAAAATGCATTTCATTTGCTTTTATTACTGTTAAACTGCAATGCTTGGCAATGAACCTATTAATTATTTTGACAAAATAGTTAAGAGTTCTAGCCATGAACCTTTCTGGGCACAGGGAGAGAAAAGAATCTCACTTTATTCTAACTTGTTTATTCCATAATTTTCTGTCCCTAGTTACAATTTAGAATTAATTATCTTACTGCCAACAGCAGAGGAATGGGACCAAGGACCCTTAAAAGTGGAGAAGCTAGAGGATCCGGATGCAGATGACCAGAGTTTGAATGCCATCTCTTCTGCTTACTAGGTGTATGTCTTTGGGGGAAAAATTGAACCACCCTGGATCTCAGTTTCTTTACCTGTGAGATGAAGGAGTTAGCTTAGATAAGCGGTTCCTAACTGGGAATTCATGAGCTTGTTAAAAAAAATTTTGATAAGTGTATTTAATATAATTGGCTTCCTTTGTTACCATTATTTTAATTTTAGGTATTTAAAAACATTATTCACAGGAGTTCATGGACTTCGTAAGGCTGCCCAAGGAATACATAACACAGAAAAAAATTAAAAACCTCAGGTAAATATTCTCTAAGTTTCCTTTGAACATGAAATCCTATAAATTCTATGAATTGTTCTCCCATAAGAGGATAGCAATATTGCTGCTGACCATTTCATTTCTGTTTCTAATTTTTGTGTTTATATGCCCTTTTCCAAGTACAGTGCCTGTATGTTGGAGTCAATCAAAAGTATTTAGTAAGACGTACTATGTACCAGGCATTGTGCTAAGCCCTAGAGACACAAAGACAAAAGTGAGCCAGGCCCTAATCTCAAAGGAGCACAGGGCAGACAGAATGTACATACACTTAGAAATAGACAGGGGAAGCTATGTGGTGCAGTGGATAGAGCACCCGACCTGGAGTCAGGATCTTCTTGAGTTCAAATCTAGCTGTGTGACTCTGAGCAAGTCACTTAACCCATTTGACTTCAGTTTCCTCAACTGTAAAATGAGCTGGAGAAAGAAATGGCAAAACACTGCAGTATCTTTGCCAAGAAAACCCCAAATGGGGTCACAGAGTCTGACGTGATTGACCAACAACTACAACTCCTGGGTTGGCTGAAACAAAAGTGTTTAAGAAATTAGAGATAGAATCCCAGATTTTGTAAAGCCTTGAATGTCAGGTTAAAGCACCTAGACTTCTTTTCCCCACCTGAATAAACACGTTTTTGTAATGTCTTAGTAACAATTCTGCGAGAGACAAGAACCAGATTTAATATAAAACATCTATGAGCAATTTCTTGTTCAATTTCCACATATATTACTGGTCATATCTAGAATAATAGCTACTCTTTCTTCCGATGGACTGTCACAGATTTCAATTCAAAACAGTTATTCTAATGCAAATGCCATCATTCTCCTTTTATTCTCTTGGAAACTTTACATCATGACCATTCTCTGCTTTGGTTGACCTTGCTGAGTTCATGCCCAAAAGAATGTGTGAAGGCTACACCAAAATTCTGCCACTTCCAAAGTTCACATGTTAGGATGAAAGACAGCATATCCTGGGCTGGCTGAGACAATTTTTGTTACTTGTTAGGTGAATTTCTAAGTTAGTTCAGATCAAAACCAGGAGGCAGGAAGGTGGAGCAACGCATAGGAAGACCTGACCGCAAGACACTTAACATCTACCACCCTGAATTTTTGGCTTCCTCCATTTCTCTTACGTATTGTCCTCCCTCATGCGACCGTAAGCATTTGAAGATGGAACTTTTTGCATTTATTCTAATTCCAAGTGCTTAGAATACTGAATATTAAGTTTAGAATACTAAGCACTTAATAAATGTTTACTGCCTGACTTTATCACTTCCTACTATTCCCCCCCCAAATAAAAAGAAATCTGAAGAAATAAAAGATTTGATATTGTAGAGATTGTCTTTTATTGAGCATTTTACTTAGCTAAAATGTTGGGCATCCTCAAATACATAATAATAATACATTAATTATTAAAAATAAATAAATAAAAAAATAATACATAGCTAGAGTGTTTATAGCATTTTATGGTTTGCAAAGCTCTTCATGCACACATACATAAACATATATGTACATATGTGTCACACATCTATATGTGCATACACACACATACACATACGTATCCTGCCTGATCGTCATAACCACCCTGTTGTTACTGTCCTCATGTTATACATGAAGGAAATAACAGGGTCACATGATTAATAAGTTTCTGACTCAGGATTTGAATTCAAGTATTCCTGAGTCCAACGCTCTATTCATTGTCCTACCTAGCCACAAATCTAATGCAATGAAATTGAACAGGCATAAATGCAAAGTCTTACATTTGGTTTCAAAAAAACCCCAAACCAACAGTTTCACAAATACCAGATGGTAGAGAAATAGCTAGAAAGGAGGTTATCTGAAAAAGATCTGGGGATTTTAGTGGAGCAAAAAGTCCAGGATGAGTCAATAGTACAATATGGCACCAAAAACAGAAACGGAAACAAAACCCCAAACCAGGTAATGCTGATCTTAGACTGCAGCAGCAAAGTCAGAGGATATATGATTTGAGAGGTGATGGTCCCACTATCTTGGTCTGATCACATATGGAACACTGTATGTATTTCTAGGCACCATACTTTAGGGATCATTAACCTTAGCATATACAGAGAAAGGTAATTAAGAGGGTACAGAACCTAGAGATCATGTCATAAAAGAACTACGTGAAGTCAAGTTAACAGCATTTATTAGGCACACACCATGCACTGTCATTGAGGAGAGAAATCATTGTGAACAAGGGGTTCACCTTCCTCATCACCACTGACAATGGTTACCACTAATGGACAGTATGGGTCCAGAGGGTGGCAAAATCCTCCAGTCCACTGGTCCTGCTTCTGGACACTCCTATGGAAAAGGGGCTGGCCACCCCATTGACTGGCAGCCAAATACTACTCACAGGGCAGGACTAGGGCCCCTTTGGAGAAAGTAAGAGGAAGCATATGGCAGTCAAGTCTAACCATAACCACCACACCATTGACCACTCTCTCCCTAAAGACCTTGATAGAGACAGTCCCGGATGATTATTTAGCAAAAAGCTTCCAATCCAGTGTCCTTAGCCATCATCTTGGAAAGCAACTCTTGTAAAGATGGAGTCTGGCAACTGGTCTTACAAGTGTTATTGTCAAATCTACTGAAAACTGAGAAAAGAATATTCTTGTCACCAAAGTCTTTGGCACATTAGAAACTGATAGGATTTTTGTCAGTTGAAGTGACATTAAAAAGACACATTGCCATCTGCTTTGCTGCTGTATCATAAGAACTGTGGAAACTTTCATTTTATTATTTTAATTTTTTTAAATTTATGGAATAAAATAAGCATTTCCATAACATATAATAAAAAAGATGAATGCATATGAATATATTATGCATAACTTTCTATTCTTTTTAAATATATAAAACGTAAATAATATGTGATACATTATTTACATAAAAATATAATAAATTTACCAGGTATATTTTTTCTTTCTTCCTTTCCACCCTAGGGATGGCTAACATTAACCACAAATAGGTATATATAGATATATATGTATATATACACAGACACAGACACAGGCACACACACACACACACATATATAGAAAGAGATGTAAAATTATTCTATACTTTTATTTATCAGTTTTTTCTCCAATACAGATAGTGTCTTTCTTCATATGACTGTACTGATAGTTATTTTTGTTTTAGTATAATCAAGTGCCTCTGATTGAATAATGTAATTAAAGATCTTCCCCACTCATTAATGGGCCTGGGAAGATAGGTAGACAGGCCCACACTTTTTGTTAATGAGTCACTGGCTCTCAAGGGTTGTGAAGCCCTCTAGCTCTAAAAAGTGTATAAAGACTCTGAGGTGAGGTCTTACTTTGGGGCTTTTTTATTGGAAGTGTTTGACCAGACAGACTCTTGGAAGCCACTAAGGAGCCCTCTGGCTTTGAAAACTCAGATGTTGGTGCTTCCCTCTCTGGTAACTATGCATGTATGGTCAGACAGTTATCTGTTGATCTGTGATGTATGTCAGAAAGCTGGAAGCCTGTATTGATTTTGATTTCTCTATATTTTCTCTTAAGTTCAGGGTGCTGACTTTTCCCCCTGAACTAAATGAATGATACATGTCTTTGATTGAAGTGATTGTTGACCCCTCAAAAGTTGCCTTTCCTTTTAGAGAAACAGATCAAAGCACCTGTGATGGTAGACCCTCCTGTGTATGTCATTTCACAATGACTTTTATGGTTAATTTGAGTATTTATAATAGTCAAAATAATCACTGTAGGTAGTTCTTAAACAACATTGCTGATACTATATACAATGTTCTCTTGGTTCTGCTCTGTTTGCTCTTCATTATTTCATGCAAGTCTTTCTATATTTTCCTAAGATCACTGAACTCATCATTTCTTACAGCACAGTAGTATTCCGTCACAATCATATGCCACAACTTGTTTAGCCATTCCCCAGCTGATGGGCATCCCTGCAGTTTCCAGTTCCTGGCCACCACAAAAAGAGCTGCTATAAACATGTAGGTCCTGCACCCTAAGGACTATGGGATTTTTCTACCTGACTTGTAGATAAAACTTGCCATGTATATTATCTGCTTCATTAGCTCCTTGAGAAAAATTACTGTCTTACTGTTCTATTTGTATCTCCAATGCTTAGCACAGTGCTTTGCATGCAGTAAGTACTTAATAAATGCTTCATTCATTCATTCATTCATTCATGTGCTAAGCCATGTGCATACTTAGAAAGGCAAACTCCTCACTCCCATCCCCCATCCTTGCTGAAAAGGAATTCATTATCTAATAATAGAGGAGTCAATATGCCAGCAACTAGATATACTATCCAGGATAAATTGTAGATTTTTATCTTGGAGGGGAAACACTAAGATTAAAGAGGGTAGCAAAAGGCTTCCTGTGGAAGGTAGGCCTTTAGCTGAGATATGAAGGAAGCCAGGGGAGCTTAGAGGATGATGTGAGCAGGGAAAAAATTCCAGTCATGGAAGATTACTAATGAAAATGCCCAGATTTCAGGGATGAAGTGTCTTGTTGGAGAAATGGCATGGAAGTCAGTTTCACTGGATTGCAGAGTACATGGCCTTACAATCAGGATGCAAGGCCTTATACTAGGATGCAAAAAGCCTGAAAATGTGGGAAGGGGCCAAGTGATGATATGTTTTAAATACCAAACAGAGGATTTTATATTTGGTCCTGGAGGAATTTTATTAAATAAGGAGGTGGCATGGTCAGACTTGTACTTTAGGCTGATCAATATGACAGATGGCAGACGAGTGGAACATGGATGGAAATGGGGAGAGACCTGAGGCAGGAAGACCAACCAGCAGGTTATTGCAACGGTCCAGAGGTGAGGTGGAGTGTCCCTGTACAAGACTGGTGGCAGTGTCAGAGGAGAGAAGTGGGTATCCCGAAGGTAGAAATAACAGAATCTGGCAACTGACTGGATATTTGGAGTGAGCAAGGAGTTGAAAATCACACCTAGGTTGTAAAATTTAAGTGAAGGAAGTTCTAAGTCAGAAAGCTAGGATAGTTATTTGAAAGATAATCAGGTGGACTTTGACTTAGATGTGTTCTATTTGATTGGAGGGAAACAAAATTTGAGTCATTGTGTCAAAGTTACAACAATATGTTTTTTGATTTGATATAAAGAACAAAAACACCTTCCTAACTTAACCAGAATTATCCAAAATGGAATAGGTTATCCCTGGAGATAGAGGATTCTCTTTCATGAGAAATGTTCAAAGGGAAGCCTGGCGGGTACTTACTGGGTAGATTGTAGAGAGGAGTCTTAGTCACATTAGGTGACCACCCAGGCCCTTTCCTAGCCTAAGATTTTATAATCCCGTAGTTCTGTAGCATTAAAACCCTGCTCTCATACAGATCAACTAAAAAATGAGGAAAATCTAGGATGATGAAGTTATAATATAATTTCTTTTGCTTATGAGTGTTGCACAACCAACTCTCTCTAATGCCTTTCCATTCTTTCAAACTCAGTGGGAAACTGGGATGATATCTCATTGACCATGAACTTTGGAACTAAATATTCAGTAAGAGCCAGGATGAATGAAGAACAGCAGGGAAAAACACGTTTCACAGATTGCTGTTTTCTAGTATCATTTTTCAAGTGTGGTCAGGCAGGTCCTCCTCAGATTACACAATTTAGTGTCTCTAGGAACCTAACATGCTGTCATTGTGACGCTTGATATTCTCTTTCAGAGCCTATTATAGTATGAATGATGGCAAGGTCAGGCTGCCCTGAAAAGCCCAGTGTTCTTTTGAAAACAAGATCTGGTCCAAAAAATAGTAACCAGGCTCAGGAATAACTCTGAAGACTCAGATCTTTGAACTCAGGGGCAGGGCTAACTCCCACCAGATTAACTCTTAAGTTCATTTGATTGCTTGTATAGCAAGGAATTTGAGGGAGCCTAGGGCTTGTATTAATATAAAACAGTGGAAAAAGCCCTGGATTTGGTGGCAGAGGACCTGAGTTCAAATCTTAACTCATCTTAGATACTACTTGTGTGAACCTGGATAAGACACTTTAACTGTCTTAGCGTCACTTTCCTCATTTATGAAAATAGAAGATTAAACTACACAGCATCTAAGGTCCCTTGCAGCTATAAATCTATGATCCCATGTCTCTCACACTGTCAGGTCTGGAAATAGTCGTAATAGTGTTCATAGAGAGGCAGTCTGTGCAGTGGAGAGACTGCTGTGTTTGGAGTCAAGAAGATCTGGATTCAAATCCTGCCTTTGGAATTACTATTTGGACGACCTTTGCTTGTGGAGGTATAAACCACCAATGAAACATCTCAAAGGCTAGTAGCAAGTTGTTTTTCAGCTGTTTTCAGCTGTGTCCAATTCTTTGTGACCCTGTTTGGGATTTTCTTAGCAAAGATACTGGAGAGGTTAGCCATTTCTTTCTCCAGCTCATTTTATAGATGAGGAAATTGAGGTAAACAGGGTTGATTCACCTGCCCAGGAACACATAGTCTGTAAGTATCTGAGGCTGGCTTTGTCTTTCTGACTTCAGGTCCAGTGTTCTATCCACTGCACAGCCTAGCTGCCCACGTAACAAATTTGAGAGTGTAAACTCCTCAAGGGTAGGAATTGAGATTTGTTTTTAATTTTATCTTTGTGTTCCCAGAACTTAACACAGAGCATGGTGCACAGCTGAAATGAACTGAATTGAAATACAGTCCCTTTCATTTCTAGATCCAGAATCCCATGAATCCTACCCTGACGAGTCTGAAAAAGATGGCAATGATAATGGTTGTCATTGTGTATATCTAAGACTTGGAGAATCCTCTGCAGGGAAATGATCTCATAGGTAACTGAAAGTTTGCTATATATTTGCTATATGGAAATAGACTTCAGAAACTACAAAAAAGTGAGGATGGGCTTGTCCCAGGGGATTGAACATAACAAAACGTCTTCCATACCTTTTCTGCAAGCCAGCCTAGATGTCTGATCTCTCGGCTCCCAGGGATGCCACCTTTCCCCAGCTGCTCTTTGACCTCTGCGATGACCCTCGTAAGCAGATCGCTAACGTTGGCATGGATAGCATTGAACCACGCCTGGGCTGTGGCTGAGTCTTTGCTCCGCAGGATGACAGTGTGCTTAGCATCTGGTGAATGGATTTCAAGGTGTCTGGAGAAGTGAAGGGGAAACCATTAGGACCTTTCTAGGTAGCTCTAATCCTCAGAGAATAAAGGGCTTCCTACCTTGATCATATAAACTTAAGCTAATTCTCTTTTTCTGTGTCATCAACCTGACCTTAATGAGTCCAACTATACTTAGCAATTAAAAACAAACAAACAAACCAATGTTCTGTAACTAAGAAAGCTGGCTTTCCCAACTTTTATTTCAGTTCAATAAGCATTTTTCCAAGTGCCTATTACATATGGAGCATTATGTTAAGGGGTAGTGATGCAAATACCAATATAAAACTGTTCTTGTTCTCTTCAATCACCTGGTTTCATCAAGGTTTATAAACTTGTAACTGACACTAATTTTATCCTACATTCTTGTTCAAAATAAGAGTTCTGAGTTTATGCTGAGAGTGCCACAGTTGCTGACAAGGAGTAATAGACTGGACTATATGACCACAAACTCAATCCCACTGCTCAATCAGTGATAACCAACGGTACTTTTCCAGGATCAAAGGAAAGCTGTCTGCATATCTCTGTGGGCCCTGGCTATGAGGTCCATGGAACTTTATCCAGCTTTTGATCATTTGCCAAGTGCAGCTGAGGTCAGCAAATGGGATTAGAAAAGAGCTAAGGGTAGAAGAACTATGCAGGAATGGTGCTCTATTTAAACTCAAGTGGTCAAATTCATTTTGAGATATTAAAGTTCTATGACGAGAGGTTGAGTTTTAGGGAACGCAGGGAGTGACAGGTTCTTAGTCAGGTACTTCTCAGTGCATGCAAACATTTAGTACAATAGGTCATTCATTCACTTACTCAACTAATATTGATCAGGCTTGTACTCTATGTTAACAATAATGGTAGCTGACATTTCTATAGTGCTTTAAGGTTTACAAAATGCTTTAAATACATGAACTCATTTGATTCCCCCAACAACCTAGTGAGGGTGTCATGACACATGACCTTCACCATCAAGAAGATTAAAATAGAATAGTAGTGTGCTTGGGGTTGGGGGGAGGGAAGGTCAAGGTTCAGGAGTGCAGGTTGGGAGAAGGGAAGGCATTTAGCATCATCCACTTGGGAAGATTCATGCGGAATCACAGAATTTCAGTTGGATGGTGTCAATGAGGTCATTTATTCCAATTTTTCTCCAAATAGAGAGGAAGTCCCTCTACAGAAGAGACAGGTGGTCATCTAATTCTTCAGTTTGATTCAGGAATGCAGTTTGCAGTTCTGTCAAGCCAATTCCTCTTTGCTGAGGTTTGGTTTTAATTTTCATTTCATTTTTTAATTTTCTCACTCAAGCTGTAAAATTCCTATCTAAGTTAAAATAGATCAAGTGGCTCTCGTGGGGTCCATAGGAAAAGAATTAAATAATAATAATATCAATCACTAGCATTTATATGACATGCTAAGGTTACAAATCTGTTGGATCCTCAATGACTCTGGAAGGACGGTACTATCACCATCCCCATTTTAGAGATGAAGAAACTGAGACCAAGATTAAGTGACTTGTTCAAGGCACGATCTTAACTCAAACCTTCATAACTACAACCCCAGGACTCTCTCCACTGTGCCATGTAGTTGCACCAAGTGTTTCTTGAGCACTTGTTTACTACATGCCCTTCATAGTGAAAGATGCTACTGAAGGGTTAAATTTAGCGGTCCCTGCCATCATTTAGTTTTTGATTAAGATAAGGAAATAAGATTTGTTGCATGACACAACAAACAGCATAATCCTATATCATGATGTGCTATAAGGTTCAAAGGATGGCTAGGTGGTGCAGTGGATAGAGCACTGGGCCTGGAGTCAAGAAGACTCATCTTGAGTTCAAATCTGATCTCAGACCCTTACTAGCTGAGTGATGCTGGGTAAGCCACTTAACCCATTTGGCCTCAGTTTCCTCATCCGTAAACTGGACTGGAGAAAGAAATAGCAAATCACTCCGGTATCTTTGCCAAGAAAACCCCAAAGGAGATCACAAAGAACTGGACACAACTGAAAAAATGACTAAATAAATAGGATTCAAAGGAATGATTGTTTCTTGAGAGCTTGAGTGATCAGACAAAGCTCCTTCTAGGATATAAGACATGAAATTCTAAAAATGACTTCCGCTGAAGAGGTCATCTTGGAGATGGATTCTGAAGACATCCAAAGAAAAATGGGGGGGGTACATATTGTGGGGAAAGGGAATAGCTTGGGCAAAGAAACAAAGTGCAGAGATGTTAAGCCAGTGGTTGGTTTTTCTTTAGATAATTTGAAGTAGATTCAAAGCATGATAATAGCTACCAAGAGATGGCATAACCAAAGGTCTGGAGGGTAGCCTTAGTGAAATAAAAAAATAAGCAATTAGGCTTCCTGGGATGGGCATATGTGGCGAAAACTCATGAGGTTGGGAGGTTCACAGAGCAGATGCCTTTGAGGTTCGAGAAATTGAAAAATGGGAAGACATCAGTCTGGAAAGAAATGTTTGTTAATAATAAGGCAAAAAGAGTTATTGTGGTATTCTAGATGTTGAGTAGAAGTAGAAGCCCTATTAAATTAGATTTTAGATATTTGAAAAAATCTTTTGTTCCAGCACTTCTGGGTTTGTTTAAAATAGCAAGGGTACCATTGAAATAACATCTGGGAAAGAGATGGGGAGATGGTAACAGCACTGAGGTAAAGAGGGGCAGGAATGAGGAAGGCGCTCCACAGAGGTTATTAAAGGCCTTGGAGACAAACAAAAAGGCATGGCATGTTGTAGGAGAGGCGAGGAAGAAGGAACATAACTGTCTATCAAAATTCAGTAATTTGGTCTCAGAGATTATCTTGTCTATGATCCTATCTTCAACGGTGGAGATCCTCGAAAATAGCTGATATTTATCTAGTACTGGTTATAAAGCACAGTAATGCTTATACACATGATCTTGGCTGACCTTCCCAACAACCTGGTGAGGTAGATACTACAGATATTGTTACCCTCATTTTACACATGGGGAAACTGAGGCAAGCAGAGGTTAAGTGACTTCTAAAGAGTCATGTTACTGTTACATGTCTAAGGTCAGATCTGAACTCAGGTCTTCCTGACACCAGGTCTAGGCCACTGCTATCCTTGTTCCACTTTGCTGCCTGTAATGGTAACATATGTAAAGCAATAACTTAAGTGCTGGCTTTTCTTCTTCCACATTCCAAAGTCTCGACCCTCAAGTCCCTAGTTCTCATTCTCCTTAAGAGTCTTTCCTTTGTTTTACTCTTGGGTATTTTCTTCTGTTACACCAAGAACACTTCATTTTCCCTGATGAGCTAGACACCAAAGAGACCATTCTCTAGTCTTTTAATTTTGTCCCCTAGCATGAAGAATACTTTATTCTTAATGCAAGGATATCTGTTGTTTGCCTGTGGCAGAAGCGTAGACATGGCACAATCTCTGCAGGTCACTAGCACAATTCCTTCATTCTCCATACTGGCTGAAATGGGAAGATCTCTTATTATTGATGGCTCCCCTGGCTATACTACTGCTAATTAGCAGCAGTCCAGTGTCATATCCTAGCAAAGAGCATTGCAAATTCTTGGTTGTTGAACCGGAGAATTTACAGCTGGAAGGGAATATTTGAGATAATTTAATTCAATGCTTTCTTGTTACAGATAAGGAAATTAAGGTCCAAAAGGGATGCTACGTTCACAGACATATCTGGAAGGGAACTCAGATGTTAAGTCCAGTCTTCTCATTTTAGAAATGAAGACATTGAAGCCCGGAGGGAAGTGAGATGGCTTGCCCAAGGTCACACAGAGGAAGCAGCAAAGTCAGCCTTTGACCTCAGCTCCTCTGAATCCAAAGCCAGGCCTTCTTCCATTGGTTTATGCTGCTTCTCCAAAGTGGTTTGCACATGGTAAAACAGTTCATGGCAAAACTGGGATTTGAACCTTTTTCTTAGTCCAAATCCAGGATTCTTTCTACTAGACAATGTTGATTCCACCTAATAAATGTGTCTTGAATGAATGAAAAAAAGTAGGGCTACTGACATCATGGGTGACCTCCTGACTTGCTTGTGAATTGGATTTAAGTGAAGCAGAGTTGCACAAAGTCATCAGCCTCACTCTTTCTTCCAGAGTCATCCATCTAGTGGCAAGAGAAAAATCAGAACAGCTGGCAATGACACCAGCTTTATAACATTTTGAATGCTTCTGGTTTCCAATTCAGAGAAGACAGAAGATGTAAACCCCACTTTAGGTTCCTCTGGGAAGAACCTGACATGGGAAGGACTAGTAATCTCCTTCATGTCCCCATCCTCAGCTTCTTACACTAGAAACTTTGGGGAATTTCATGGAATTTCACTTTGTCTTTCATGGTTGAGCTGAGTTACCTCATTCCAAATAGATGAGCCCTTTTGCCCTGTATTATGTGGCATATATCCTATATATTTTCTCTGATGTCTGTTTTGCTATTAACTTGGATACATTGATTTCTTTACTACCTGCTAGGAACATGTTCATTATAGAAATGGTATTTGGTGGGAAGGGAGTCAAGTCTAGGATATAAAGTTCTGGTCTTCCTTTCCCCATTAATGAAAAGAGATCAGAAGTTTAGCTTGAACCTTAAAACCACATTCCTACCTATTCATATATTTAAGGGAGGAGACAGATATAATTCTAGCCCAGTATTCTCTCTTTCTGAGTAGAGTGGATTGGTGGCCTCCCATCTCCATTTTCTGCTTCCTCTCTTGGCAGGAATTTAAATTTCCCTTGAAGAAGGGTAAGAGAAGAGGCTAGAGATAGCTAGTGTGCCTACTTTTGAGTCATACACTGACACTCCCATGATGTTACATGTGGGGGACTGCCCTCACTATTGTCTGTATATACACATATGTATATATGTATGTATTTATATACCTCTATATATACACACAAATATATCTCTACATATACACATATGCATATACAGACATGCATACATACACACATATATATACTCCCAGATGAGGAAAACTCAAAAATCATTTGGCTCTTCATCTGCAACACACACATGTTGTACCTATACATATATGTGTATATGCATATGTATGCATGTGTATATACACAGAGTGTGTACAGGCATGTGTATGCATATTTGTGCATACATGCTGTACATGTTCATCTGTGTGTATACAAGCATGTATACACATACATGTGTGTAATCACACACAACATGTATGTGTGTTACAGATGAAGTACCAGCTGACTGTTGTGGTTTCCTCACCTGGGAATTCCTTGTACTAAATGAAGTCACCTTCTACTTTAAAGTTACCTTGTGTTTATTTCACATGAAATTTTTCTACGTGTATATATGTACGTGTGTCAGTCACATATTAGGATATCCCTGAAGATAGGGGATATTTCACTTTTGTTTCTATATACCCAATACATGTCTGGCACATAACAGTCATATTAACAAATGCTTATTGATGACTGACATGCTCTGGGTGCTACATCATTAGGAAGCAGGAATATGTACTCAAAGACCTCAATTCTAATAAATCATATGAATATCATAGAGTTGTACACCACTACAGAGCCATATGGGCAAAAGCCTACACTGCCAAGCCATCGAAGTGTAGCAGCTTCCTGCTAATTCCCTCCCTGCTGACTCTAGTACAAAAAAACTTCCAGGTGACTTCAAAATCTCACGCCCTTGTCCTTGGAGGTCGCCTTACCCTGGTACTAATGATCAAGAAATGATGCCAGATGTCCTACTTAGTCCCTGGTTACTTCCCCTCTGAATTTCAAAACAACAACTTTGCAGATTACCTGAAGATTAGGAATCCCCATCAGATCAGTGCTCATTAACACCCGAAACCTACCATGCATGGTGAGCAGTTCATGCTATAAGCTGCTTTACAGATGAACTTGGATTTAAAAGAAAGAATTACTTAGAAAGAGGAATGTCTCTGGAGGCATTTTTAAAAAATGATAATTAGCATTTTCTGTAGGAAATCTGCAAAACAAGGATCTTCACTAAGCCCCAAGAGGTTCTATGTGATGAAACCGAGAAGACTTTGGTCAACACTTAACATTACTCACAGATACAAGACACGTGCCTCTTTTTCTGTTTTTCAAAGGAATGAGAAAGGGTTCTGTGGTTAGAATCACCAAGTTTTCTTTCCTTCCTGAAGTTCTTGCTGGAGCCAGGATGAGTTTTGAAACCCATGCTAGATAGCTAGAAGAATTTCTAAGGACAGCTATATGGCTTCGATTCACTTTTCAAATTAACCCATGACAGCAGGGATTTCAAATGTGTAAATATCTTATCTGGTCTATTTTTTTAAAAAAAGAGATGACATTTAAAGAGAACATAATATGATGGATAGAGAGGTGGCCCTTTCTGTCAGGGAAAGATATGGATGTAAACATTGATTTTAATCATGAGTAGGTTAAGATAATTTTTTTTTAAGAGCTGGAAGTATCCTTAGAAGATTCTTTGGGTTTTTTTTTTATGAAAAAAATTTTTTGGTTTTTTTAATGAAAAAATATTTATTGTGTAATAACTATGTGACAAACGTGGTGCTAAGCACCAGGGCTACGAATGCAGAAATAAAACTAGTTACCTGCCCCAAACAGCTCTTATTCTAATAAGGAAAGAACAGAGGTGTATAGGATTGTGGAAGAGTTGGCCAAGGAGGGGTACTTGGGTCCTGAAAGTTACAGATATGGAGTTTAAGAGGAGTAGACTGATACATCCTATCCAGGAATTATGGCAGAGCTGATAGGATCATGGTTCTTGGTTCCAGAATTAGAGGAATGTAGGAGAAAAGGAAGGGGAAGGGAGTTTATGAGAATTCTATGGAGAAAATGAGATCAAAGTTAATTAATTGGCCAAGGCTATTCAGACCTTGGATGCTGCAGGGCTCCAAGGTCTTTCCACTCCTCGAGATGTTCTCAGGCTGCTTCCAGTTGGGCAGGGTATCTGTGCCATTCATCAAGAACGCCCTGGCCAATACTTCCTTAATCCTATACACTTTTGTTCTTTCTCCAGAAGCTAGTCTTGGTCCCTCATGGCATTAGCTTTAGGCCCATCACTTCCTAGGCTGGTGGTGGTGGTAGGGAGAGGGTCATCCTGGCAGACTAGATCCTTAAACTTAACCTTTCCTTTTAGACTCCCTTTATTTTATGCATGAAACAACTGAGGACAACAGAAATAAGATGACTTGCTCAAGGTCTTTAACCTCTCAGTGTGTCCCGGGTAACTCTAAGACTAAAAGTCTTACGCAGACACATTCATCTACCATGATTTGTTCAGTCATTCTCCAACTGGGGGACATCCCTTTACTTTCCAATTTTTTGCCACCACAAAAAAGAGCTGCTCTAAATATTTTTTGTTTGTACAGATCATTTTCCTCTTTATTTGTTCTTTTTGAAGGGACAGACAGTAATGTACTAGTTAATCTATAATATGCAGCACTCAAAAAAAAGCGTATATGACATAATTTTAAGTTTAATCTGCATTATTAACATTTTCTCCATCACTTTCTTAATGAAACAATAAAGTAAACCCTGTTTTGTCGTGAAAAAATTGTATTGGTGGAAGAATTTCTAACATCAGGAATAATCAGACCAAAAAATAATTTAATAAATTTCATAGTCTTGCTTGTATGTCTAGTCTGGATAAAAGTTGATGCCAGCAGAGCGGAAGAGGTATGATATCAATAGTTTCATTATTAATGGCCCATAATGGGAGCATAAACTGGCAGGTAATACACATTTTTTTTTCAGATTTATCTTCAGACTTATCTTACATAATTTAGAGTCATTTATAGAATGTTAAAGATGGAAGGGCCCTAGAGATCATATAGAGATGGAGAGATCACTGAGTCCAATTCCTTATTTTGTAGTTGATGAAGAGTCTGGCCCAATGCAAAGCCAAAGGTTACATGGGGATTTGTAGCAGAGTGCAAAGAGAATCCAGCTCTCCTTGAATCCAAGACTACTCCTCTCTCACATTTTGTAATGGGGTTTTATTTATTTATTTTTTCCAGAAACCAGGAATGTTATGGACTCAAATTTTATCTATTTGCCTTGTTAGACTATGTTGAGCCTAGGAATAGGTCTGGGTAAGGTGAACTTACTCTACACTAAGCATTATGTACATAGTACATATTTAGGGGCAGCTAGGTGGCACAGAGGATAGAGTACAGTCTTGGAGTCAGTAGGCCCTTGAGTTCAAATCTGGCCTCAGATACTTACTAGTTGTTGTGACCCTTGGCAAGTCACTTAATCCTATTTGCCTCAGTTTCCTCACCTGTACAATGAGCTGGAGAAGGAAAATGACAACCCACCCTAGTACCTTTGTCTAGAAAACTCCAAATGGGGTCACCAAGAGTCAGATACCACCGAAGTGACTTAACAAACCCTAGGATATAGTCTTGGTTACAGGGGAGAAACTTAAAACATGAAGATCCTGACTATCTTATCTGTAGGAGGGAAGGGAAGGAAGCCAGGACAGAGTGGTACATACCTATCATACCAGTGCTTATCAAGTGAGTACAACACTGCAGTACTCCATGGAAGCCCAAGGAATGGGTGGGGGAAGAAGTAGAGTTCCCTCTTATCAAAGGTATTCAAGGATTGGCTAATTGGGATGTGATTCATTATGGACAGTGTAGAGGATGGTAGCAACCAGATTTCTACTTCTGTAGAGGCGTAGGGCAGAGTATACTGGGCAAAGATCTTTCCAGTTTGGGGGAGAGGTACAGTTCACGGGTATGACCACAAATGTACTTAGCCACTATCCTTCCAGTATCTCCTTTGTGTCCCTTAGAGAAAAAGGGAGCCTGGAATCGGAATCTTTTAGAGATTTGGAAAGGACTGGCCTCCTTAATAATAATACTCACCCACTTCACCCTGCAATCTGGTCAATCTTAGAGAAACACTGTAAGAATGACTATTTATCCAGCTGTTCAGTTACCCAGCAAGGTTCTAATAAGGCTCCATTATTTGCCCAGCCTCCTCTCTCATCAGATTGGAGGATGGTTATGTGTGTGATTTTTAAAAATTTATGGATTTTTTTTGACCCAAAAAACTCCCTCGATCAAAGTTTGAACTTCAAAGACTCAAAAAAAAAATCTCATGAAAACTAAATTGTATATGAAACTCACACCTATTGGCTTTGCAATTAAAGTCATTCTGGCTAGGTGCTGTTGGTATTATATTTTCCACTTTATCTACTAACCTTGTCTCTCAGTGACAGAGAAATAGAACACTGTACTAGACATTTACATCGTATGTGTGTGTGCATGTGTGTGCGTGCACGCACACATCCAGACCAACTCTTTCATTTTGTAGATGAGGTTAAATGACTAGCCCAGCCTCATCTGACATATTAGTATCAGTGTCAGGGCCAGAACCTTAATCTCCTGACTTCAAGTGCAGGGCTCTTTTCACCATGCCAGGCTGCTTCCAAGTAGAAGGTAAGACACTTGAGGACAGCTGTAACTCCAGCACCTAGCAAAGTACCTTGTATACAGTAGGTGCTTAATAAATGCTTATTGTATTATTTTAAATCGAAAATGAAAGAATAACATGGATCATACAAAATAACCTAGTCCCAAATCATGCCTAAGTGCCTTTGAAATTTAGTTGGAGGATATACTTTAGTGCCTTCCATGAAGAAGGCATACACCTTACCAGGACTATGGCAATAGCTTCTAAACTGATTCCTCTGCTTCCATTCTTTCTCCTTCCCAAGCCAGCCTTCACCCAGTCACCAAACTTGCATTCCCCAAGCACAAGTCACACAGCTAGTGAGTATCAAGTGCCAAGCACATCACTCCCCTCTGTAAGACACTTCAGTGATACCTGACAGTCCTCAAGTTCTTAACTTGGGGTTCACAGATTTACAAGAAAAGGTTGATACCTGTCTTTCAGCAGAATTAACAGTCTGTGTCACCCTGTGTACTGCATTTTACACACTTAAAATCATTATTCTAAGGAAGGGCTTCACTACCTCTCTAAGGGGCCCGTGATAGAACCCCTGCTCCAGCATCAAATACAGACTTCTTGGCTGAGCATGTGAAACCTGTAACCAATCTGGCTGTCGCTTAGCTAGACCGATTTTGTAATTCGCTCCTTTGCCTACTTTATATTTTAGCTAAAGCAGCCTACTCCCCATTCACTACAACATTCCCCCTCCAGCGTTCAGCTCGGGCTGTCTTTCATCCCTTAGAATACCCTCCTTTCTCACCTTGGCCAACTCTATGGGACTTTGTACATACTTGGTATGCATTTATCTGTGTAAGTTTTAGAGAATTTAAGCTCCTTCAGGGCAGGGATTTTCATTTCTATCTTTTTCATCTCCAGTTCCTAACATAGTGCCTTATACATGCGTGTGTTCATCCCTCATTCCCAAACAAGACCACGCCAT